>JAQNBH010000013.1:16575801-17130801 GCA_028752905.1 Cladorhizidae sp. MBARI D1340-BT2
GGGGGCGGGGTGCAAAAAGGTTCCAAGAGGATGCGCCCCCCCCCCCCCCCCCCCCCCCCCCCCCCCTAAATGAAACCCTGCACACACATACTGACTATACATACACATACGAACTATACATACACATACACATACCAACTATAAATACACATACTGACTATACCAACTATACATACACATACCAACTATAAATACACATACTGACTATACCAACTATACATACACATACCAACTATAAATACACATACTGACTATACCAACTATACATACACATACCGGAGTATGCAAAACTCCCCTAGAGGTTTATTAGCAGATGGCAGAATCCCCCAAACACAAAGCCCATATCTCTGCTAAAACTCATATCGACAGGCAGCTTGTTATGTAGCTGACTGTGTAAGTATTTACAGCTGCTACTAAACTCCAAGATGATTGTCTACATCCCTTAAATCCTTCGCTGAGGTAGTGAAATTAAAAAGGCCGTACTATGTATGTAGATGTATGAGATTCACCTTCAAGTCTCTCTATCCATACCCCCAGATGTGCCTGTTCTCTCCCTCACATGACCTCCATGTATGCTACATATATATAAGTCCACTCTTAACAATTTCCATACAATAGTTAATCCATTCCTCGATTGAAAAAACACACACAATATATATATATATATATAGTTTATCTTAATCCCATTATTTGACTCCCTCTTATATTTACTGAATGCTTCCATGCTAATAGCGAACCAATATATACAGGCAAGTAACATGTGCCCAGTACTAGTAGTAAACTGCCAGTATTTACAGCAAGTAACATGTGCCCAGTACTACACTGCCAGTATGTACTTGGAAGTAACATGTGCCCAGTACTAGTATGTACAGGCAAGTAAACTGCCAGTATTTACAGCAAGTAACATGTGCCCAGTACTTAGTAAACTGCCAGTATGTACAGCAAGTAACATGAGCCCAGTACTAGTAGTAAACTACCAGTATGTACAGGCAAGTAACATGTGCCCAGTGTAGTGCACTGCCAGTATGTACAGGCAAGTAACATGTGCCCAGTACTAGTAGTAAACTGCCAGTATGTACAGGCAAGTAACATGTGCCCAGTACTAATAGTAAACTGCCAGTATGTACAGCAAGTAACATGTGCCCAGTACTAATAGTAAACTGCCAGTATGTACAGGCAAGTAACATGTGCCCAGTACTAATAGTAAACTGCCAGTATGTACAGCAAGTAACATGTGCCCAGTACTAATAGTAAACTGCCAGTATGTACAGGCAAGTAACATGTGCCCAGTACTAGTAGTAAACTGCCAATATGTACAGCAAGTAACAACTCATGGCTTATAATATAATGGAATTATATATATATATATATATATTATATAATTCCAGCTCTCTCTTTGAAGTCTCTAACTAGATCTCTGTTCTTGCTTGGCTTGGAGTGAACTTCATACTGGTTTCACTTTTCGCAGAGCATACGCCTTTTCGAAGGCCATGGACAGTGCATTCGCTGGTTGCCTTTCCCAACTGCTCGCTAGACTTCTTCACCGCCACTGCGTTGCCAGAGGTTGTAGCAGCGTAAATGCCAATTTTGGTGGAAGCTCAGGGTTGTAGTAGTCATCCTGTGTCGCGTGCCTTCCTCCCCAGTTCCTCTTCGATGTACTGATTGGCTGCTTCAGCTTCCAAAGCAAATAAAGGCAGTGTTTATATATTATGAGATCTATAGTATATACTGTCGGCTTCAATTTAGCAAGCTGTTATGTTCAACACAGTGTCTCTGGTGTTTCCTGTTTTGGTTTGTGTGAGTTTCTCCCATGAAACTTTTGTCAGTCTATCTAGGGCTCAAGTCCAGTAACAAAACACAACAATAACAACAACACTGACCAACAACACTGACCAACACAAGGAATGTTCCCACTTGTGTAGTATACCAAAAAAAATGTTAGAAGGAAGGAAGAAAGAGCCGGTAATGCTGGGGTCTTCCTCTCTGCTGATTAGTTTGTTGAGTTCTCCTGAGGCCACAAAGTTTACGGAGGCTGTATAAAAGCAGCATCAGAAAAAACAAGCCAAAAAATTATAATTTTTTGTGTGTATTTTTATTTTCTCAACGAACAATGACCTTTGGATTCACTTGATATTAACGGAAAGAAAACAGATTCTACCCACATAGACCAAATGTTATGACTGAACTTTACCATTTAGTATATATATATATATATATAATTATATTTTTTCTCCCTTTCTTTTTTAAAGGTCAGCATAAGATTCAAAGATGGTCTAACTTGTTCTAGTCCATGTGGCTACAGTCATGTTTCTTTTGTCAGCTCGAGAAATCCACCCAATTTAGAGGCAGTTTTAAAAAATTCCCGTTTCTGTTGTAAGGATTCCGTTTCTTCATAGATTTTTTTTTAAATCCTGTTTAAAAGTCGACCTCATGAAAAGAAGTGCGTAAATATTATGCGACTGTTATAAATATTATTGGGAAAGGCAAAACTAACTCTCCCATCTCCATTATAATATACCATCAAGTGTTCTCCTCTCTGAGTGCCTCCCTTCTGCCTCTTGGAAGATGCTTGCATAGGGAGAAGCTTCTCTGCCCAGCTGTTGACGTCGCAGGCATCCATACTGTAGCATTCCTCACAACACATAAAAAGGGGGGAAATCGGAAGCAGGTCATACATGCCACCCCAGTAGCTGGACAAAATGAGTGGATTCGGCTACGTATCTATAGGGAAGCCTGCAGTGGGAGGGAACTCTTGCAGCGTATCTATAGGGAGGCCTGCAGTGGGTGGGAAACTCTTGCAATAAGTGTATCTATAGTGAGGCCTGCAGTGGGTGAGAAGCCTGCTTGCAATAAGTGTATCTATAGGGAGGCCTGCAGTGGGTGGGAAACTCTTGCAATAAGTGTATCTATATAGGGAGACCTGAAGTGGGTGGGAAACTCTTGCAATAAGTGTATCTATAGGGAGGCCTGCAGTGGGTGGGAAACTCTTGCAATAAGTGTATCTATAGGGAGGCCTGCAGTGGGTGGGAAACTCTTGCAATAAGTGTAACTATAGGGAGGCCTGCAGTGGGTGGGAAACTCTTGCAATAAGTGTATCTATAGGGAGGCCTGCAGTGGGTGGGAAACTCTTGCAATAAGTGTATCTATAGGGAGGCCTGCAGTGGGTGGGAAACTCTTGCAGTGTATCTATAGGGAGGCCTGCAGTGGGTGGGAAACTCTTGCAATAAGTGTATCTATAGGGAGGCCTGCAGTGGGTGGGAAACTCTTGCAATAAGTGTATCTATAGGGAGGCCTGCAGTGGGTGGGAAACTCTTGCAATAAGTGTATCTATAGGGAGGCCTGCAGTGGGTGGGAAACTCTTGCAATAAGTGTATCTATAGGGAGACCTGAAGTGGGTGGGAAACTCTTGCAACGTATCTATAGGGAGGCCTGCAGTGGGTGGGAAACTCTTGCAATAAGTGTATCTATAGTGAGGCCTGCAGTGGGTGAGAAGCCTGCTTGCAGCGTATCTATAGGGAAGCCTGCAGTGGGTGGGAAACTCTTGCAATAAGTGTATCTATATAGGGAGACCTGAAGTGGGTGGGAAACTCTTGCAATAAGTGTATCTATAGGGAAGCCTGCAGTGGGTGGGAAACTCTTGCAATAAGTGTATCTATAGGGAGGCCTGCAGTGGGTGGGAAACTCTTGCAATAAGTGTATCTATAGGGAGGCCTGCAGTGGGTGGGAAACTCTTGCAATAAGTGTATCTATAGGGAGGCCTGCAGTGGGTGGGAAACTCTTGCAATAAGTGTATCTATAGGGAGGCCTGCAGTGGGTGGGAAACTCTTGCAATAAGTGTATCTATATAGGGAGACCTGAAGTGGGTGGGAAACTCTTGCAATAAGTGTATCTATAGGGAGGCCTGCAGTGGGTGGGAAACTCTTGCAATAAGTGTATCTATAGGGAGGCCTGCAGTGGGTGGGAAACTCTTGCAATAAGTGTAACTATAGGGAGGCCTGCAGTGGGTGGGAAACTCTTGCAATAAGTGTATCTATAGGGAGGCCTGCAGTGGGTGGGAAACTCTTGCAATAAGTGTATCTATAGGGAGGCCTGCAGTGGGTGGGAAACTCTTGCAGTGTATCTATAGGGAGGCCTGCAGTGGGTGGGAAACTCTTGCAATAAGTGTATCTATAGGGAGGCCTGCAGTGGGTGGGAAACTCTTGCAATAAGTGTATCTATAGGGAGGCCTGCAGTGGGTGGGAAACTCTTGCAATAAGTGTATCTATAGGGAGGCCTGCAGTGGGTGGGAAACTCTTGCAATAAGTGTATCTATAGGGAGACCTGAAGTGGGTGGGAAACTCTTGCAACGTATCTATAGGGAGGCCTGCAGTGGGTGGGAAACTCTTGCAATAAGTGTATCTATAGGGAGGCCTGCAGTGGGTGGGAAACTCTTGCAGTGTATCTATAGGGAGGCCTGCAGTGGGTGGGAAACTCTTGCAATAAGTGTATCTATAGGGAGGCCTGCAGTGGGTGGGAAACTCTTGCAATAAGTGTATCTATAGGGAGGCCTGCAGTGGGTGGGAAACTCTTGCAATAAGTGTAACTATAGGGAGGCCTGCAGTGGGTGGGAAACTCTTGCAATAAGTGTATCTATAGGGAGGCCTGCAGTGGGTGGGAAACTCTTGCAATAAGTGTATCTATATAGGGAGCTGAAGTGGGTGGGAAACTCTTGCAATAAGTGTATCTATAGGGAGGCCTGCAGTGGGTGGGAAACTCTTGCAATAAGTGTATCTATAGGGAGGCCTGCAGTGGGTGGGAAACTCTTGCAATAAGTGTAACTATAGGGAGGCCTGCAGTGGGTGGGAAACTCTTGCAATAAGTGTATCTATAGGGAGGCCTGCAGTGGGTGGGAAACTCTTGCAATAAGTGTATCTATAGGGAGGCCTGCAGTGGGTGGGAAACTCTTGCAGTGTATCTATAGGGAGGCCTGCAGTGGGTGGGAAACTCTTGCAATAAGTGTATCTATAGGGAGGCCTGCAGTGGGTGGGAAACTCTTGCAATAAGTGTATCTATAGGGAGGCCTGCAGTGGGTGGGAAACTCTTGCAATAAGTGTATCTATAGGGAGGCCTGCAGTGGGTGGGAAACTCTTGCAATAAGTGTAACTATAGGGAGGCCTGCAGTGGGTGGGAAACTCTTGCAATAAGTGTATCTATAGGGAGGCCTGCAGTGGGTGGGAAACTCTTGCAATAAGTGTATCTATAGGGAAGCCTGCAGTGGGTGAGAAACTCCTCAAGCAATGTAAATCATGGTATTTTGGAAAGCCTTGATTTGCACAATAATCACTAATGTGTCCTGCATGTATTTGACCCTGGTGTCTGAATGGACTTGAAAAACGCAATTGGAAGCCTCAAGGCAACCATATAGCACTACAGTGCTTCCTAATTAGTTATCCCCTCAATCAACATTGACAGCTAAAACAAGCAAGTCTGAATATTGCAGCTACAAACCCCAGGTAGGCAATGGCAGCTGATAGATGCATTGGTCAATGAGAGTACCACACAAGCCTTTCCTTCGGGTAACCCTGTGATCGCGCAAAATGAATCCCCTCCCCCTACCAATTATATAGTCGGCGAAAAACATTTTTTGCTTTCGTGGTCATCACATAATATAACATTTGTTGATATTTTTAACTCGTTATTTGTACAGGACTCACTGGAGTACCTATTCCCGTCCGGCCTCTTTGATAAGAAGGCTAGGCCCTTCCTCATGGTAAGCCTACTGCTCGTCATAGTTACACACATCTCCCTGTGACAGTTTTTCATTATGGTTTGTATCCCACACAGAATAAACCTCGTGTTGAAACTGGGTCCAAAGGTGAGGACGAGACCTGTTGCTTTTTGGTATTTTTCTGTTTCGTTTTTGCTTATTTCTGTTCACTTTTGGCCTTTTCTGTGTGTCACAATTTAGCACAAACTAGCGCGAACTAGCAGAGGTTCCCGGCATTGCCCGGGAAAGGATAAAATATCTAAGGAGCACAAAATGAGAATGAGTAGCGTTGACACCCAACAGGATGAGGGGTGTTTGCCCCACCCTCCAGGTGTTGACACCCAACAGGATGAGGGGTGTTTGCCCCACCCTCCAGGTGTTGACCACCCAATAGGATGAGGGGCGTATTGCCCCACCCTCCAAGTGTTGACCACCCAATGATCCTCTCCCAAACCCCTTTTATGGCTAGTCAACAAGTCAACAAACCAAAAAAATTGCCGAACCTGTCGAAGACGAAGCTGTCCTCTATAAATCTCGCTATTTCAGAGCAACCCAGTGTTTATGTAATCGAGTAGGGCTAGGAGCAGCCTCGCTAGTTGCCATGTTGCATGGAGTGTGGCTAGCGTAGGTTGTTGGTAATGCTGCCATGTTGCATGGAGTGAGTTCCAGTGTGGCTGGCGTAGGTTGTTGGTGATGCTGCCATGTTGCATGGAGTGAGCTCTAGTGTGGCTGGTGTAGGTTATTGGTGATGCTGCCATGTTGCATGGAGTGAGCTCTAGTCTGGCTGGCATAGGTTGTTGGTGATGCTGTCATGTTGCATAGATTGAGCTCTAGTGTGGCTAGCGTAGGTTGTTTGATAATGCTGCCATGTTGCATGGGGTGAGCTCTAGTGTGGCTGCCATGTTGCATGGAGTAGCTCTAGTGTGCTTTTTTTTTGGTAATGCTGCCATGTTGCATGGAGTGAGCTCTAGTATGGCTGGCGTAGGTTGTTGGTGATGCTGCCATGTTGCATGGAGTGAGCTCTAGTGTGGCTGGTGTAGGTTATTGGTGATGCTGCCATGTTGCATGGAGTGAGCTCTAGTGTGGCTGGCATAGGTTGTTGATAATGCTGCCATGTTGCATGGAGTGAGCTCTAGTGTGGCTGGCATAGGTTGTTGGTGATGCTGTCATGTTGCATGGAGTGAGCTCTAGTGTGGCTGGTGTAGGTTGTTGGTGATGCTGTCATGTTGCATGGAGTGAGCTCTAGTGTGGCTGGCATAGGTTGTTGGTGATGCTGTCATGTTGCATGGAGAGGTATCTTCAGGAACTTGAAGAAATGCATCTGCAGGTATACATGTACCCTAAACCAAATGGCCGACGATATCAAGTGCTGCGCCGTACATTTGCACCCCATCTCAAACCTGAAGTGCCCATGACCTTCCTCATGGAAAGCTACACCCCAAGTGGCCCCTTTGAGTCCTCGAACAAGACTCTCCTGGAAGTCTATAGCGAGCAAACAAATAATCAATCAACCATACGTACACGTATAAGATAGGCCAATTCCCACAGGACTAAGTAGTAATAGTAAAAGTAGTAGTAGTAGTAGTAGTAGTAGTAGCAGTTGTTGTTGTTGTTGTTGTAGTACGAGTAGTGATAGTAATAGAAGTAGGAGTAGTGTAGTAGTGGTAGTAGTAATGGTACAATTAGTAGCACTTGGTGGTAATAGTAGAAGTAATAGTATGAGTTGTAGTAGTACAATAGTAGTAGTAGTAGTAGTGGTAAAAGTTGTAGTAGTAGTAGTAGTACATGTAGTAGTAGTACAGTGTATCTGTCCATCATTGTACAGTTCTCATCAACACCTGCAGAAAACCTTCACGGATGGCGGTGTGTTACTTTACTGGGAGGGTACCACACAAGGAGACCCCCTAGCTGTGCCATTGTACCCCATGGTCATAACCCCCCTTATAAAGACATCCATGCAAAGGAGATGCAGCTGGTGTAGGGAAGCTAGTGGACCTCAGTAAGTGGTGGGATGAGATCAGCAGCATGGGGACAGGTCATGGGTATGTTAACAACACCACCAAGACCTGGCTCATCACAAGAAGGAACACTGTGCAGCTGCAAAGGAGGCATTTGCTGGGACGGAAGTGATGATCACGAAGGAGGGAAGACCACATCTTGGCGCTCCCTTGGGCTCCATTAAGTTCAAGCGGAAATTCCTGGAGGATGAAAGATATGGTGTGAGGAGATAGACATACTACATGTAGCTACATGTAAGTTGGCCTGTAGTCAGCCACAAGCAACGTTTGCCTACACCCACGGGCTCACCAGCAAATGGTCTTTTCAGTCGAGGGTAGTTCCATACACTGGGCAACATCTACAACCAGTCGAGAATGTAATTCGCATGAAGTTACTTCCAATCTTGAGGGGTCCTTGACTGCCAACTGATGGCTCTACCAGCAAGGCTTGGAGGACTAGGTTCAATCCAGCTGAGCATTCCACTCTGGAGTTTAAGGCTTCACTGAAAGTGACACAACCTCTGACTGAAGCGATCCCGCAGAGAGGGGATGATTACTCTTTTACAATACCTTAACCAGCCATCTCTGCTAGGAGAACATACATGTACTTCAAGGATGCTGAAGCCAATCTGAGAGACAGCCTCCCAGGCTCGCTTGGATCTGGCACAGGAGAAGGGCTCATCCAGCTGGCTGACAGTCTTACCCATGGAGGAGCACAGGTTCTCCCTGCACGAAGGTGCATTCCTGGATGCCATTGCACTGAGGTATGGCTGGACTCCCTCTCACTCACCAGCAAGCTGTGCATGTGGCTCAAGTCTCTCAGTTGAGCATGCAATGTCTTGCCCCAAAGGTGGCTTCCCGTCGATACATCACAATGAGATCCATGGCCTCACAGCCAACCTGCTTTCGGAATTCTGTTCAAATGTCTGCATGGAGCCAGAGGTACAGACACTCTCAGGGGGAACACTGGATTACAACACGGAGGACCGAGCATGCCTTGACATCGCGGCTAATGGCGTGTAGGATGGCCGCTTTTGAGAGAACATTTGTGGACGTGCGAGTGTTTAACCACACGCTCCATCCACAGCAATGCATGAGAAAATGAAGAAGAGAGCATACGAGCAATGGGAAGTTGAACATGCCTCGTTCACCCTCATTGTCCTGGCAGCAACAGGTGGGATGGCCAATGAGACAACTCATTTTCACAAGAGAATAGCATCCCCCTAGCGGCAAGTGGGCCAGCATTATAGCTTCACCATGTCCTGGCTCTGCTGCCAGATAATATTCCCCCTGGTGAGGTTGACCATTCAATGCCTTCGAGGTGCACGTTCCAGTGCCGAATATGCCCTATGCCCAGAGATTTATCCCCCCAATAGACCCTGTGACCTCGGAGTCACAAATACCCAAAGATTATTAGCTGGCAATATACTCTTGTAGTGTCTGTAACAATGTTTGGCTTTGTTAATAAAAAGTAGGAGTAGTAGAAGTAGTGGAAATAGTAGTAGCAGTGGTAGTAGTAGTAGTAGTAGTAGTAGTAGTGGTAGTGTCGGGTCTCACGGACAGGTTATCTCTTCTGAGCGTGCTCGGCAGGTACTGCTGCCACCAGAGTTCTACAGAGCTTGACAGTAATTAGTCAAAGATTGAGCTACAATGTATCATATGTGATACGATCTGAGAAAAGGGCCCACTTCGGCCAAAAAAATATATCTGCGTTATTGTCATGAGGTTAAAGTTCAAGGATAGCTAAGTAGAATGGTACTGGAATTGTGCCTTGATCTAATGCCATTCCAAAGTTATACACAGTTTTGCTTCCATTCTTCACTACACTGTCAAACGAGAAAACGCGTCTAGAAATTTCCCTTGTGTTGTTATACGCGAAACTCCGCGTCACGTATTGATGACGTCACGTTTTTAATCAAGACGACCCGTACCAGAAGTACTTTCTGGCGATCTAGGCAACGCTAGGCCATGGCGCTACCCTGTTAAATAGCTGCAGGGCTGCCAAAAACTCAGATTTTATACAAATATTTGTATTTTTCTAACCTTGTACAGTACCTTTGGATGTATTTTAATAATCTTTGTATTTAGGTACTATTATCACACTAATGACTCTGTCTGGCATTATAGCCCACTGGAACTGGAGACCTGCTTTGCGGGTTAAAAGTTCATGGGGGGGTTTATAATTATTGTTAGCTCTGTAGAACTTTTAACCCTGGGCAAGGTGATGGCAGAGCACATTGTCAGTGATCAGCAGGGACCTCAGGAGACAAGAATTGTGAGTAGTGCTAGTAGAAGTTCTAACCAGTCAGTGTCACTGTCAGAGTATAGCACCAGCAGTATTGTTGAACAAGAAGGCAGATCTACTAATGAAAATGTTGGTACAGATACTGATAGGCATAGCTTCTCATCTAAGATTAAGAAGCCAAGGTATGTTTGTGCATTCAAGCCAAACTATTGTAATAAGTTCAAGTGGGCTAAGCTATCAAAAAAGGGTTCATGTTATGCATTCTGCAAATTATGTAATCGTGATATTGGCATTGCATATGGCGGCACCAGAGACCTGAGAAAACATGAACAGACTGCTGTGCATATTTCAGCAAGTAAAAGTGTGGAATCTGCAAGCTCTCTTACCTCATACATTCGAAACAGAGATGGACCAAAGAGAGAAGAAGCTGTCATAGCAGCAGAGGTTAAGTTTGCTTTCTTTCTAGCAGAGCATCACCTTCCATTTTTGGTAGCTGATCACTGCTCAAAATTGTTTCCTGCCCTATTTCCAGATTCTGCAATTGCAAAATCTATAAAATGTGGCCGGACTAAAGCCACGGCTATTATAAAAGTAGTAGCTGAAGAAGTACTTTCTGAATTACTTACCCGTCTTGATGAATCTATGTTTTTCAGCTTAAATACAGATGAAACCACTGACATTACCATTAACCAACAATACGGTATTATAATCCGGTCCTTTGACAATACCACTGGAAAGGTTTGTTGCTTTATCCTAAGTTGTAGTGCAGAAGGCTGATGCAGCAAGTTTATTCCAGGTCCTAGACTCTAATTTCAGTGCCAATGGACCCATAAAATATGCTAATCTAGTGGGACTGGGCTCTGATGGTAATGTCATGCTGGGAAAAAGAGATTCTGTTATGACTAAATTAAGAACTAATCAAATTTATTTGAGCTCCCCTGAAATTGTTGCTACAAAGGACAATGATTGTTACTGGCATCAAGTTGGGCAAGTCAAAGATGTTTCTGGAGAATTTCGTTATCAGCTCCTCAGTAGGTTAGCGATAATAATTCCTCGTGGCACTGCAGATTTGGAGAGGACATTTAGTCATATTGGGCTGAATAAAACCAAGGTACAAATAGTTTGAGTGTGGATACTTTATTTGCATTGCTTCGATTGCAAGCGAACACAAAGGAACCTTGTTTCGACTTCAAACCAACAGCAATGCTCAAAGATGCGAGAATGCAAGTTCTGAACTCCATTATCTTATTACTCTAACATTCTTAAATATCAGTATTTTATTTGTATTTTTTAATAATACTTTGGATATATTTGGAGTTTTAACTGGTATAAAATTCGTAGTTGAATAACATGTATTAGGATTAATGAGACAAGGGCGTTGGCAGCCCTGTAGCTGGGACAAAGGGAGAAGAACTTCTTGGCATCTTGTGAAAGGTATGGTGTAGTCTTAGTTTGTTATTAGCTACACCCTGGCTAGCTACAAGTTAACTGTTTAGAATTTTGTTTATTGTTTTGAGGGCTACATCTTCAAGTTATAGGCTTAGCTATCTATAGTTTTATCGTCATCTCTATAGGGTCCATAGGGTCCAACTGAGTTTTTGCACCTTTACTACTTTGTTTAAACTAAATTACACCCTAGCTACACAAGTCAGATTTTTGGTTTGTTTTGAGAGCTAGTATCTTCAAGTTATAGGGGTCCAAGTGAGTTTTTGCACCTTCACTACTTTATTTTACCTTTGGTTTTGGATTAGTAGCTAAGCTAAAAGTGTAGTTTGATTGAGTGACTAGTGTTGACAACAGTAAATAATCCTGGTTATCTTTGATAATGGTTATAGCAAGGACATAAAAATAAAATTAGCAAGGATAAAATTAGCAAGGAGAAGGTAGTGAGTAGCTAAGTGAAAGAATGCTGACATCATGGTTCTGGGCATGACCTGCTATTGTATCCTACTTTCTTGCAGGTCGTGCACGTGCGGACCCTTTTTGTCGGTGGTGCCGAGTTCTCCACTTCCTCGTTAACCACTGGTGAGCAGCTCGACTGGATGGCTTTAGAAAAGATGATGGTTTGGGGCATGTTATGTCTTTGTCCTTCTCGGGACAGAACTGTCGGATGCTGTCAAATAAGTACCACTGTCGTTCTGGAGACAAACCTTTGGCGGGAGTGATGATGATGTGTGGCATATCGTGACTGTTGGTGTCCAGCAATGTTTGGCAAGCACAAACCGGTGTTGTACAGTGTCTGAACGCTCCTTTGCTGTCACTGTGCCTGGATCGGATGAACTGAATATGAATTGGTGGAAACGCTTTATTCCTGAGAACTTCTTCAAATGCGAAGCAAAGAAGTCTGTCCAATTGAAGCAAGGAATGATGGTGATCAATTCACATCACTTCTGCTTCAACTCCTATTTGACATCAAACACACACACAATATCTGATTGAAATGAAATCACCATTTTTTTGTAAGCATGATGTTTTATTTGTATACACATGCATTTAGCTCACTGTCATCTTCTATGTCACTATCATCTGCATGGTCATTAGGTGTACAGAAATACTCTTCCAATACTTCCAAGAGGGGTTGCTGGTCTTCATGGCTGAAGTGCAAAATAGAGTTTACTGCTTCAGAAGAGCTTGTTATCAACGCACGAAAACTGAAGGGAAATTCCCGCTTGCCCACAGAAAACTGAAGGGAAATTCCCGTGTGCCCGTAATTTCATTCCGTGCACGCGGTAGCTTCGCGTGGCTTCTTTATTTTTTAAACTTTTTCTATCTGCTCGCTTGAATGGAAGGAAGCGCTTCTTAGCCTTAAAAGTTTGCACAAAGATAGAGCAATGACCCAAGATGCCTCTGAGGTAATTTATTGAGATATCATGAATCATAACCTTGGTAGCTATTTCAGGTCCTAGTGCAAATTCAGTTTTTGGGCGAAGTGGGCCCTTTTCTCAGATCGTATCACATATAGCAAAATAAGAAGTAGAACTAATCAGGCCTATTGGCCGAACAGCTTTTATAGTAAAATGTGATACAAGTGTAAAGGTCGGGTCTACCCAACCACTGTGTGGTGTATGCAATGACGACAAAGAGGTGTTGATGAAGTTCATGTATAGGTGTTGATGAAGTTCATCTTCTGTCTAGTCAGGGGTGTGCCGGGTGGGTCTCCCAGCCCTTGGAGGTGGGCCCGACATCCCCCCATCGCATGAGTGAAGCCGTCCCTGGCGTAGAAGTAGAGGTAGAGGTAGACGTCTCCCACGACTGGCGAGACATTCCATCAGCATTCGCATTGTCTCGACCAGGCCTGTACTTGATGGTGAATGAGAATCCCTGGAGTTGTAAGGCCCATCTGGTGAGACATCGGTTATTTAGGTGGGCCGTCTGGAGATATTCCAAGGCTTTGTGGTCTGTCTGAATCATAAACGTCCGTCCATCCAAATATGTCTCAAAGTGTCTCACACATGCAACAACAGCCAGGCACTCCAGTTCAGTCACTGTATAATTGGCCTCAGCAGGAGATAGTTGTCTGCTGAAAAAGGCAACGGCCAACTCTTTTCCTTCTCTGACTGCGCTCAGGCATCCTCCAATACCAGCATAAGAGGCATCAGTCTGGAGGAGAATCTTGTCTGTTTCTTTGAGAATATTGAGTGTGCACATCGTGCTGAGAGTCTCCCTGAGATGGTGAAAACAGTCAAGACGTTCTTGGGTCCATTCAACGAGGTTGGGCATGGTCTGTCTTGTCGATCATTGAGCTTTGTGGAATACGATGCAAAGTGGTGGATATACTTTCTATAATATCCAGCCAATCCCAGAAATGACTTCAGCTTGGCCTTGGTTTCTGGGCGGCGATACTCTTTGAGAGAGAGAACTTTAATTTCTGGCACGGAGACTTCATTGTTGCCTACAACGTGGCCTAGATGTTCTAGAGACCGCTGTGCCCAGGCGCATTTCCCTAACTTGACAGTTAGCCCGGCATCTTGAATGCGATCCAGAACGAGAGATAAATGTTGAAGGTGAAGGTCCCATGCAGTTGAGAACACCAGAATGTCATCGATGTAGGGCGCTGCGTAGCCCTCCATTCCATCCAATACACGGTCCATCAACCTCTGGAAAGTGGTGGGAGCATTCCGGAGCCCAAATGGCATCTTTACGAATTGGAATTTCCCGATAGGGGTGACTATGGCAGTCTTGGGTTGATCTGCTGGATGGATCTCCTCACCTGGTAAAAACCCTTAGATAAGTCCATCTTGGTGAGAAATACAGCAGCACCAACTCTGTTAATAATGTCTTCTATCAGAGGCATGCAGTACGGGTCCGGCACCGTAACTGCGTTCAATTTTCTGTAGTCCACACAGACCCATATGCTGCCATCTGGCTTCATCACCGGCACCAATGGAGAAGCCCATGGGCTGGTGGAAGGAATGAGAACTGGTCGATCAGGCCTCGAAGCTCCTTGATCACTCCTTTGATCTTGGCAGCTGAGATAGAGTATGGTGCGGATCGAATTGGTTTGACACACTCGGTGTCAATGTGGTGAACACATAGCGACGTCACACCTGGGGCATCCGAGAAGATGTGGGGACGGTCTTTAATGATGTCCAAGATAATTTGTTTCTGGACTGCAGTGGTCTGGTCTCCACGAAGTGTCGTGGTGTCTCTTTCCGGCTCTGTTTCGTCCGAAACCACCATTACCCTCATGACTTTGCACTCTCTGATGTTGTAAGGCTTGGTGAGATTGATGTGAACCGTCCTTCGCTTCTTAGATGGTTTGCCAGGAATGCCAAGTTCGACGTCCACAGTCCCAATCTTTCGGAGAATTTCAAACGGTCCCGTCCAGGCTGACTCCAGCTTGCCGGCCATTCCAGGTGATCTTAGTAAGACCAGAGAACCAACAGTGATGGGGCGTTGCCGTGCATGGTGGTCATAGTACGCCTTGGTCTGCTTCTGTGCTTCAGTACCGTTGATCAGACTCGCTTCTTGGAGAGCTTCCATCCTGGAATTCAATTGTTCCATCCATTCAGTGACTTTGAAAGGTGGTGAGTCAGCTCCCATCCACTGATCTATCAGTAGGTCTGCCGGAGTGCGCAGGGTGTGCCCATACATCAGCTCCGCAGGGGAGAATCCAGTGGAACGATTGGGTGCTGTCCTGATAGAAAATAAACATAGCTTGGTCTGTGTGGCCCAGTCCAGACCCCTCTCGATTGTCTTCCTGAGCATGGGCACCAATGTCCCGTGAAATCGCTCCACGCATCCATTGGCCTCTGGGTGGTATGGGGTGGTCCGTATCTTTTCGATCCCCAATCGTGAGCACAGCTGCGTCATGAGTTTCCCACAGAGTTGGGTCCCCTGGTCAGACAGGATCATTCGAGGGAGGCCATGACGACTGAATACTTCCAGTAAACATTCAGCCACCTCCTCAGCAGTCGCTGTCTTGAGAGGGAGCGCATCTGGGTATCGGGTGGCCAGATCGATGGTGGTGAGGAGGAATCTGTAGCCATCCTTTGTCCTGGGGAAGGGGCCTATGGCTCAAAGGGCATTGTCATAATCGGAATAGCCACCATTGGAGCCTTGGTGGCCTTGTGTTTTCTCTGGTACTGGCAGCTTTCACAGTTCTTGCACCATTCAGTCACATCAACGTGCAGTCCGGGCCAGCAGACCCTCTGCTGGAGTAGCTGCTTGACCTTCTTGGCCCCAAGATGTCCATTGAGATCGTGTGCAAGCCGAATGAGTCGAGGCCGCTGGGACGTGGGTACCACAAGTAAGGACTTCATATTGTTAAGTTCATCGGTGGTAGAGAGGCAGAGTCATTTGTTATTCCAATGAAAGCCTGCTTCCTGGCCCTCTGCTTTCGCTCTCCAGGTACGAAGGGTATCATCCTCCAAAACTTCTCTCTGAAACTCTACCTGCTTTATCTCGCTCGGGAGTGCAGGGGAGTATTCCTCCACAGGTTCAGGTGTGGAGTGGTCTGGAATCCCTTGAAGAAACGATTGTGGATCCTTGGGAGTGAACCTGTCTTCTGCCTCCTGGGCTGCGGTGCTCAACAGTGAGGCTTGCTTATTCCTCTCTTCGGCTCGAGTCACACAAACTGTGGACGTTGGCGTTTTGTCTGCGTATTGGATCGTCATGAAGTCACTGAGGGTCAGGTCCTTGATATTGCAGCTGAGGATGACGTCTGACTGTAAGAGATGATCAGGCGCCACTGCTGCTTTGCTGTTGAAGGTCGTATCTCCAATCTTCACTTCAATGACAGCCATTGGAAGGGTTGTGGGGTTGAGGCCATTCCAGCCGACCACCTTGACATCTTCCTGCTGGTATGCCTCATTGGGAACCAGGGATTCCTTGATAATAGATATTCTGGCCCCAGTGTCCATCAGGACAGTGGTTGGCTTGTCCAGATATTGGCCCCATATGATTCCTTCCGGTGTGGGTTCATCAGGCAGGTGAACCAGATTCACAGGCTCCTTCTTGATCCGTTTGTTTTTGTTTGGGCACTCCCAGACTGCATGTCCCGGGTCATCACAGTTAAAACAACGGAACTCTCTTTTCTGCCGGGATCTGTCTTGGGGTGGAGGAGAACGAGGCTGCTTGCTGTATGACTTGTCACCAAAGCGTTTGTCGACCAAGGGTCGTGCAGGTCGCTCGTTGTACCGGGTCTGGTACCGTTTGTCCGTGTAGTCCCCATATCTGGATGGTTTACGTTGGTTTCTGAAGGCGTTTCCATAGACCCTTTCGTACTCCCAAATAGCTTTGATCAGAGTGGCCCTCTGTTTCGGAGCCTGTTTCTTTACTGCCGTTGCACATTCTTCAGAGTAGTTGTGGAGGGCCCACATCATGTTGAGTTCCCAGAGTATCTCGGCTGCAGTTTTGTTGTGGAGATTGAGGCCTGCTATTATAGCTGCACCTCTGGTGACTACGTCGTCAGGATGAGAGGGAAGAGCCATGTTAGGGTGAAAGAATTGGTCCTCGTATTCATGCTGTGTTAGTCCGAGGGCCTCTAGCAGGGAAGTCTTGGTCGCCGCATACGAATCACGGTGTTCCATTGGGACCACAGTGACCATCAGTTCAGCTGCTTTTCCCTTCAGGGCACTCAGGAGGTAAGTAGGCCACTCCTTGACTGGAATGCCTTCTGAGGTTAGTACCTGCTCGAATCCCAAGAGATAGCACCCCATGTCGCAGGGTTCAGTGTACTTGGGTATAAGAGTGGTGAGTCTGGCATTCGTCTCCCGTCGTTCTCTGGATCGGTCGGCTGCTTCCAGTTTCAGATCCATTTCTTCTCGCATCCTAGCTTGATCTTCTCTGTGTCGTCTGTCAGCAGCTTCCATTGCTTGTGTTGCCAATTGTCTGTCCATCTTGCGGGTTGCTGCTGCCTCTGCTAAAGCTTGTTCTCGTTCTTCTCTTCGTTCCAATTCGTGTCGTTTCAATTCTTTCTCGTGACATATCGTAGTCTCCTGCATTTGTGCGTACATCAATGCGATCATCTGTTGCATGTCTTGACTGCCTTCCATTATTGCTGCTGCTCCCATCGGGGAGGGGGGTTGTGCTGCCTCGTCGGATTCTTCATCTTCTTGGTGCTTCTTGGCCTTGTGGACGATCTTGGGAGGCATGGTACTTCTCTCTTCGTCTTTATCAATAAATCTTCGCAGAGTATGGTAGGTAATTTCTTTGGATGGGTGGTTAAGTCCGACACCGCTGCCACCATATGTCGGGTCACGGACAGGTTATCTCTTCTGAGCGTGCTCGGCAGGTACTGCTGCCACCAGAGTTCTACAGAGCTTGACAGTAATTAGTCAAAGATTGAGCTACAATGTATCATAATAGCAAAATAAGAAGTAGAACTAATCAGGCCTATTGGCCGAACAGCTTTTATAGTAAAATGTGATACAAGTGTAAAGGTCGGGTCTACCCAACCACTGTGTGGTGTATGCAATGACGACAAAGAGGTGTTGATGAAGTTCATGTATAGGTGTTGATGAAGTTCATCTTCTGTCTAGTCAGGGGTGTGCCGGGCGGGTCTCCCAGCCCTTGGAGGTGGGCCCGACAGGTAGTAGTAGTAGTAGTAGCAGTAGTGGCAGAAGTAGTAGTAGTAGTAGAAGTAGTAGTAGTAATATTAGTAGTACATGTAGTAGTAATAGTAGTACTAGAAGTAGTAGAAGTAGTAGTACTTAGTTTTCAGAATTTTTTCTCAGCTTCTGATTTTTCACTTCCTGTTATATTACTTCCTGTTATCGTTTACCACAACTATTTGTTGTTGTTGCATTATATTTGTAGGCTGTGTACTAAGTATAAACGATCGCCCTGACGACCCTGGCTTCTTCACTGGACTGCCATCCTATTACAACTTAAGGTACGAAATATTCAAAATATGGAGAACAGCACTGAACCTTCCTGCTGAGCCCCAGCACAAGCTAGGTATCCTCCAAGCAGAACCTGATTCTGAAGTTGTAAGCTCTACGTTTGTAAAGAAAGACACCATGGAGGACTTACTAACCGAGGAGTTGACAGACAAACAGGTTAAAGGTTGAATACTGTAAATGCATGCCACCATAACTTTGAAGTGCATACATACATATAGTAGGTAGGATAAGTATGTTGCACCTTGTACTACTTAGGGAGGGTGTCATAGTTTATTTGAAGAGGAGGTCAGGTTTGATTTGGAGGGAGGCTAAGGTTTAATTGGCTACTAGGTCAGGGTTTGTTTGGAGAGGAGATCAGAAAGGAGGCTAAGGTATACTTGGAGATGGGGTCAGTGTTTGATTGGCTAGAAGTGGCTAGGAGGTCAGGTTTTTAGCGTAAGGAGGTCAGAGTTCACTTGGGGACGTCAGGGTTTACTTGGAGAGAAGTTGATGTACATGTCGGGTTGAAACTTTAAGAAGAGAAGTCCCACTTCACTTTACTTCCAATATTAAAATGGCTTTCCTAGCACATAATGTATAGCTGGAAAACTTGGCTTGGAATTTAGTTTGGCAAAATAAATTCCACCAATATCAGATGTCCTTGTTTTCTAGTTGGTGCTGTCTGATAAGTTTCCATTTTTAATGTTTTTTAAGATTTTCGAAGGCCTCTGTCTCATGCACTTGTAAATCTGTCATTTCTACCCCATTCTGGTAAGGGGAAAAAACGGGAGGGTGGGGGGAAGAAGGGGAAATTTTATTTTTTTTGGCCGAAAGTGAGATTTTGGGAGGGAGGGGGGGGGAGGGGATTTCGGGGAGGAAACAACTCTCTTTCATTTCAATTTAATCAAGAGGAATATATCTTTGGATTAGCCGAAATGACTATTTTCGATGTGTGAGAGGAGAGTGGCGTACAGACGGTATTGTTTGTGTACTTCTATTGTTATCGTAATCTTTAAGGCACGTAATGCCTAATTGTATCAGCAGTTCCTTTTCTGTTTCAGTATGAGGACATGGTACAGCGGTTGAGTGAGCTTTCTAAATTAAAAAATAACGATGCTGCCGAGGAACTGCTCAGCACCTACCAGGTCCCCACGCTGTCTCCAATGCAGCAACTAAACGTGTCTAAAATGGAGCATCCTATCTGCTTCGGTTATCGGAAGACGGCACATGCCAGAGTAGCGCTGACCCCTGGATTCGGCCAGATCACTGTGAACAGCAGATCGTTCTTGGATTATTTCCCGAGGCTACAGGACAGGCAGCAGGTTCTGTACCCCCTGCACCATATGGGAATGCTGGGGAGTTATGATATCTGTGCCGTCGTCAAGGGAGGAGGAATGACGGGTACGACCCCTTTAATTATTAGTTAGCACTTGTTTCTGATATTCATAGGTCATAGGTTGCAGGTGAAGTTGTAGGGTGGCTTTTGTGAAAGTTCGGAAATGACTTTTGGGGCAGTGACCACCACTATTGCATGCCCCACTCATGTACACCCACACGCATGATGTAATGGCTTGAGCTTTTGCATGACATGATATTGGATGTGCCAACACACTTGACTACCTTGTAGCACCCAAGTGTGAGTGGTTCAATCGAGACTGTAGAATAGGCTTGCCTGGTTGCTGGGGGAGCCTGAACGACCACCATAATTGTTCTTATTTATTTGTTTATTTATTTATTATTAAAAAAAAAATTAAAAAATTAAATAAAATAAATCTTATTTCTTTTGCTGTTTATTCTTATTTATATATATTTGTTTTATTATTATTATTATTATTATTATTATTATTATTATTATTATTATTATTATTATTATTATTACTACTACTACTACTACTACTACTACTACTACTACTACTACTACTACTACTACTACTACTATTATTATTATTATTATTATTAATTATTTTTATTTTATTTTTTCATCTGGTGCGCATGTACTAGCACGTGGTGGATAGCTAGCTACCGGTATATAGAGGCTCACGCAAGTCATAGCATCTCATTATTCCTGATGAAGGCCAGAGCATCTAGTCGAAACGAAACGTCGAGAGAATACAATTTCATGTGAGAAGGTTATTGTAATGTTATTATGTCAACTTGGAGTTCATTGAGAGTTTATTTTAACCTTCGCATTGTCTAAAGATTTTCCATAACACGGACTGCCAAAGGGGTACACCAGCACCCCAGTGGATCTTTTACAAATATCAACACAAAGAGGCCAAATTGGCCTATAAATCATAATTTATCATTTTTATCCCTTCAACATAGAACCAGAACACACACACTGGTCTAGTCTAAGCTAAGTAAAGTAAATAGCTAACATTATTGAAAATCAAATCACGAAAGATGCAAAATTCATCATTGATAATTGAGTCTTTACTGTATTCCTTCTTTGCAAGGAACACAAAACACTGAATGACTAACAGAATGTTCTTTGCAGACAAAACGTGTACACAGACCACAGTGGTTGCGACTTTTTCTGTCATTTTTCCTAGAGCACAAGTAACATCTACCATAAGTTCGAATCACAATTGGTTGATGTGCAGCACTCTCCAAAGGCAAGAAGCCATGCTTTTGGGCAAGCTGCCTCATTGCTTGTGAAATTCCATGAAAGTTGCCATCAACCCATTTTTGGATTCTGACTTCAATTTCTCTTCTGCAGAGTTCTTCTCCTAGTGCCTCGAAGTGTAGCCGACGTTGTCGCTTGCAGTTTTTCTCCGTGATATTACGGTTCTTGGTTCTGTACAACACAAATGTGTTGTATGAAACAGCATCAAGAAGGGGAAAAAACACATTCATAGGCCATCTGCAGGTGTTTCGTCTACAAGAATACTGAACAATAAGTTTTCAAAGGTATCGACAGCTCCTTTTGTAGCATTATATGCCATGATAATTTCAGGTTTTTTCATTTCAATCTTCCCACCTCCCTGTAAAATGATGTTTTTGCTGTGGTGCTCTGTGGATAGCAGTATCACTGCCTTACTTTTCTTTGGCACATAAGAAACCAATGTTTTTTCCTTCTGGAAACAAAACATACTTTCATGTACTTCACGGCTTTTATTTTTTAGGAATTGGGGTGGAATTGCCCGTTTGTTCGGTTTCAGTGTTGCAACTAGAGTTAGCTTTTTCTCCCATAAGTTTTCTGCCAGGGGAATTGAGGTAAAAAAGTTATCCACTGTAATTCCTCGACTTCTTTTTTCAATTGGTTTTGCCAAGTCAAGCACAACATTCATTCCAATGTTTGTATTTCGTTGTGTTTGATCTCTGTCTTTTTCCAAATAAACCTGCACATTAGACAGGTTAGATGTTTCCACATCGCATAAGCAAAAGTACTTGATACCATACTTGGCTGGTTTGCTGTGCATAAATTGTCGGAATTGGCATTTACCTCGAAATGCATACAGAGTCTCGTCAATGCATGTATGAATGTGTGGTTCGAAAGCAATCCGAATGTTGTTTTGAAACTGGGAGAAAATGTATTGCATCTTATGAAACTTCAAGTCCTGCCCTGTACGTGTATCCACATCATCAAAGGTGAGGTATCTGGTAATGGTTCGAAACTGTTTTCGTGTGAGAACAAGAGTTACATATTCCTGATAGTGCATGGAGTTAGGAGACCATATTTCATCAACATCTACGTTTCGCTTTTTCGTAACTCCAAGGATAAGCAAAATTCCCATGTAGCCAATTATTTGATTTTCTGTTACCTCTGGAATATCATCAGGAATCCTTTTGTTAGTGCAATCACAAATATGCCTGATCATAGTTGGTGTAAGAAGTGCAAAGAAAAAGTCCAGTTGGTCTTCATAGTGAGCAACCCTGTGTCAATCCAGGACGGACATGAATGACATTATGTTGCCGAAATGATGCAGGGTGATGGAGTACTATGCCATTTTGTTCCAGTGAAGGTGACTTCAGCAGTATCATCTTCAACATCTTCATCAGAGACATCAGAGTCAATGCAAATTTTTTCTTCTTCCTCCTCCTCCTCTTCATATTCCACAGCATCAATTTCCTCTTCACTGATTTCTCCAAGGCTTCCTGTTCACATATTTCTTCGTCACTATCTTCCTCCAAAATGATGGCAGCTACATCCTCAGCAGTACAATATACACTCATCATTGAAAAAAGATTGAAGACAAATGACCAATAAATATACTAGTTTTATAGGAACCAGCAGAGTTAGAGGCTTAGTGGGTTTTACTATCAATATTCATTGCTCTATTATCAATATTGATTACACAAAGTGTAACCACAATAACTAGTAACAACACAAAAATTGACACATACATTCAGGCCCAGAGATAGTTGTTTGAGTGAAATACATGATTTTGAAAAGAAGAAAAAAATTACCATCGACTGCTAAAAGAGGTACAGATGTACCCCACTTGACTTTAGTTCAATATATCTAGTGAGAAAAAAAGTCGAACAGAAAAACAAATTGTATAGTCAAAGATGTAAAATTTATTACTTCGTAAACATGAAAGAGAAATATTATTAAATTTGTTTGTGTCACACAGGGGACATTATTATATATGTCTGGGGTACACCTGTAACCCTCTTGGCAGTGCGAAGGTTAAGGGAAATCTATGTTAGCACTACCCAGAAATTAGTGAGATGCTACGAGAAGACTTTACATCGGAGGGCTCAGTGGAAGATTCACCACTTGTTCAACATGAGATGCCGTGATGAAGAAATGCTACCATCAAGTTTTAAGGATGGCCCCTCCCATTAAGACCAGGGAAGGGTACTGGATAGCGGAGAGAGCCAGCAAAGCTTTCCTATCAGAGAAAATTCGCCAGACCTACAGAAGAAGCAGTGACTTAACAGCTGAGTGTGAAGATCTGGAAGCCAAACTGGAACCAACACTGGAAAGTGACTATCAGAGGATTCAGGCCCTTTGTAGGGGAGCAGCAAAGAAGACCCACAGCAAATCCAAGCAGAAACATCAAAAGAAGCTGGAGACACTTTTGGAGAGAAGGAGATCGAGAGAAGTGAAGTTTCAACCCCAAGACTTGAACAGGTGGGTGGTAAATCTGACCTGACAGAAAAGAACCATTCTCCAGGTCAGAAAGAAGTGTTTGCTTTGGGTCCTAACTTTGTCCCTGCTCCAAAGAGTTTACCTAGGATGGATAACATAGCTGCAGTGGAAAAGTTGGCAGTAAGATGGAGAATAACAAGGCACATGAACATCGAGGAAGAATATATGGAATTTTGAGAAGAACAAGAAAACCAAAGGACAACCTGACAAAGGAACAGAGAAAGGCCCTTGAGGAAGATGGAAGAGCTCGTAATCTTACCAGCAGACAAGAGGAAGACGACAGTTCTGATGACAAAGGACAGTTACATTTCAAAGCTGACAGGAATCCTGGAAACCAAAACATATGGAATACTGAAGAAGGATCCTACCAAGGCACAGGAAAGCAAGGTGAATTGTGTTAAAGAATATGGAAAAGACGGGAGAAATAACGCGACTACATTAACAATAGAATTAGGGCCACTGGAAGTAGACCACCACTGATTTATGGGCTCCTAAACCCGAGCTTCCCCTTAGGCCAATTGTGTTTTGTATACGTGCATCATCACCTTTCCAAGTTCGTAGCATATTTGATATCACCTCTAGCTGGAAATACAAGCACATAATTATGTCAAGGATTCTTGGCAATTTATTAAGCATATTCAAGGTGACTGTTTGGCACAGGATGAGTGTCCTGTCAGTTTTGATGTTTCCTCTCTTTTTACCAATGTTCCCATTGATGAGGCTGTGGAAGTAATTTTTTGGCAAAAGATGAGAGCTTGCGTGAGAAAACTACATTAGGTGCTGATGGGATTTCTGAACTGTTGGAGTTTGCCTAAAATCCACTTACTTCGAGTTTCAAGAAAAATACTACGAGCAGAAAGAGGGTGTAGCAATGGTCTATCCAGTATCTACAGTGGTAGCCAACCTTTATCTTTGAGGAATTTTCACTCACAAAGTTCTGCCCCACTGAAACCAAGGGTTTGGAAGAGATATGTAGGTGATGCCTTCTACATTGTGAAGAAGTGAGCATGAGTTGTTGGACCATCTGAACAACATCGGGCCATCCATAAAGTTTACCAGGTAGCGCTGGATCGTTGCCCTTTCTGGACTGCCACTACACAGGAAGAAAGACAGAAGGCTAACTGCAACAGTTTATAGAAAACCCACACGTACCAACCAGTACCTTGATTATAGATCACATCATCCTATCCATGTCAGAAGATGAGTGGTGAATAGCTTGTATGATAGAGCCAGGAGAGTAATGACTGAGAAGGAGGACCTTTGGAAGTAAGAACATTGTTTGAATAAGGTCTTTGAGAACGGTTATTTGCAAGTCTTCATCGACCTTTCATCTGCAGATACATCTAAATGCAGAAAGGAAGATAAGTACACTGATACAGGCAGTGAGGTGTCTAAAAACCTATGGTAGTTATTCCTTCTGCAGCAAGGATGAGTGAAGACATCAGGAGAGTCTGCAGGAAGTTCAACATCAAAGTCGTGTTAGGATCGGGAAGAACTCTGAGGACACAACTGAGCAAAGTGAAGGATGTTTTACCAGCTAATATGCACTCATGTGTTGTGTACCGCATCCCTTGTAGCTGTGGGAAATACTACATACATGTAGGAGTGACTACATGTATCAGAAGACTGGAGACCAGAGTGAAAGAACATCAAGATGCCTGTAGAAAATGTACTAAAGAGAAGTCTGCAATTGCTGAGCATGCATGGGATAATGGACATCCTATTTTGTGGGAGGAAGCCACCATCTTGGACCAGGCCAGAAGACGGAAGGAACTGCTAGTGAAGGAGGCATTGCACATCAGCCTAGCACCAAAGTGTGAGCAGTTCAATCGAGACTGTGGAGACTGTGGAATGGAATTGCCTGGTTTCTGGGGAGCCACTCTCGAGAGCCTGAACTTGAAGCCATGCCCACCATAATTATTCTTATTTTATTTATTATTTATTTTGTTATTTATTGTTTATTTATTTATTTGATTTGTTTTTGTTTTTTTACCCTGTATATTTATTTTATGTATTTATATTTATTTATTATTATTTTATATATTCTATTTATTATTTATTATTTTGTTTTTGTTTATTATTTATTATTATTATTATTATTATTTATTATTATTATTGTTATTATTATTATTATTATTATTATTATTATTATTATTATTATTATTATTATTATTATTATTATTATTATTATTATTATTATTATTGTTATTATTATTATTATTATTATTATTATTATTATTATTATTATTATTATTATTATTAATTATTATTATTAGTAGTAGTAGTAGTATTATTATTATTAGTTAGTTATATTTATATATTTTAATTTTCTTATTTATTTATTTTACTTTTTTTATTACATCCGGTTGACGTGCTAGACATGCATGCCAGTTCATGTGTTGGATGCATGTGCCGGTAGCACATGGTGGATAACTAGCTACCGGTATATAGCAGGCTCACGCAAGTCTTGGCTCTGCCAAAACGTTGAGAGAATACAATGATTATTGAGAAGGGTATTGTGAAGGTTATTGTAATGTTGTTATGTCAACTGAGAGTTCATTGAGAGAGTCATTATTATTATTATTATATTATTATCATTTATATTATTAAATTATATTATTATATCATCATTTATATTATTATTATATCATCATCATATTATTATTATTATTATTATTATTATTATTATTATTATTATTATTATTATTATTATTATTATTATTATTATTATTATTATTATTATTATTATTATTATTATTATTATTATTATTATTATTATTATTATTTATTTTTTTCTTTATTTTTTTTTCCCATTTATTATTTTTTGTTTAATTTTATTAAACTGAGATACATAACAGCCAATAAATAAATAACTACTTCATAAATGCATTTTTAAAGTTATAATTTTATTAAACTGGGATACATAACAGCCAATAAATTAATTACTTTATAAATGCAAACAACAACATTAATACATGTATAATACATAAAATGATATAATACATATAATACATAAAATGACAAAATAAAATTAATAATAACAATAATCAATTACAAAAATATACATTTATTATACAGAGCAAACAAGTTCATTAACACCTAATTAGTACATGCTATATAGTTATATAATAATCAATTACAAAAATACCAAAATTAACAATAAGTACATAAATAAATAACTAAAAAGCTAACAAGTTCAACTCCCGACTGAACCCAAAACAGACCCAAGTGGACTGCCACTGAGAGACGCTGAAGAAGGTAAGCACGGGCATTCACCTCCCCAATATTTTGCCTTATCCTGAGGCTGAGTTCCTTCAGGAATGCCATCGACCTGTTCCCGATGACCCCCAATGACTCGATGGCCACAGGCACAAAAAAGTGGCAAGGATCTAGGCTGGTATACTTGGCCACTTTTTTCTCCTCAGCCATAGCAGCCACAGCTCCAGGACCACTCACTGCTGCACCCCGATACGACTGGGAAAACGTATCTGGATAGGATGCATCCTATACCAGTTGCTTGCCATTCTTCCATGGCACCATGGTTACCCCATCAGGTCTTTTCCCGTCAGAATGAAAGAGACCCGACAGTTCCATCCTGGAAGGGGCACCGGCAGATGACAATGCCCGGAAGATCGTTCATGGCGGTATGACGGTAGAAACGTCCTTCACTCTTCTTGCAGCTAAGACCGTGCGTAGCAAGGCGATCCACTTCTGTTCCATAGTGCTGGCAGTTATGGGGGCGACACATAGTGGAACCCAAGCGGAGACCCACGGCAACCCTGATGGTAACATCATCCATCCTCAAACCCAGGACGAGATAGGGGGGGCATTTAGCCATGCACCGGATTCTTTCTTTGAAACGGCCAAAAGCCGGGCTCGAGCTAAATCGTCAGGTGCATTGTGCAACAAAGATTCCACGGACTTTGACACCCTGCACATATCCCAGGATTTCTGGAAGCACGCCGCAAGACCTGATGATGGGGGGTTGCTGTGACCCATAGACCATGCTGAAAGGGCATTATCCACAAAAGGGACAGGGACTGAAAACAAGTGAGGTGGCAGGATGGTTTGAACCAGGTCATGAGTGGCAGAAGCTGAGGCCAAGAAGGCAGAGGGAGAAAGCTGCACTGCACTCCTGATTCCAAAAAACCCTACACCAACCGGGAGAGTGGCCTGCAACCAAGAACGGACATCTTCAGGGAAATTAATGTTAGTGATATCACTCATAATTGCCTGGAGACTCTCATCATAATCAGGGCAGGAGAGAGAAAACATGGAGAAGTCCTGAGGGTGTATAGAAGCTTAAGGATAGAAAATGCATTACGCAGCAGGATTAAGGCATCCTGAGCAGAAACGAACCTGAGTCTGTCCCCCATGACCTCAAGGGCATTGATTTTCTCCCTGAGAACAGTTGAGGCAGACTCCACACTACACAGCGGAGAACCCAGGAGACAGGCATCAGAAATACCTGTAGTAACAGAAATACTTCTTTTTTAGTGGACCAGTGACAAGATTCCAAGCAAGGAATGGCATGGATGCAGGTGCAAAATACCACATGAGCTCCTGGGAGAGAGCATACATAAGATGTTTCCTCTCGAAACTGCATCATGGCAAATGATCTCAGACTTGTCATTGTTCAAAATTAACCCAATCTTTTCAGTTTGTTTAATGAGCTCTAGATCAGGGGTCGGGAACGTATGGCTCGCGAGCCAGGTGTGGCTCTTTTGATGATTGCATATGGCTCTCTCAGATAAAATTGGAATTTGAAAAACTTCAAATTTTAGTCCGCCGAGACGCGTAGCGAATTAATCTCGACCAATGACGCTCCGCACCTCTCGAATATATAAACCCGTGCGCAGGCCAGCCAGACTCACTGTTTACCACGCCTCAGTTGGCTCAATATCTCCCTCTCTCTTATTTGCTCAAAACTAACCCTTCGACAAAGAAGATGGCAAAAAGAAAAAGAGACGAGAAGTATCGTAAATTTCAGGACGAATGGACCGAAGAATTTGCCTTTGTGGAGAGAGCAGATTCAGCGGTGTGTCTAATTTGCAATGACAAAATTACATCGATGAAACGGTCGAATGTAAAGCGCCACTTCGACACACGCCATGATACCTTTGCATCAAAATACCCTGCAGGAGATAGCAGAAAGAAAGCGTGCCAAGAGCTACTGAGTAGGGTTCAAGCCAGCCAGCAGCAACTCCGCTTATGGACCCGGCAAGGTGACTATAATTCCGCTAGCTTCGCTGGTTCTTTAGCAATAGTGAGGAATGGAAAACCATTCACAGATGGCGAGTATGCTAAAACATTCATGCTGGATGTGGCCAATGAACTTTTTGATGATCTTCCGAACAAAGTGATTGCAAGATATGCTGCTGGTGATACTGCTCGAAGAAAGTCTTGCTGTTCTGCCAATAAAAGGGTTCACAAGAGGTGAGGATTTATTCAAGTCTTTCATGGAATTCGCTCAAGAAAAAAATCTACCTATGGATAAACTTATTTCAGTGTGTACTCGTGTATGGTGGGGAATGGGGAAAAATAAAGGATTTGTGGCGCTTCTCAGTGAACATGAAAATAGACCCATCCTACGTTTCCATTGCATTCTACACCAGGAGGCACTTTGTGCTCAGATGTGTGACGGGAAGCTTGACAAAGTGATGTCGCTGGTCATTCGTCTGATCAACTTTATTGTTGCCCGAGCCTTAAATGATCGCCAGTTTAAAACACTGCTGGATGAAGTTGGAAATAACTATCACGATCTGCTTTTGCACAGCAATGTACGTTGGTTGTCAAGAGGGAAGGTGCTTAGCCGTTTTGCAGCTTGCCTGAACGAAATCCGGACTTTCCTTGAAATGAAAGGCATTGAGCATCCTGAGCTAGCCGAAACTGAGTGGCTCCTCATGTTTTACTATCTCGTGGATATGACAGAACATCTGAACCAGCTCAACGTTAAAATGCAAGGCAATGGAAATACAGTGTCATCCCTTCAACAAGCCGTGTTTGCTTTTGAAAATAAGCTGGAGCTCTTTATCATGGATCTTGAAACAGGTCGTTTACTACATTTTGATAAACTGAGACATTATAAAGATGCATGCACAGCAAGAGATCTCACTCGATACTTTGATCTTCACCAGCTAGCTGGCTTCACATCCAGTCTCCCAGTCGTTCAAAGCACGCTTTGGGGAATTTCGTGAGCACACTCGTCTTTTTAATTTCATCACCCATCCAAACGAGTGTTCACTGAACAATACCGACCTGAGTTACATTCCTGGTGTATCCCTCAGAGATTTTGAAGAAGTGGCTGACCTGAAGGCCTCAGACATGTGGGTGAATAAGTTCAAGTCACTGAATGAAGATTTGGAAAAAATTGCACGACAGAAAGCGGAGTTGGCAAGCAAGCACATGTGGATAGAAATGAAAAAACTTCAACCCGAAGACCAACTGATAATCAAAACTTGGAATGCGCTTCCTGTCACATACCACACACTGCAGCATGTGAGTATTGCTGTATTGACCATGTTTGGATCTACGTATGCATGTGAGCAGTCATTCTCACATCTTAAATACATCAAATCCAACCTACGATCACGTCTAACGGATGAAAGCCTCAACGCTTGCATGAAGCTTAACCTCACCAAGTACCACCCAGACTATAAAGCCATCAGCAAATCCATGCAGCACCAGAAGTCGCATTAACGTGAGTATTATAACAACATTGTTTAAAATAATAAATTCAGAGGCTTATTATACTCACATTTAGTTAAATTCAGTCTTAAAATATATTATATGGCTCTCATTGAAATAGATTTTTTAATATTTTGCTTTCTTGGCTCTCTGAGTCAAAAAGGTTCCCGACCCCTGCTCTAGATCATGAATTATATCTTCCGTTGAGCCCCCCCCCCAGAGTAATGTCATCTACACACAACTCCGATGACAGCTGAGCACAGTTGTGATGGAGTGAAGACAAAAAAGGAGAGGGCCAAGCGGATCCCCCTACTGCACCCCTTCTGCTGATTGCAAGGACTTGTCACCCCAGAACAAGGAGGATGGTGAAGAGTACAGAATGAACAAAAGGGTAGATTACAGGTGCTAAGGTATAGACAGCTTCCAACATCTTGTCTCTGCGTACGGAATTGAAAGCGTTTTTGATGTCAAGCTTTACTACTGCATGGTTAGGTTGCAGGTTGTTAAGAAACTGCCTAGTGGTATGGACGGCTGCTTCTCCACCCCCACTGATTCCAAAACCCAGCTGCCCGGGTGCTAGCAGGGATGCCATGTCCTCGCTTACCACGTTCCCAGCTACCTTGGCCACTAGCCGACGAAGGGTGCACCCTATTGCTATTGGTCTAACCACACCTCCTTTCTTCTCTAGAGCCAATAGGGTAGCCCCCAAAAAGAAAGAACGGATAGAGGAAAGAATTCTTCCCTCTAGGACCATGGTAGAGAAGGCAGCTAAGTTGGATGCTTCAGCATGTCCTTCGGATGTTGTGGTCTTAAACCATCAGGACCACCATCCGACCCACAGCGGAAGGATCAGATTGCTCGAGCAACATCCCCTTCTGAAACCACCAATGGCACAGGAAGGACATCAGGGATGGGTGGGATGGACGCATCAGGATGAGGAGATGGGCTCTTCTGTCTAAGGGCAGAGAAGGTGGCATCACACATTTCAGCCATAGAAACTTCTGAGGAAGCCAAGCGAACAGCTCCTTTAAAATCTCTTTCCTCCATCTTCTCAGAGACACTTGGCGACCCAGTGACTTCATGGGATCCAGAACAGTAGCTCTGCTCTTCCTAAGGGGGTTTCTTTGGAACAGGGTGATCTTTCTCCTCTCTCAGCTGCTTATTAACCGCAGATGATAAGGACCAATGCTGACCACACCTTGGGGGCACTCTCAGACACCTGGAAGTGAAGAGGAAAGCCTCTCCCAAGCACTTTCAGAATTGCTCAAAACCACACCTTCCAATATGGTAACTAACTTTGAAAGGGTAAGGGCTCTGGACCACTAGGGATCCTCTTTAGGATCTTAGACTTGGGTATTTGACTAAAACTGAACCCCGAAAGCGGCGGCTCACCATTTGGAGGGTTGCTGGATAGGAAACAGGTTGACCAACCTCACCACGTGGCATGTGGCTACCTGTAGGTGGCAACGCTGCAGCAGGAACTCTATTCGATCGTGGGCAGCGGCTATTCCAGGGTCTGTGAGTACGAACTAGGCCGGCCGAAGTCACTGAGAAACATCTCAAACAAACAGGATAGGTAGAGCGAGCGGACATTTATTTTATTCAAGCGCTTCTGGTAGTGAGGTTACTACTAATAATAATAATATTAATAAATATCAATTACAAAAATACCAAAATAATAACTCAAATACATAAATAAATAACTAAAAACCTAATGACAAGTTCAACTCCCTACTGACCCCAAAACAGACAACTGAGAGAAGCCGAAGGAGGTGAGCGCAGGCATTCACTTTCCCAATTATTTGCCTTATACTGAGTCTGAGCTCCTTCAGGAAAGCCATCGACCTGTTCCCGATGACCCCAATGACTCGATGGCCACAGGCACAAAAAAGTGGCAAGGATCTAGACTGGCATTGGCCACTTTCTTCTCATCAGCCATAGCATCCACAGCTCCAGCACTACTCACTGCTGCACCCAGATATGACTGGGAAAATGTATCTGGACACATTGCATCCCACACAAGTTGCTTGCCACTCTTCCATGGCACCACGGTTACCCCATCAGGCCTTATCCCGTCAGAATGAAAGAGACCCGTCGGTTCCATCCTGGAAGGGGCACCGGCAGATGACAATGCCCGGAAGATCGTTCATGGCGGTATGACGGTAGAAACGTCCTTCACTCTTCTTGCAGCTAAGACCGTGCGTAGCAAGGTGATCCACTTCTCTTCCACAGTGCTGGCAGTTATGGGGGCGACACAAAGTGGAGCCCAAGCGGAGACCCACGGCAACCCTGATTGTATCATTATCCATCCTCAAACCCAGGGACGAGATAGGGAGGGCATTTAGCCATGCACCGGATTCTTTCTTTGAAACGGCCAAAAGCTGGGCTCGAGCTAAATCGTCAGGTGCATTGTGCAACAAAGATTCCACGGAGTTTGACACCCTGCACATATCCCAGGATTTCTGAAAGCACGCCGCAGGAACCGATGGTGGGGGGTTGCCGGGACCCATAGACCATGCTGAAAGGGCATTATCCACAAAAGGGACAGGGTGTGAAAACAAGTGAGGTGGCAGGATGGCTTGGACCAGGTCATGAGTGGCGGCAGCTGAGGCCAAGAAGGCAGAGGGAGCAAGCTGCACTGCACTCCTGATTTCAAGACCCCCTACACCAACAGGGAGAGTGGCCTGCAACCAAGAAGGGACATCTTGAGTGAAATTAATGTTAGTGATACCACTCACAATTGCCTGGAGACTCTCATCATAATCAGGGCAGGAGGGAGAGTGGCCTGCAACCAAGAAGGGACATCTTCAGTGAAATTAATGTTAGTGATACCACTCACAATTGCCTGGAGACTCTCATCATAATCAGGGCCTGCAACCAAGAAGGGACATCTTCAGCGAAACTAATGTTAGTGATACCACTCACAATTGCCTGGAGACTCTCATAATAATCAGGGCAGGAGAGAGAAAGTCCTGAGCGTGTATAGAAGCTTAGGGATAGAAAATGCATTACGCAGCAGGATTAAGGCATCCTGAGCAGAAACGAACGTGAGTCTGTCCCCCATGACCTCAAGGGCATTGATTTTCTCCCTGAGAACAGTTGAGACAGACTCCACACTACCCAGCGGAGAACCCAGGAGACAGGCATCAGAGGGATCAACCACATGAGCTCCTGGGAGAGAGCATAAGATGGTTCCTCTCGAAACTGCATCATGGCAAATGATCTCAGACTTGTCGTTGTTCAAAAATAACTCCAATCTTTTCAGTTTATTTAATGAGCTCTAGATCAAGAATTATATCTTCCGTTGAGCCCCACAGAGTAATGTCATCTAGAAACATTACACACAACTCCGATGACAGCTGAGCACAGTTATGATGGAGTGAAAGACAAAAAAGGAGAGGGCCAAGGGGATCCCCCTGCTGCACTCCTTCTGCTGTTTGCAAGGACTTGTCACCCCAGAACAAGGAGGATGGTGAAGAGTACAGAATGAACAAAAGGGTAGATTACAGGTGCTAAGGTATAGACAGCTTCCAACATCTTGTCTCTGCCTACGGAAATGAAAGCGTTTTTGATGTCAAGCTTTACTACAGCATGGTTAGGTTGCAGGTTGTTAAGAAACTGCCTAGTGGTATGGACGGCTGCTTCTCCACCCCCACTGATTCCCAAACCCAGCTGCCTGGGTGCTAGCAGGGATACCATGTCCTCGCTTACCACGTTCCCAGCTACCTTGGCCACTAGCCGACGAAGGGTGCACCCTATTGCTATTGGTCTAACCCCACCTCCTTATTTCTCTAGAGCCAATAGGTTAGCCCCCAAAAAGAAAGGACGGATAGAGGAAAGAATTCTTCCCTCTAGTGGTAGAGAAGGCAGAGAGAAGGGGGGAGACTTCATTTGGATGCTTCAGCATGTCCTTCAGATGTTGTCTTAAACCATCGGGACCACCACCCGACCCACAGGGGAAGGATTGGATTGCTCGAGCAACATCCCCTTCTGAAACTGTCAATGGCACAAGAAGGATATCAGGGGTGGGTGGGATGGACGCATCAGGATGAGGAGATGGGTGCTTCTCTCTAAGGGCAGAGAAGGTGGCATCACACATTTCAGCCATAGAAACTTCCGAGGAAGCCAAGCGAACAGCTCCTTTAAAATCTCTCTCTTCCATCTTCTCAGACACTCGGCGACCCAGTGACTTCATGGGATCCAGAACAGTAGCTCTGCTCTTCTTAAGGGGGTTTCTCCTCTCTCGGCTGCTTATTAACCCCAGATGCTAAGGACAAAGGCTGACCACACCTTGGGGGCACTCTTAGGCACCTGGAAGTGAAGAGGAAAAGCCTCTCCCAAGCATTGCTCAAAACCACACCTTCCAATATGGTAACTAACTTTGAAAGGGCAAAGGCTCTGGATCCACTAGGGATCCTCTTTAGGATCTTAGACTTGGGTATTTGACTAAAACTGAACCCCGAAAGCGGCGGCTCACCATTTGGAGAGGCTGCTGGAGAGGAAACAGGTGGACCAACCTCACCACGTGGCGTGGGGCTACCTGAAGGTGGCAATGCTGCAGCAGGAACTCCCGGTGGCTGATTCGATCCTGGGCAGAGGGTCTGTGAGTACGAACTAGGCCCGCCGAAGTCACTGAGGAACACCTCAAACAAACAGGACAGGTAGAGCGAGCGGACATTTATTTTATTCGAGCACTTCTGGTAGTGAGGTTACTACTACTAATAATAATATTAATAACAATAATAAATATCAATTACAAAATTACAATTACAAAAATACCAAAATAATAACTCAAATACATAAATAAATAACTAAAAAGCTAATGACAAGTTCAACTCCTACTGACCACAAAACAGACAAGGCATTCCCCCGCTGGACTGCCACTGAGAGACGCTGAAGGAGGTAAGCACGGGCATTCACCTCCCCAGTTCTTTGCCTTATCCTGAGGCTGAGCTACTTCAGGAAAGTCATCGACCTGTTCCCGATGACCCCCAATGACTCGATGGCCACAGGCACAAAAAAGTGGCATGGATCTAGACTGGCATTGGCCACTTTCTTCTCATCAGCCATAGCATCCACAGCTCCAGCACTACTCACTGCTGCACCCAGATATGACTGGGAAAATGTATCTGGACACATTGCATCCCACACAAGTTGCTTGCCACTCTTCCATGGCACCACGGTTACCCCATCAGGCCTTATCCCGTCAGAATGAAAGAGACCCGTCGGTTCCATCCTGGAAGGGGCACCGGCAGATGACAATGCCCGGAAGATCGTTCATGGCGGTATGACGGTAGAAACGTCCTTCACTCTTCTTGCAGCTAAGACCGTGCGTAGCAAGGTGATCCACTTCTCTTCCACAGTGCTGGCAGTTATGGGGGCGACACAAAGTGGAGCCCAAGCGGAGACCCACGGCAACCCTGATTGTATCATTATCCATCCTCAAACCCAGGGACGAGATAGGGAGGGCATTTAGCCATGCACCGGATTCTTTCTTTGAAACGGCCAAAAGCTGGGCTCGAGCTAAATCGTCAGGTGCATTGTGCAACAAAGATTCCACGGAGTTTGACACCCTGCACATATCCCAGGATTTCTGAAAGCACGCCGCAGGAACCGATGGTGGGGGGTTGCCGGGACCCATAGACCATGCTGAAAGGGCATTATCCACAAAAGGGACAGGGTCTGAAAACAAGTGAGGTGGCAGGATGGCTTGGACCAGGTCATGAGTGGCGGCAGCTGAGGCCAAGAAGGCAGAGGGAGCAAGCTGCACTGCACTCCTGATTTCAAGACCCCCTACACCAACAGGGAGAGTGGCCTGCAACCAAGAAGGGACATCTTGAGTGAAATTAATGTTAGTGATACCACTCACAATTGCCTGGAGACTCTCATCATAATCAGGGCAGGAGGGAGAGTGGCCTGCAACCAAGAAGGGACATCTTCAGTGAAATTAATGTTAGTGATACCACTCACAATTGCCTGGAGACTCTCATCATAAGGGCCTGCAACCAAGAAGGGACATCTTCAGCGAAACTAATGTTAGTGATACCACTCACAATTGCCTGGAGACTCTCATAATAATCAGGGCAGGAGAGAGAAAGTCCTGAGCGTGTATAGAAGCTTAGGGATAGAAAATGCATTACGCAGCAGGATTAAGGCATCCTGAGCAGAAACGAACGTGAGTCTGTCCCCCATGACCTCAAGGGCATTGATTTTCTCCCTGAGAACAGTTGAGACAGACTCCACACTACCCAGCGGAGAACCCAGGAGACAGGCATCAGAGGGATCAACCACATGAGCTCCTGGGAGAGAGCATAAGATGGTTCCTCTCGAAACTGCATCATGGCAAATGATCTCAGACTTGTCGTTGTTCAAAAATAACTCCAATCTTTTCAGTTTATTTAATGAGCTCTAGATCAAGAATTATATCTTCCGTTGAGCCCCACAAAGTAATGTCATCTAGAAACATTACACACAACTCCGATGACAGCTGAGCACAGTTATGATGGAGTGAAAGACAAAAAAGGAGAGGGCCAAGGGGATCCCCCTGCTGCACTCCTTCTGCTGTTTGCAAGGACTTGTCACCCCAGAACAAGGAGGATGGTGAAGAGTACAGAATGAACAAAAGGGTAGATTACAGGTGCTAAGTAAGGTATAGACAGCTTCCAACATCTTGTCTCTGCCTACGGAAATGAAAGCGTTTTTGATGTCAAGCTTTACTACAGCATGGTTAGGTTGCAGGTTGTTAAGAAACTGCCTAGTGGTATGGACGGCTGCTTCTCCACCCCCACTGATTCCCAAACCCAGCTGCCTGGGTGCTAGCAGGGATACCATGTCCTCGCTTACCACGTTCCCAGCTACCTTGGCCACTAGCCGACGAAGGGTGCACCCTATTGCTATTGGTCTAACCCCACCTCCTTATTTCTCTAGAGCCAATAGGTTAGCCCCCAAAAAGAAAGGACGGATAGAGGAAAGAATTCTTCCCTCTAGTGGTAGAGAAGGCAGAGAGAAGGGGGGAGACTTCATTTGGATGCTTCAGCATGTCCTTCAGATGTTGTCTTAAACCATCGGGACCACCACCCGACCCACAGGGGAAGGATTGGATTGCTCGAGCAACATCCCCTTCTGAAACTGTCAATGGCACAAGAAGGATATCAGGGGTGGGTGGGATGGACGCATCAGGATGAGGAGATGGGTGCTTCTCTCTAAGGGCAGAGAAGGTGGCATCACACATTTCAGCCATAGAAACTTCCGAGGAAGCCAAGCGAACAGCTCCTTTAAAATCTCTCTCTTCCATCTTCTCAGACACTCGGCGACCCAGTGACTTCATGGGATCCAGAACAGTAGCTCTGCTCTTCTTAAGGGGGTTTCTCCTCTCTCGGCTGCTTATTAACCCCAGATGCTAAGGACAAAGGCTGACCACACCTTGGGGGCACTCTTAGGCACCTGGAAGTGAAGAGGAAAAGCCTCTCCCAAGCATTGCTCAAAACCACACCTTCCAATATGGTAACTAACTTTGAAAGGGCAAAGGCTCTGGACCACTAGGGATCCTCTTTAGGATCTTAGACTTGGGTATTTGACTAAAACTGAACCCCGAAAGCGGCGGCTCACCATTTGGAGAGGCTGCTGGAGAGGAAACAGGTGGACCAACCTCACCACGTGGCGTGGGGCTACCTGAAGGTGGCAATGCTGCAGCAGGAACTCCCGGTGGCTGATTCGATCCTGGGCAGAGGGTCCGTGAGTACGAACTAGGCCCGCCGAAGTCACTGAGGAACACCTCAAACAAACAGGACAGGTAGAGCGAGCGGACATTTATTTTATTCGAGCACTTCTGGTAGTGAGGTTACTACTACTAATAATAATATTAATAACAATAATAAATATCAATTACAAAAATACAATTACAAAAATACCAAAATAATAACTCAAATACATAAATAAATAACTAAAAAGCTAATGACAAGTTCAACTCCTACTGACCACAAAACAGACAAGGCATTCCCCCGCTGGACTGCCACTGAGAGACGCTGAAGGAGGTAAGCACGGGCATTCACCTCCCCAGTTCTTTGCCTTATCCTGAGGCTGAGCTACTTCAGGAAAGTCATCGACCTGTTCCCGATGACCCCCAATGACTCGATGGCCACAGGCACAAAAAAGTGGCATGGATCTAGACTGGCATTGGCCACTTTCTTCTCATCAGCCATAGCATCCACAGCTCCAGCACTACTCACTGCTGCACCCAGATATGACTGGGAAAATGTATCTGGACACATTGCATCCCACACAAGTTGCTTGCCACTCTTCCATGGCACCATGGTTACCCCATCAGGCCTTATCCCGTCAGAACGAAAGAGACCCAACTGTTCCATCCTGGAAGTGGCACCTGCAGATGACAATGCCCAGAAGAGGATAAGACCATGCGTAGCAAGGTGATCGACCACTTCTGCTCCATAGTGCTGGCAGTTATGGGGGCAACACAAAGTGGAGCCCAAGCGGAGACCCACGACAACCCTGATGGTATCGTCAGCCATCCTCAAACCCGGGGACGAGATGGTGAGGGCATTTAGCCATGCACCGGATCTTTCTTTGAAACATCCAAAAGCCAGGCTCGAGCCAGATCGTCAGGTACATTCTGCAACAAATATTCTACAGACTTTGAGACCCTGCACATATCTCAGGATTTCTGGAAGCACGCCGCATGAGACCAGGTGGTGAGGGATTGCCGTGATCTATAGACCATGCTGAAAAGGCATCATCCACAAAAGGGACAGGGAGTGAATACAAGTGAAGTGGCAGGATGGCTTGCACCAGATCATGAGTGGCAGCAGCTGAGGCCAAGAAGGCAGAGGGAGCAAGCTGCCTGATTCCATGCCCCCTACCCCAGCAGCGAGAGTGGCCTGCAACCAAGAACGGACATCCTCAGAGAAATTGATACCACTCACAAGACACTCTCATTAGCACGCTCCGTGGTGGCCCGTCTCAAACGCAATAGACGACTACAAATTTTGCAGCATGTATACAACGCCCATTTTATACTGGGTCTAGAGTTCGTGGGATTATTACTTTATGAATCTCATTATAGAATTTCCTGTAATATACTAGACACATGTGGTAGCTCCTTTACAATATATCTTCATGGATTTTTAATTGCTGTTGTTATGTTGTTGTTATTATCATTAGAATCTTATTATTAAATGTTACAATGACCTCAGTAATCAACTTGAATTTTACTCTCTTGAGGTTTCGACTAGATGCTCTAGCCTTTATCTAAGTTAAGCATGACAGAAATGAAGATGTCACGAAAACTAGAAGTGACTTAAATGTATTCCTGATGAAGGCTAGAGCATATAGTCAAGAGAGTAAAATTCCAGTTGATTATTGAGAAGGCCGTTGTAGTTTCGTTAAGTCAACGGAGAGTTTGTTCAGAGTTTAATGTTATATGGCATCTACATGCTTGATATACTCACTGTAGTATTATCTATAGGCACGGTGTTAGATGTTCTCACGTCCACTAATACTTCATATACTCACTGCAGTATTTTCCTATAGGCACGGCGTTAGATGTTCTCACATACTCCACTAATACTTGATATACTCACTGATATAGGCATGGCATTAGATATTCTTACATACTCCACTTGTATAGGCAAGGCATTAGATGTTGCCCTACTGCACATGCACGTAGTCAGTAACTACCACTTTCCATGAATTATGGAAACATTTTCCAATTGGATGACAAAGCATGTCACGAAAACTAGAAGTAACTTAAATGTTTGTTATATCAATCTGAGCTGACAACTAACCAACTGATGGACAAACTGTTATATGAAGTATAGTAATTATTTCATCATGACGAGTCATTTCACTCGCTGGACACTTGCTTGTGAAATAACTTGCCTGTGAAATAACTTGCCACATTCCACTCGGACTTGTGTAGTAATATTTATATTATATTATGTTGAGAGAAGTGATTGAAATGTGATCAATGTTGTTCTTGTTTGAATTTTAGGTCAAGCAGGTGCACTTCGTTTAGGGATTAGTCGATGCCTAGCATCTTTGCCATGTGTTAGCACTAACATACTATTTAGTGCTGGACTGCTCACGAAGGACCCACGCAAAGTTGAGAGGAAAAAACCGGGAATGAAGAAAGCAAGAAAGAAGTTTGCTTGGCAAGTTTTCTAAGATATGTTGTTTGAAGCCGTATATAAAGAGAGACAACTTTCCCGTAACACTTTGTGTTCATTTGGGTGTCCATACAGAATTTTCTGGGGTGTGTGGGGGGGGGGGGGGGGTTAATGAAATAGTGGTGCACACACTTTTTCAATAGCACCCTGTTTCAAAATAATAATAAATTAAAGGAAGACCAGTAATCATGGGAATAAAAAATAAATTTAATGACATGGTAATAATAATCGATTACTTCAGTATGGCTATACATCATACGGCTATACATCATACACATACACACATGCACACACACAATTCACTGACATAATTTTTTCCCCGGCTTATGGACAGTTTGATCACAAGATGAACAGGAGACTAAACGTGTTTTTTTGTTGTTATGGAGTTATAGGATTGATCAATATGACTTGTATACATGTACATATGTGTTTCTATTTGCAGGGTGAAGAGGTAAGATGTGGTGTCTGAAGTGGCGTTAGTTCACAAGTTCCCTTGGAGAAGTCGACTAATTAACTTCTGACAATTGCTACTTATTGCTCATTCCTTGTTTCGACTTTAATAACACTGTGTTTAAATAGATGACCATTTAATTATTAGTTGGTGTCTTGATGGCTACCAGTCAATGAAGAGAGTTTTAGGAAGTGCTAGAACTTGCTAATAGTGTAGGGTTACAAATAGTTCTATGTACTTCTACTAGAGAATTTGACTTCATTAAATCCGAATTTATGGTGTTGTGAATATGTTGTTGTGCACTATTAGCACCTATACTGTGAATATGTTAAATGTGTGCTGTGCATTAGTGGCTATACTGTAAATATGTTAAATAATGTGTTGTGCACTATTAGTGGCTATACTGTGAACACGTTAAATAATGTGTGCTGTGCATTAACACCTATACTGTGAATATGTTAAATAATGTGTGCTGTGCATTAACACCTATACTGTGAATATGTTAAATAATGTGTGCTGTGATTAGTGTCTATACTGTGAATATGTTAAATAATGTGTTGTGCACCTATACTGTGAATATGTTAAATAATGTGTGCTATGTATTAGTGGCTATACTGTAAATATGTTAAATAATGTGTGCTGTGAGATTAGTGTCTATACTGTGAATATGTTAAATAATGTGTGCTGTGCATTATTGGCTATACTGTAAATATGTTAAATAATGTGTTGTGCACTATTAGTGGCTATACTGTGAACACGTTAAATAATGTGTGCTGTGCATTAACACCTATACTGTGAATATATTAAATAATGTGTGCTGTGATTAGTGTCTATACTGTGAATATGTTAAATAATGTGTGCTGTGCATTATTGGCTATACTGTAAATATGTTAAATAATGTGTGCTGTGAGATTAGTGTCTATACTGTGAATATGTTAAATAATGTGTGCTGTGAGATTAGTGTCTATACTGTGAATATGTTAAATAATGTGTGCTGTGCATTAGTGGCTATACTGTGAATATGTTAAATAATGTGTGCTGTGCATTAGTGGCTATACTGTGAATATGTTAAATAATGTGTGCTGTGCATTAGTGGCTATACTGTGAATATGTTAAATAATGTGTGCTGTGCATTAGTGGGCTATACTGTGAATATGTTAAATAATGTGTGCTGTGCATTAGTGGCTATACTGTGAATATGTTAAATAATGTGTGCTATGTATTAGTGGCTATACTGTGAATATGTTAAATAATGTGTACTGTGCATTAGTGGCTATACTGTGAATATGTTAAATAATGTGTGCTGTGCATTAGTGGCTATACTGTGAATATGTTAAATGTGTGCTGTGCATTAGTGGCTATACTGTGAATATGTTAAATAATGTGTGCTGTGCATTAGTGGCTATACTGTGAATATGTTAAATAATGTGCGCTGTGCGTAGTGGCTATACTGTGAATATGTTAAATAATGTGTGCTGTGCATTAGTGGCTATACTGTGAATATGTTAAATAATGTGTGCTGTGCATTAGTGGCTATACTGTGAATATGTTAAATAATGTGTGCTGTGCATTAGTGGCTATACTGTGAATATGTTAAATAATGTGCGCTGTGCGTAGTGGCTATACTGTGAATATGTTAAATAATGTGTGCTGTGCATTAGTGGCTATACTGTGAATATGTTAAATAATGTGTGCTGTGCATTAGTGGCTATGCTGTGAATATGTTAAATAATGTGTGCTATGTATTAGTGGCTATACTGTGAACACGTTAAATAATGTGTGCTGTGCATTAACACCTATACTGTGAATATATTAAATAATGTGTGTTGCGCTGCTATAGCTATACTGTGAATAATTATGCTAAATAATGTGTTGTGCACTATTAGCACCTATACTATGAATAATTATGTTAGATAATGTGTGTTGTGTACTTTTAGCTGCTATACTCTGTAATCAGTATGATTAGCATATCTACTTGTCACAATTCACAAGAAGTCTGACACATCCTAAAGTTGAACGAGCCTATGCTTCAGACTCGGAGTCCGATGAACGAAGGTTAGAAGGATGAACCTATTAGGAATACAACTATCGTATCAATATACTTTTAGAGTTACACGCTCATACTCAGCAACACAACCACCAGTAGATGGACTGGCTCGATGTGGAGGATAGTTGAGAAATAAAGAATCTAATACTTGCTCAGCTACCTACAAAATTATAAACAACTCGAGTATTTTTTATGCTAGCTAATATATATAATATATATATATCTACCATGCTTTTAATTACATCTGTTCATTTACCTTGGAACAACTCATCTGATCGTTGCTGCCATCAGAATCTTTACTAGATAGTGCAGGGACAAGACCAGCTATGTCATCATCGACAACAGCTCACCTCACGGCTTATACCGCATTACAATCAACTGAGTTGCCAAGGAAAGCATGGGTACTTTCTCCTCTTATCCCTGCTGTCGCTCTCTTGGGGTTCACCGTTAACTTGATCTCCCATTTTCTTTCCAGATACCGGAATTGAATTGAAGTCCGTTTACCATTGTTACTGAAGACGTTCATTCATGGCACCCAGTGATGAATAAATGCTATAGGCATGCTTGGATATTGATTTCAGATTTTGTACGGTTTGAATTAACAGCGGCCATTGATCCCCGCATCATGACGATATGCCTGTGAATCCACTTCACCATGATCTTATTAATGTATAATTATAGGAATTGAGAAATGATTGCTGCTGAGCATGTTAAGGGGGGGCTTTAGGTCAAACCACAAAAAACATGCCACAAAGTAAAAACCGTCATAACTTTTAGGTTTCTAGGGCTACAAATATAATTTTTGTGTCAAAAGATAGCCCTTTCTATGTGCTTTCAAGTGATATGTATAATAATATATTTACAGGTGTTTTTCTATCTAGATACCTGCAGCCATCAGACCTCCTCAATATCACCATTCACAGCTTCCCATCTTGGATATTGGATCAAATGACTTCAAATTTGTTGTTTGTTTAGATAATGCATTACTCTTTGTAAGCAATGATCAGAATTTTTTTTTTTAATATTCCCACTGTTTGCTGGGTTCATATAGATGCCACGCCCACTAAGCAACTTTATTATTATGAATTTAATTTTTTTTTATATCATAGAACGCAAAGAAAGAGCTTCAAAATGATATACAAGGTTTGAGAAAATATATATTTTTAACCTAGTTATGCTGTGAATGGCGATTGGAAATCAGAATTTGACAAAAAGCCTTCGGACGAGGGTATTTTTTACTTTTTTTAATATTACGTGTGGTTACAACTTTAGAGCTCCGTAGATTCTGAAAGCTTCATGGTATGGACTTGATATATAGCTCAAAAGATAGGTCACTCTGTGTGCTCTCTTTTGATACTAAAATATGTTTCATAGGTATAACTATAGGTAAGTTACTAGACCCTTACTAGACCCTAAAGTGGAGGGACCTCAAAAACCTGCATCCCATTCAGAATAACTCCAGATTGCTAAGTGCCAAAAAATTGAAATTGGTACGAGTGGATAGAGGAAGCCCTAGCAATGACCTTTTTCATTGGGCGTTAAAAATTTATTACCTGGACAAGCGCGCGAGTAGAAAATTGAGGGCGTTGCAATCAACGCCCTCAATTTTCCACCCGCGCGCGGTAATACATTTTTAACGCCTAATGAAAAAGGTCATTGCATGCTCTAGGGCTTCCTCTAGCCACTCGTACCAATTTCATTTTTTTTTGCACTTAGCAATCTGGAGTTATTCTGGATGGGGACTTTGGGATGCAGGTTTTTGAGATCCCTCCACTTTAGGGTCTAGTAACTTGCCTATAGTTATACCTATGAAACATATTTTAGTATCAAAAGAGAGCACACAGAGAATTCTTCAGAGCATTTGTTATTACTTTACAGAATGGCTATTAGTCCTCCAGAATGCATCAAAATCAATCTCAGAGCATCATATTTTTCCAAAAAAATTGGGGGGAGAGGCGGGGAGGGGGCATCCCCCCAGCTACCTACATGCTTTAGCACTCCCTCTACATCGATACTGACTTTGGATTCCCCCCCCCCCACCATCATAATCCTGTGTTTCTTTAGACTGGCCCCCCCAATGTGAAACATCTTCCTACTCCACTGTACGATATAGCTTCTCTAGTTCTACACCCAGTCCAGCCTACTATATAGCTGCTCTAGTTCTAGCACTAGTCCAGCCTACTATATAGCTGCTCTAGTCCTAGCACCAGTCCAGCCTACTATATAGCTTCTCTAGTTCTACACCCAGTCCAGCCTACTATATAGCTGCTCTAGTTCTAGCACCAGTCCAGCCTACTATATAGCTGCTCTAGTTCTAGCACCAGTCCAGCCTACTATATAGCTGCTCTAGTTCTAGCATCAGTCCAGCCTACTATATAGCTGCTCTAGTTCTAACACCCAGTCCAGCCTACTATATAGCTGCTCCAGTCTAGCACCAGTCCAGCCTACTATATAGCTGGTCTAGTTCTAGCACCCAGTCCAGCCTACTATATAGCTGCTCTAGTTCTAGCACCAGTCCAGCCTACTATATAGCTGCTCTAGTTCTAGCACCAGTCCAGCCTACTATATAGCTGCTCTAGTTCTAGCACCAGTCCAGCCTACTATATAGCTGCTCTAGTTCTAGCACCAGTCCAGCCTACTATATAGCTGCTCTAGTTCTAGCACTAGTCCAGCCTACTATATAGCTACTCTAGTTCTAGCACTAGTCCAGCCTACTATATAGCTACTCTAGTTCTAGCACTAGTCCAGCCTACTATATAGTTGCTCTAGTTCTAGCACCCAGTCCAGCCTACTATGTAGCTGCTCTAGTTCTAGCACCAGTCCAGCCTACTATATAGCTGCTCTAGTTCTAGCACCCAGTCCAGCCTACTATATAGCTGCTCTAGCACCCAGTCCAGCCTACTATATAGCTGCTCTAGTTCAAGCACCCAGTCAAGCCTACTATATAGCTGCTCCAGTCTAGCACCAGTCCAGCCTACTATATAGCTGGTCTAGTTCTAGCACCCAGTCCAGCCTACTATATAGCTGCTCTAGTTCTAGCACCAGTCCAGCCTACTATATAGCTGCTCTAGTTCTAGCACCAGTCCAGCCTACTATATAGCTGCTCTAGTTCTAGCACCAGTCCAGCCTACTATATAGCTGCTCTAGTTCTAGCACCAGTCCAGCCTACTATATAGCTACTCTAGTTCTAGCACCAGTCCAGCCTACTACATGTATATAGCTACTCTAGTTCTAGCACTCAGTCCAGCTTACTATATAGCTGCTCTAGTTCTAGCACCAGTCCAGCTTACTATATAGCTGCTCTAGTTCTAGCACCAGTCCAGCCTACTATATAGCTGCTCTAGTTCTAGCACCAGTCCAGCCTACTATATAGCTGCTCTAGTTCTAGCACCCAGTCCAGCCTACTATATAGCTGCTCTAGCACCCAGTCCAGCCTACTATATAGCTGCTCTAGTTCAAGCACCCAGTCCAGCCTACTACATGTATATAGCTACTCTAGTTCTAGCACCCAGTCCAGCCTACTATATAGCTGCTCTAGTTCTAGCACCAGTCCAGCCTACTATATAGCTGCTCTATTTCCAGCACCCAGTCAAGCCTACTATATAGTTGCTCTAGTTCTAGCACCAGTCCAGCCTACTATATAGCTGCTCTAGCACCCAGTCCAGCCTACTATATAGTTGCTCTAGTTCTAGCACCCAGTCCAGCCTACTATATAGCTGCTCTAGTTCTAGCACCAGTCCAGCCTACTATATAGCTGCTCTAGTTCTAGCACCCAGTCCAGCCTACTATATAGCTGCTCTAGTTCTAGCACCAGTCCAGCCTACTATATAGCTGCTCTAGTTCTAGCACCAGTCCAGCCTACTATATAGCTGCTCTAGTTCTAGCACCAGTCCAGCCTACTATATAGCTGCTCTAGTTCTAGCACCCAGTCCAGCCTACTATATAGCTGCTCTAGTTCTAGCACCCAGTCCAGCCTACTATATAGCTGCTCTAGTTCTAGCACCAGTCCAGCCTACTATAAAGCTGCTCTAGTTCTAGCACCAGTCCAGCCTACTATATAGTTGCTCTAGTTCTAGCACCAGTCCAGCCTACTATATAGCTGCTCTAGTTCTAGCACCAGTCCAGCCTACTATATAGCTGCTCTAGTTCTAGCACCAGTCCAGCCTACTATAAAGCTGCTCTAGTTCTAGCACCAGTCCAGCCTACTATATAGTTGCTCTAGTTCTAGCACCCAGTCCAGCCTACTATATAGCTGCTCTAGTTCTAGCACCCATTCCAGCCTACAATATAGTTGCTCTAGTTCTAGCACCCAGTCCAGCCAACTATATAGCTGCTCTATTTCTAGCACCATTCCTGCCTACTATATAGCTGCTCTAGTTCTAGCACCAGTCCAGCCTACTATATAGCTGCTCTAGTTCTAGCACCAGTCCAGCCTACTATATAGCTGCTCTAGTTCTAGCACCAGTCCAGCCTACTATATAGCTGGTCTAGTTCTAGCACCAGTCCAGCCTACTATATAGCTGCTCTAGTTCTAGCACCAGTCCAGCCTACTATATAGCTGCTCTAGTTCTAGCACCAGTCCAGCCTACTATATAGCTGCTCTAGTTCTAGCACCAGTCCAGCCTACTATATAGCTGCTCTAGTTCTAGCACCAGTCCAGCCTACTATATAGCTGCTCTAGTTCTAGCACCAGTCCAGCCTACTATATAGCTGCTCTAGTTCTAGCACCAGTCCAGCCTACTATATAGCTGCTCTAGTTCTAGCACCCAGTCCAGCCTACTATATAGCTGCTCTAGTTCTAGCACCAGTCCAGCCTACTATATAGCTGCTCTAGTTCTAGCACCAGTCCAGCCTACTATATAGCTGCTCTAGTTCTAGCACCAGTCCAGCCTACTATATAGCTGCTCTACCCAGTCCAGCCTACTATTTAGCTGCTCTAGTTCTAGAACCAGTCCAGCCTACTATATAGCTGCTCTAGTTCTAGCACCCAGTCCAGCCTACTATATAGCTGCTCTAATTCTAGCACCAGTCCTGCCTACTATATAGCTGCTCTAGTAACTGGCACCCAGTCCAGCCTACTATATAGCTGCTCTAGTTCTAGCACCAGTCCAGCCTACTATATAGCTGCTCCACCAGTCCAGCCGACTATATAGCTGCTCTAGTTCTAGCACTCAGTCCCGCCTACTATATAGCTGCTCTAGTTCTAGCACCAGTCAGGCCCACTCTCATGTTTGGCCCACTCTCATGTTGGGCCGACTCTCATGTCTGGCCCACTCTCATGTCTGGCCCACTCTCATGTATGGCCCACTCTCATGTATGGCCCACTTTCATGTTTGGCCCACTCCCACATTTAGCCACTCCCGCATTTAGCCACTCCCACATTTAGCCACTCCCACATTTAGCCACTCCCATGAATGCTAAACCCTTTGGCAACACTGGCAACACTCGAGTTCTCTTCTTTCACATATATGAATACTGAAATAATACAAATACTTTATCTACATTTATATCAAATACAACAAAAAAACTTTACAAATATTATATCAGTTATAAGGATTGGGGAAGTTATACTCTGAAGAACTAGAGACTGACATCTCGTGAGCTACAATTGCAGATGGAAAGAAAAAAAAATTTTTAAAGCATGTAGCTGCCTCAAGTATACAGATTTCCCAGGAGCTCACAGCCATTTCCTCCAAGACGTTTGTTGTTTATAAAGATGTAGACGTCAGCGCCAATCCAGACAGACATGGCTAAGGTATCCAGGATCATAAAAACAGCCAAGATGATCTTCAGAGGAATGAAGATGCATGAATCTGCAAAACAAGAGTTTGCATAGTCAACAAGTACTATTTCAACACACTGTCAAGCATGAACATAGTCAGCACCATCCAAATAGCAAGCACCCACTATGCAAAACAGATAATCTCTCTACTTTACATCGGCTTAACCCCCCCCCCCCCCCCCCCCCCACTAACTATTTAGATGGTTGACTATTGACTTAGTTTATGGATTTAAATTATTATTATTATTAGCTTCATTTTAACTTTTCTATCTTCTCCTATAATTAGAATGTAGATAAATCTCGAATGTAGATAAATCTCCTATATAAATCTCCTATAATTAGAAAGTATATAAATCTCCTATGAGTAGAATGTAGATAAATCTCCTATAATTAGAATGTAGATAAATCTCCTATGATTAGAATGTAGATAAATCTCCAATAATTAGAATGTACTATAATTAGAATGTAGATAAATATCCTATAATTAGAATGTAGATAAATCTCCTACAATTAGAATGTACTATAATTAGTATGTAGATAAATCTCCTATGATTAGAATGTAGATAAATCTCCAATAATTAGAATGTAGACAAATCATATAAATCTCCTATAATTAGAATGTAGATAAATCTCCTATAATTAGAATGTAGATAAATCTCCTATGATTAGAATTTAGATAAATCCTCCAATAATTATAATGTAGATAAATATCCTATAATTAGAATGTAGATAAATCTCCTATAATTAGAATGTAGATAAATCTCCTATAATTAGAATGTAGATAAATCTCCAATAATTAGAATGTAGATAAATCTCCTATGATTAGAATGTAGATAAATCTCCTATAATTAGAATGTAGATAAATCTCCTATAATTAGAATGTAGATAAATCTCCTATAATTAGAATGTAGATAAATCTCCAATAATTAGAATGTAGATAAATCTCCTATAATTAGAATGTAGATTGTAGATAAATAAACTGTAGTTTGGTATAAGAATTAGCTCCATTAAAGTAAGCGAACACAAGCTACAGGGTTAACACCTATTGTGATGGATTTACTTCGAACAGTGTTTATGTGGAGTATAATGTGTGTAGCTTGTGGTTAGTGTAGCTGCAGTTTGTGGTCAGGCTTACCAGCGGACAAAACTTGCACATACCTGCTAGATCCTGCTGCTGTGCAAGATTAATCCTGCACTCTTTGATGTGTGTTTGTGAGTTGTGCAGGATTCTGCAAGAACATTGCTGTGTGTTGCCGTGCATATAAAAAGGCTGTATCTACCAGCTACTGCCTGTTCTGTTCTTTGCATATTCTTAGTTAGCTCTTAGAGCTCTGAGTCTAGCCGAGTCTTGTTCAACTGAGTTGTGTTCTGTCTTCATTGCTACTGTATATAATAATAATTTGACTGTATTATTTAAGATTCATTGCGCTATCTTGGAAACCTCGGCGGCAATCCATGACACCTATGACAACACAGAATGAATATTTTGTTGGTATAATACTTGAGAATATGCAGCGACTAGTGGGAAAAGTAATGATCCATTGGAAAACTTAGACAAAGCTGAAGTCAAAAGACAATGGGACATTAAAACAAATAGCAAAGGAATTCAGAGTGACTCCAGGTAAGCACCGGTGCCTGTGCAACTAGAGAGACTCCAGGTAAGCACTGGTACCTGTGCAACTAGAGTGACTCCAGGTAAGCACTGGTGCCCGTGCAACTAGAGTGACTCCAGGTAATCACTGGTGCCTGTGCAACTAGAGTGACTCCAGGTAAGCACTGGTGCCTGTGCAACTAGAGTGACTCCAGGTAAGCACTGGTGCCTGTGCAACTAGAGTGACTCCAGGTAAGCACTGGTGTCTGTGCAACCTCCCACCAAAGAAGAACTTCCTAAAACAGTAGCAAAAGCCAAGAAGACACTGTTCATGAAGGCAGTTGTGATCATTAGTCATAAAAAATTACAACCCTTTAATTTTACTTTAATTTTACTCATTTACCCCATCCAACCAGAAGTTAAGTTTTATAACTTAAAAAAAAATCAATAGAGCATTCTATTCGACATTGGCATACAAAGAATTTGCACGTAGTTCAAATTCTTCAATTTCCCCCCCCCCTCCCTCGATGATGTCCGAGTTTACGCCATGTAGCGTTTAATTGCCAAAGCAGAGATGATTGGTTGGGCTATAAAACAAACACATCTCAAGGAGGGAACTCTCAGTGGGCACAGGATAGATACAATGATTTTCTGGATAATAAACTTAAAATCTGGCTCACTTGACAACATTCCTCAGGAATTATGGACGATAGAGCATCTTTGCAGCCCAAACATGGAGTGAGCAAACTTAAATAAGTTATCTAGAAATCACTGCATGTATTGCACGTATCATATATATAAGTTTTGACAAAAGTTGCACCCCCTTTAAACAACATTTCATTACCTCTGATGTTCTTCGTGGCACAACATGGCAGGTAGCATTCTAAGAAGCAGAGAGTAGTGAACATCAGAATTAGCATGAATAGTTGTCCTCCGGCTGAAAAATGCATAATACACTGGAATTAAATCAGCTTCTCACTTACAAGCATAGACCAGGTACATGTAATATACCATTGCCAGTGTCTCGTATCTACCAAATCGAGTGATATTTTCAAGGGATATTATATTTACTGCTTGAATCCAATCAGTGGCCTTGAATGGCAAAGCATATAGCGAAGAGCAGCAGATCATAATCATAGGGTGTAGTGAAGAGCAGCAGAGCATAGGGTGTAGTGAAGAGCAGCAGAGCATAGGGTGTGGTGAAGAATAGCATGTGGTGAACAGCAGCAGAGCATAGGATGTGGTGAAGAGCAGCAGAGCATAGGGTGTGGTGAAGAATAGCAGAGCATAGGGTGTAGTGAAGAATAGCAGAGCATAGGGTGTGGTGAAGAATAGCAGAGCATAGGATGTGGTGAAGAATAGCAGAGCATAGGGTGTGGTGAAGAATAGCAGAGCATAGGATGTGGTGAAGAGCAGCAGAGCATAGGATGTGGTGAAGAGCAGCAGAGCATAGGGTGTGGTGAAGAATAGCAGAGCATAGGGTGTGGTCAAGAGCAGCAGAGCATAGGGTGTGGTGAAGAATAGCAGAGCATAGGATGTGGTGAAGAGCAGCAGATCATAGGGTGTAGTGAAGAGCAGCAGAGCATAGGGTGTGGTGAAGAATAGCAGAGCATAGGGTGTGGTCAAGAGCAGCAGAGCATAGGGTGTGGTGAAGAATAGCAGAGCATAGGATGTGGTGAAGAGCAGCAGAGCATAGGATGTGGTGAAGAGCAGCAGAGCATAGGGTGTAGTGCAGAGCAGCAGAGCATAGGATGTGGTGAAGAATAGCAGAGCATAGGGTGTGGTGAAGAATAGCAGAGCATAGGGTGTAGCAGAGCATAGAGTGTGGTGAAGAATAGCAGAGCATAGGGTGTGGTGAAGAATAGCAGAGCATAGGGTGTGGTGAAGAACAGCAGAGCATAGGGTGTGGTGAAGAATAGCAGAGCATAGGGTGTGGTGAAGAATAGCAGAGCATAGGGTGTGGTGAAGAATAGCAGAGCATAGGGTGTGGTGAAGAATAGCAGAGCATAAGGTGTGGTGAAGAACAGGAGCATAGGGTGTGGTGAAGAATAGCAGAGCATAGGGTGTAGTGAAGAGCAGCAGAGCATAGGGTGTGGTGAAGAATAGCAGAGCATAGGGTGTAGTGAAGAGCAGCAGAGCATAGGATGTGGTGAAGAACAGGAGCATAGGGTGTGGTGAATAATAGCAGAGCATAGGGTGTGGTGAAGAGCAGCAGAGCATAGGGTGTGGTGAAGAGCAGCAGAGCATAGAGTGTGGTGAAGAGCAGCAGAGCATAGGGTGTGGTGAAGAGCAGCAGAGCATAGGGTGTAGTGAAGAATAGCAGAGCATAGGGTGTGGTGAAGAGCAGCAGTGCATAGGGTGTGGTGAAGAACAGCAGAGCATAGGGTGTGGTGAAGAATAGCAGAGCATAGGATGTGGTGAAGAGCAGCAGAGCATAGGGTGTGGTGAAGAACAGAAGAGCATAGGGTGTGGTGAAGAATAGCAGAGCATAGGGTGTGGTGAAGAATAGCAGAGCATAGGGTGTGGTGAAGAACAGCAGAGCATAGGTTGGGCTTCCAATCCACAAACATTTCCCACTCAAAGTCTTGTCACCATCTGTGAATTTTTAACCCCTCAAAAATATTCCTCCATTCAGTGGCTTACAAGAAGTATAAATTAACTAAACCTCATGGTCATATTGGACAGTCCAGTTTTAAGCAAATACAACATGTAAGATCTGACAATCCTACAGAAATGAACTTTCGGGCAGTACTTTTCTGTGTGTGCTAATACTTTGTCTCTGCCATGAGGCGTTCATTAAAAAAATATATCTTATACCATAATATGTATTATTGTTTATGAGCTTAATTCATCCCAACTCTGCAGGTTATTACGTGCCCATCAACCAGGGACATAGCAATAACAAGAAACTAGTACAATCCGTCAGAATCCAGTAACCACAGAAAATGTCAGTGATAATAAATCAGCTCACCTAGACTGTTCTGTCCAATGTAGAAGTTAGCAGCTCCAGTGGGTGTCAAGAAGATAGACAGAAGGAGAGCTGTTAACTGTGTGGGTCTGTTGTCAATTGCGCATTGCTGCTGAGATATGCTGTAGCTGTAGTCCACGCACAAATGACATGTTCCATTGGTAGCTTTCATGAAGCAATCATTGCAGACACATTCATCTGTGAGAGATGTAGATACCATAATAATGCTATAATAATACCAACAACAATACAAGCCCCAACAACAATACAAGCCTTACGATAATTATTATTGAACTCATAATCCGCAACCACAATAACTACCTAACCACGAATGAACAATGGAAATGAATCTCATCAGTGTGATTATAATTCTGTCAGACATTCAAATAATGAATAATGAATTGTAGAATATGCTAAGTCTGCCAATGCATTGCAGGGCATGCAAGCTCCAGATGTGGATCCTAGGACATTCCATCCACAATATTGCACATCACCACGACCACCTCGGCAATGATGAGAGCAAGTCCACATCACCACGACGAGCTCAGCAATGATGAGAGTAAGTCCACATCACCATGACAAGCTCGAGTAAGTCCAAATCACCACAGTGCCACGACCAGCTCAGCAACGATGAGAGTAAGTCCACATCACCACAGTGTCATGACCAGCTCAGCAATGATGAGACTAAGTGCAGCTTGAGACCTGTGCTGAATCCTTGGTGAATTAGTGGAACCGGATCAGAGTGTAAAAGTCCAAGGACATCCTGTAAAGTTTGGATGATTAGGCAGTTGTGTGACCTATGATGTCACCATGTCACACCTCTTGTTATGGCTGCTTCAAGATGCAGAGCTAGCTGCAACACTATGTTGCATGCTGGGGACATCTAGGCGTGGCACAGGAAGGGACATGCATGCATGATACAGGAGGGGACATGCATGCATGACACAGGAGGGGACATGCATGCGTGGCTCCATGTAATGCAAATCACAACATTCTCACTTTCCCTTCTTTTACAATCAGATGGCAAGTTCACAATATGACAAAACTGTGTATGCTTATTGACAAAAATATGTCACATGTTTTAAGAAAGCATCGAGCTATATATAGGAGGTGGCAAATCTGTGCTAATTGGGAGTTATCCATCCTAGTGGTGATGAGGTGGCAGGGGACGTAGTGCGCACCACAATAGCAACACATCGACCAAAAGCAAACCTTAGGACCGATCATTCTGTCTAATTGGATGATATAAAGCTATAGCAGGATTCCTGCAACCAGGAAATGTATTCTTTTCAGTGGTTCCCATTGTTCTATAGGACTCTCCATATCTACAATGCAACTCAGATATCCCTTACCCCAAAATAACTATGCCAGAGCTCTGATGGTGAAATCTTACAAAAGTTGCTTGCTAGTGAGGCTGTGTTTAACCTTACTCTGCTAGCTGTATTTAACACAGCTCTGCTAGAAAAAGACAACAGTTTAACCCTACTCTGCCAGCCATGTTTAATCCTACTGAGTGCAAGCTTGAAGGAGCCAGCAGCTTGAAGGAGCCATCATGAGTGCAAGCTTGAAGGAGCCAGCATGAGTGCAAGCTTGAAGGAGCCAGCATGAGTGCAAGCTTGAAGGAGCCATCATGAGTGCAAGCTTGAAGGAGCCAGCATGAGTGCAAGCTTGAAGGAGCCATCATGAGTGCAAGCTTGGGAGCCATCATGAGTGCAAGCTTGAAGGAGCCAGCATGAGTGCAAGCTTGAAGGAGCCAGCATGAGTTCAGGAGCATGAGTGTAGCTAGCACGAGTAAGGTTGAGCTATTAACATATTGTCTGTCCACTAAGTAGACACATGAAAAGTAATTGCTAAAAAATCAAGTGACCTCGGTCTGACCTTGCTAATCATGCCTTGCTATATCACAATTGCAATGTTCTGCTGGGCTTCTCCGGACTTGTTGGATAGTTACAGCTGCTGCTTATCACCATAAGCTTCAGTCCATGCACTTTAACAGTAAGCTACACATGGTAGCCCTTCTCCAATGCAGGCAAGCCACAACCATAAGATTCTATCGCTACACTTTAACAGTAAGGCTAGTTCACAATATGATGGATGGCAATCTGTTACGTTGAATCAGTTTCTGTTGCATGCATTGCACAATCTGTTCCATTCCATTGCATGGTTCACATTATTTGCATTGAATCCGTTGAATCCGCTGTTTAAACTTTGACCAATACAACTGGCACCAGTACTAGCAGTGAAGAAGAGTTGGATTTGGTTTTGCTATTGGCTAGCAGGAGGAAGTGCAGAAAGAAGAATTACTAGCTGAAATATTTTTTAGCTTGTAATAACTAGCTGTTAGCTGGAGCGCCACTTCCCTCCAGGCGTTTTCTTGGCCCTAAGATCTTTACAGCCTCTAGCTGATGTTAGGAAAGCTCCTCACCACTTCAATAATTATAGAGACTTCATGGAAAGAGCATAAAGTTCAACACGTAATATGTTCTATATAGGATTCTGATTGTTCAGATGCAGCGGAGCGAATCCTACTCTCGTGTTCCATCCATCCCATGCATTTAGATCCATCGTCTGTTGAGTTACCAGTTCACAATATCATGCAATGGATTGGAAGGATGGAATGCATGCAATGGATTGACTTGCATCATTTTATGAACCACCCTTAACCGATTAACCATGATAGATGCCAATGGCATCACGTGCATGCAAGCTTTGAACAGCGATTGCTCAATAGCTATTTGGTTTTAAACGTATTTATACGGCAGTATTGCACTTCTAGAAAATTAGGACGCTGCTTATAAGAATCCATTAGCAGCAATGCTAAGCCTATAGCTCTCTAGCTACACATTGAAAATTATTTGCGCACAAAATTATAGTTAGCTTTTCCCCACCTCCATAGCCATCGCTTGGCGTCATCCACAGGGTAGGAGCTTCCTTAAGCCCAGGGAAAGCTTCTACACTCCATCTCTGCATGTTTCTATAGAAGAAGGAGCATAACTAAAGTCGATTGTTAGCTGAACATTGTCTCAACATCAAAAAGATAGCCTTTGAGATTGAGAAGCACAAACTCCAAATGGCCACTAGAGTATGGCAGACTAGATGGTTTCCATAATCTGGTAGCCAAGATACCGCTTTGCTTTAGGGAAGATGATAGTTGACTTTTTTCAAACTCTAGTCCAAGCTTCAGGCTCTCTCATACAGAATGAGGTGGTCACTTGAAAATAACTCTGCCCCATGACTTATAATAGAATTTTTTAATTGTGTGGTTAATCAGTTAAGCTTCATGTGGTGGCCCTTCTCCAATGCAGACAAACCACAAAAACGTTTGCACATTTAACCTAGCAATTATTACTTTATGGATCTCATTACTTTATGGATCTCATTACAGCATTTCTTGTAGTATACTAGACACATCCTGTAGTATACTAGACACCAATGAGATTCACTAGACACATAAATTGTTAAATCTTAATTAATTATTGCTGTTTTCAGCACATCAAAGAGAAACCATTAACACAAGCACATATTTGTCCGAAGTTCCCAAGAAATATCACAAAGTGTAAGTAATTAATTACTTGTCAAGCAATTCACGAGAGCGGTGGGAGCCCAAGTGATTCCTGCAGGAAGACAGTCGGTATTGATCCCATTCTTTCCACACCTAAAAGTACTCTGACGCTCAGCACGGATCAGTCCAGAGTCCTCCGCAAACCTAGACATCCTAAAAATACTTTCACTGTTAATTGCGTAAATATTTGCACAGCCAATGTCATCTTATATGTTCACGTCATCAAAGTTACCACAGTAGTAAATTGTCATCTTCAGAGGTTTCCTGCACTGGTCCAGCATGGATGAGGCATGGGAGCACAAGCAACCAATAGAACACTGCAGATACCTGATTAAAGATGTATATTATATACACTTATTTAGAACACTGCTGATATATACCTTATTAAAGAAAGAAATTATATATGCTTATTTAAAACACTGCAGACACCTGCTCAAGGAAATATATTATATATGCCTATTTAGAACACTACAGATACCTAATATATTATGTATGCTTATTTAGAACACTGAAAATACCTTATTAAATGTATATGCTTATTTTAGAACACTCCAGATACCTGATTAAAGAAACATTATATATGCTTATTTAGAACACTGCAGATACCTCAGATACCTGATTAAAGAAATAAATTATACATGCTTATTTAGAACACTGCAGTACCTAATATATTATGCATGCTTATTAGAACACTGCATATACCTGATAAAATAAATAAATTATACATCCTTATTTAGAACACTGCAGATACTATGTGTGCTTATTAGAACACTGCAGATATCTGATTAAAGAAACATATTATATATGCTTATTTAGAACACTCCAGATACCTCAGATACATGATTAAAGAAATAAATTATACATGCTTATTTAGAACACTGCAGTACCTAATATATTATGCATGCTTATTAGAACACTGCAGATACCTGATTAAAGAAACATAATTATCTTATTTAGAATACTGCAGATACATGATTATAATATTATGTACTCTCAATGAGACATAATAACATTACAATAATAATCAACTTCAAATTGTATTCTCTCGACATTTCGACTAGATGCTCTAGCCTTCATCAGGAATATGCTTATTTACACATTTTTCATTGGTCTGTAAAAATGCATTCCTATGCCCTAATAAGAACACCAACAAAGTGTTATTTCACACCATTCTAGTTAATGAATTCTTATCAGTGGCGGATCCAGAAGGGATCGACTGGTCTCGTTCGAGGCTCCCTTTTCTCTAATTTCCAAAACTCTAACTAAACAGCCTTTTCTTGCTTTTTTCTTTTTCTTATGCTTGACCTGCGAAGCCACACCCCCAAGTGGGGGAAACGTAGGGGTGTGGCTGCACCAGACTAAACCTTACCTTTATCCTCGTTCCAAATGTTCAGCACCTGGTTGATTACCTCCCAGAGAGATTTACTGTCGACTCCTGTCACTCACCAAATATCTTGCTCATGGCTCAGTCAAAGTTAAAGGCTTTTTTCAAAGCCACTCCAGCTAAATAAGTTGATCTAAACTGAGCAGTGATCGAGAATATTATGCTATTGAATAGTTGCCAACTTAGTACTAGTACTAGCTAGCTATAGTCCTTGCAGCCACCCACTACTGCTAGCTAGTAGAGTTAATTTACATAGAAATGTCCACATTTAATGCATAGGAAACAAAAAAGGTCCAACAAGAACACCACTTTTCCATCTCCAGCTGTGGTACCCATCACTCTTCCTGGGTATCCTGCTTCAGTCCATTGTGTCTCCTCTGAGCCCTCTGTGTCTGTGATTCACACCCATCCCTCTGTGTCTGTCACAGAGAACTCTCTATCTGTGTCTCCCACCCAGCCTTCTCTGTGTGTGTCTCTCAGCCAGCCCTCTCTGTGTGTATCTCCCACCCAGCCCTCAGGCTCGGTGTGTCTGTGTCTCCCCTTGAGCCTACTGAGCCTGCGCTATTACCGCCTTCATGTTCTGCTTCTGTCCTGCCCTCTCATTCCGCGTCTCATCTGCCCTGCACTTCCTTGTCCACTTTTTCTGCTGCTTCTTTGTCAAGTGCTTCAATTGATTTTGAGAAGTGTAACAATATTGGCTTGCTTATGCGCTCAAGGTCCCAAACAGATATCTTGAATTTGGCTCCAGAGTGCAAGTATTCACTTTTAGTTAATCATTTTAAAGCCTGATAGTTCATTTCCATTTCCAAGTAGTTATTTAGATGGCTGTAATAGGTCTTGTCAACATAAATACTGGCTGAAAACCCTTGGTTTGTTTAGGAATATTTTGTTTGCCATGTGTTCTCTTTGCTACAAAGGGTTTGGGTCATTTTGTATGTAATGGATTTAATGCATGGTCTAGGAAAACTAAAAAGTTTGCCAGTCACAACTGTACGCAGTACCATCAGCTGGCTTTAGCTCGGGCAGATGCTTTAAAGTCTTCTCATGTGTGTCCAGAGTCTTCTATTAAGAATTGTTTGCTGCATATAGATGAGAGTAACATAGCAACAAATAGGTACATAATAAGATGTATGGCTGATGCAATACTTCTTTGTGGTAAGCAATGTATAGCTATTCGAGGTCACAGAGATGATAGCACGGCTGATTCTGAGGTCAAAGGGAATTTTTTAGCACTTCTTGAATACTCTGTGAGGTCTGGAAATGTTTTATTAGCCAAGCATTTGAAAGATGCTTAAAAAATGCAACTTATACTAGCAAAACCACCCAAAATTAACTCATTGAATGCATAGGTGACTATATTAGAGATAGTATAATACAGGAAATTAATCAAGCTAAATATTATTCTATTCTTAGTAATGAAGTGGTTGATATATCCAGTAAGGAGCAGGTGTCAGTAGTGTTAAGATTTGTAGATAGTAATTGTAATAAATTAAGAGAAGAATTCTTAGATTTCATAAGTACAGAAATGATCACTGGAGAGGTTTTGGCTCTTGCAATAAAAGAAGCACTGAATAAGTTTGACTTAGACTTTGAAGATTGTAGGGGACAAGGCTATGATGGTGCTAGCAATATGTCTAGTGCAAGGGGTGTGCAGGGTCGTCTCTTGGCAGAAAATCCTAAAGCCACATATATCCACTGTAATAGTCACATGCTTAATTTGTGTATTGTTGAAGTTTGTATATAGTTTACCTCCTATTCGTAATATGAATTCTACTGTTACTGAGACAGCATATTTCTTCCATTATAGTGCTAAACGGCAACTATTTCTTGAGAAAGTAATTGATAAGGGAACTACCGTTGAAGGATCTTTGTATAACAAGATGGATTTATCGGCACAACGCTTATGAATTTTTTTATGTTTTGTATCAATTCCTTGTAACTGCAATGGAAGCAATTACAGAACGTGATCCTACATATGGGGATATGAACTGGGATATGAAAACAATTGTGGCAGCCAATGGCTTGCTCAAGATGTACCTTTCCTTTCCTTTTATAATATCTTTCATAGCAACAATGAATTCTATGTCTATTATAAAACCTAGAAGTATAAAATTACAAAAGAAAAGTAGTAATATAGTTAAAGCTTATATGGATGTTAAAGACGTACTGAATGAACTTTGTGTAGTTCGTCAAAGTGAGGAAATGTTACATTCATGGTATGTGCAAGCTGAAATTATAGCTTATGATGTTGGTGTGGTTCCTGAAGTCCCACGTGTATCTGCTCGACAAATTTACAGAAATAATGTGGAGTACAGTTCTGTGGAAGAAGACTATCGAAGAACTGCTGTGCTTCCTTTATTGGACAACTTAGTTCAACAAATGAATGATAGGTTTGGTAAGACTCAAACAGTAGCAGCCAATTTAATCAATCTTATACCTTCTATATTCACTACTTGGGATGATATATCTTTAGAGGACTTGATTTCTTTATATAATGTATAATGATGACTTGCCAAGTACTGCACTTGTGTCTACTGAGGTGTGGAGGTGGAGGGCAAAGTGGCAGAGTCAAGATGCTGGCAAGCGGCCATCCACCCTTCAAGCTCTGAAAGAGTGTGACAAGGATTACTTTCCTAACCTTTACGTACTGCTGCGCATCGCATGTACTATTTCAGTCACATCATATGAGAACGAGAGGGCCAATAGTACCTTAAAAAAAACTTAGTAGTATGGGGCAGGACAGATTATCCGCATTAGCATTGATGCATATTCATTATAGTTTTCCTGTTGATCTTGATGATGTTGTTGATAGATTTAAACTTAAATGTAATAGAATAGCTTTATAAGTACATGTATGTACATAATGTATTAATAGGGCAATTCCGGGAAAATGTCAACCAAGGGGTCAAAATTTCAAAATGGGTTTCGAGTATGCTCTAATACACCATTCTGAAGCTAAATAAATGAAGTTTCATATTCTGCAAATTTTTAACCCAATATGAAAAACGGGTAACGAGATATACTCGTTTTTATGTAATTGCCATAGTAACAGATAATGACTGAAGCTTTGTTCTGTTTTAGATCAGACACCTCCTACAGTTGGGAATTGAGTTTTGCTCCAAATTAAGTGTATTTGGATAATTTTTAAGTAGATTAAATGGATTTTTTTTGGTTACACCCACTAAATAATATTTTACGGTTTGTAGTTTCGGGATATAATTGATGCCGTACATACGTCACAAGTATGTGCATCTTTATTAATTATTTCAGTGATGTTAAAGTATTAATTAAAAGTATTTCATATTCTCTTTTAGTTTTCTATTAGGCATAACTTCCACTCTTAATGGAAAGGCCACACACCCATGACTTACGGAAAAACCTGTGACGGACGTACAAGCACGTACAAGGTTATTGTACGTCCGTCATGTACGTACGTCACAGCTTAACTTGAAAGATGTAGAATTTGTTATTGTACAGCCTTAATCTATACCCTTTTCTTTGTTTGTCTTTCTGCCATTGACAATTCGATCTTCAGAAAAGTTAGAATGGCTACAGCACTAATTCAATCTTCTATTTATAGTTTGCTACCTTACATTTTCCTTACATTTTCTAGAACAATTTAAACTGACTAGACCGATTGTCACCATTATACAGCTGACAAGATTTGGGCTTGGACAAAGGGATAGGTTTAATGCTTGGACCCTGACTACGGTTAGGGTTGGACAAAGGCTAGATTTTAGGGGTTGGACATTGACCAGGGTCGGGCTTGGAGAAAGGCTAGGGTTAGGGGTTGGATATATACACAGGATTAGGGCTTGAACAAAGTCTAGGGTTAGGGGTTGGACATTGACCAGGGTTAGTGCTTGGACAAAGGCTAGGGTTATGTGTTGGACATTGACCAGGGTTAAGTCTAGGCTAGGGTTAGGGGTTGGACCTTGACGAGGGATAGGGCTTGGATAAAGGCTAGGGTTAGGGGGTGGACATTGACCAGGGTTAGGTCTTTGACAAAGGGTAGGTTTAGGGGTTGGACATTGACTAGGGTTAGGGCTTTGTGACAATGACTCGAGTTAGTGCTTGGACAATGACTTGTATAGGTTAGGGCTTGGACCATGACTAGGATTAGGCTTGGACCATGACCTGGGTTTTGGCTTCAGAGGTTAGGGTGTAAAGAAACAAAGCTGCTGCTTGAGTTTGTACAGGTTAGGGCTTGGACCATGACTAGGATTAGGCTGGGACCATGACCTGGGTTTTGGCTTCAGAGGTTAGGGTGTAAAGAAACAAAGCTGCTGCTTGAGTTATATCTACAAACTGATAGCCATTCCCCAAATACATACACTATCTAGCCTGCAAGTAAAACAATTTTAGCAGCTGTCATTGAGGAAGTTACAAGATCTGTTAAGAAGTACGTAGTTCACTAGGTTCCTTTCTGTGTGCTACAGGCATCCCTTTTAGAGAAGAACTGGTGAATATGAATCTACATCCCTGCTGTAAACACTAGTAGGGAAGCTGGGGAGTGGGGAAGTTAGATGCAGCAATGTTTTGCTAGACTTTACTAGAACAGCTGGGGAGTGCAAGACCTTGGGAAGTGTGTTCCTGTTTCGTCCTTCATTGAGCAAGTAACCTGTGACGCCGAAGTGCATGACACAAGAATGCTCAACCTGTGTGGATCTGATTGATGAGTTTGCACAACAAAGCAGCTCAGGGACCTTGCAGTACTACCAGTGGAAGTCTACGGATAGCCGAATTGAGAAGGTAGACACATGACTGATACAGTGGGTGCAGTTTTTAATGAGCTGAAGAAACAGCTTAGTACCTTCCTACTCCATACCTTTGTGAAGAGAGAGCAAGCAGCTTCATTTGACTACTTGAAGAACTCTGGTGATGGTAAATCCATTGTTTTGCAAGTCGATTTCTCTGAAAATGTGACAGAAAGAAGTACAAGCAGCCCACTGGCACCATGCTCAGGCAACCATCTTCACCACTCACACTTGGATCAACAATGCCCACAAATTTCAGTATGGTAGTAATTTGATGACCACACAAAATACAGCATTTTCGTTTTCATGTCACAGTATATTTTCCGAAGTCTCCGAGCGAAATTCCCAAGCATAGAAACCGTCAATGTTTTCAGCGATGGTCCAACTTCTCAGTTTAAGCAGAGGTTCCTCTTTTCAAATCTCCACTCCTGGGAGCAAGACCATCTATCAGATGGAAATTTTTTGCCACATCTCATGGAAAAGGTGTCGTAGATGGGATTGGAGGGACAGTGGAGAGGGCAGTTTGGAGACACATTCGGTCAGAGAGAAGCCATATCACCACTCCGCAAGAGTATTCAGCACTCGCCAAACAGCTTTGCCCAAATATTCAAGTTGAATTTGTTGCCAAGAGTGAGATTGATTCAACAATCTGCATTTCTGGATGCCAAATGGGAAGGAGTGATGGCAGTCCCCCAAACACACAAAGTTCACTGCATTCAAGCTTCTGGTGCGGATGAGGTCAAAGTAGCCGATACTTACAATGAGATGAGAAATGTTTCCGAGTTTGTCGAATCCGCAACACCAATGATGTCACTCCTCTGACCAATTCAACAATTGAACCGGATTGTCCAATCGAAGACGATGCCCGGCCTCAGCTACCAGCACTGAACTTGACAATAGGATTGTGGGTTGTTATGGAGTATGATGGTGAAGAGTTTCCAGGGAAGGTGACCTGTATAGAGGATTCTGATGTTGAAGTAAACGTCATGCATAGAAGTGAAAATGCTTGGAAGTGGCCGAGACCTGAAGACAAAATCTTCTACTCAAGAAACAAAATTGTACGTATCATTAACCCACCAAGTGTTGCAGGCAATCGAGGACAGTTTGCATTTGAAGACATTTAGCATCTGTTTATGTTATGCTTACAAGTACTTGCATTGTCTAATAGTGCCTAGCAATGCTCAGAATTCTATCCTTAATCACACATGTACGTCCGTCACGGGTTTTGTGTACGTCCATCACAAAGTTTAATGAGGATTAATTTCATTGTACAATATTCAACAGTTAGGCTTTGGGTATTAAACATTACTTCTATGCCTTAGTATGAACATTTATAAAAACAAGAACAATATCCCTAGAGTTTAGGCTTTAAACATTCCTACCCTGTGATTTACCATTTTTCTGCGTACGTCCATCACAGCCCTTTAACGAGGCCTAATTCCTCCCATGAAAGGAAATAATTATATATAGATATTAGTCAAAAATAATTTTGACTAATATCTAGCCTAGGTCAAGCCTTGCTGTGATATGTATTGTTTACAGATTTACGATTTCTGAAACTAGCTACAGCTCAATTTGTTGTCTGAATTGTACGTAGTCACACAGGAAGTGCCCAATAGCATTTCTCTTCCAATTCTTTTTTCCCCTTTTTCCCCTTCAATTATTGACCCTTGGACTTCATGATTCAGATTCACAATTTTTATATATATCATTGTGATAACCAATCATAATAACTTGGATTTTTGGTTCGTTTATTCAATGTAATTTAGTCATAACATTTTTCTCTCTACAGTTTGTATATGCTATAATAATCTATTTAAATTTTAATAAAAGAGGCCCCCCCCAATAATTCCTAGATCCTCCCCTGCTTATGGCCTCAAATGAACATAGCAGACATGTTTTAGGGTTGCTATAGAACACACTCCTTGGAAACCCAGTCATAAGAGTACACATGGTCTATATATGGAAGGTTGTGTATGAGATGTTATATCAGTGGAACCCAATAGGGCTGGGAGCAAGGCTCAATGTGGCTTTCCTCTCTAGCTAGCTCATTCCACAAGAAGAAGAACAAGCACAGTAACACGTCAAAGCTGGTTCTTAGGCTGCTGATTCCTACTTTTTGTTAAGCACCTGCTATACTGCTGGTTCCAGACTCCAGCGGTGATGGTGACTTTGTGTAGTAACTGTCAATCAACCTTCCTGTGGTTATATATGTATGTCCTTGTTGTAGGCACTTGCGGTCAAGTGGGACTTCTAGAACATTCTAGCTACCTCGTGACCGTTGGTGTAGTCTCGTGACAGTAGAGATTTCGACTTGCAATAGTCTTGGAGTGTGTGCTTTCATATGTATGCTTTCGTACAAAATATAAGTTGTTTGTTTACCAATACAATACTGGTGACGAGGATAAAACTGTGATGGCATTGCACGGAAGTTTGAACGAGTTCGATGACGTCAAGGAAGATTGGACATCCTATACAGAACGGTTGATCCAATATTTTACAGCGAATGACGTGGCCTCCCTGGACAAGCAGAGGGCCATACTGATCAGTGTATGTGGACCCAATACGTACCAGCTGATTAAGAGCTTGCTGGCACCAGCAAGCCCAGCCACAAAGACCTTCGTGAAGATCGTGGACCTAATGAAGAATCACTTCCAGCCCAAGCCATCACAAATTGTTCAACGCTTCAACTTCCACTCAAGGGATCGTAAGCAGGGAGAATCAATGGCCACATATATAGCACAACTAAAGAAACTGTCCAAATACTGTGAATTTGGGGACACCTTGAATGACATGCTTCGGGATCGTCTGGTCTGTGGGGTAAATGATGTACACATACAGCGTAGGCTCCTGGCAGAGCCAGATTTAACGTACAAGAAAGCGTTAGAAATTTCTCATGCCATGGAAGCAGCCGAACGCAATACACAGGCACATCAGAAACCTACAGTAGACGGCAGCCTGCATGCTCTGGAGATAGGAACAGCCCCCTCTCATCTAAATAGATCAAGGGCAGCAAAGAACACTGGATGTTACCGGTGTGGGGGAAGGCACCTCTCTGTTGAATGTAGGTTCAGAGAAGCAAATTGCCATAACTGTGGGGAAATGGGTCACATCGCCAAAGCATGCCGAAGTAGGCCCAGCAGTCATCAACAACCAACACTACCTCGAACACCAAGAGTACTCAACCCACCAAGGGGGACTAATCAAGTTCAGGATGACGACAACCAAGTGTTAGACCCCAAATATACCTTGTACAACCTGAGAGATCACGCCACAGCTCCTATATTAGTGACAGCCACTATCAATGAGGTAAAGCACCCATTTGAGCTAGACACATGGGCTACAATGTCGATCATGAGTGAAAAAACCTACCGACAACTTTGGTCAAAACCAAAGGCACCACCACTAAGACAAACAGCAGTTCGACTGAAGACCTATACAGGACATGCTTAGGGGGTGTTAGGCGAGATAGATGTCACTGTATCACTCAACCAACAAGTCAAGGAGCTCAGCCTCCTCGTAGTGGAAGGGGATGGCCCCAGCCTATTGGGTCGTGACTGGCTGAAAACTCTGAAAGTGGATTGTGGCCAACTGCATCAAGTTCAAGATGCAACAGGGATCCAAAAACTCTTGGTGGGTCATGAGTCTATATTTAAGGATGAACTGAGGTGTGTGAAGGGTCAGAAGGCAAAAACATACATTGATCCTCGAGTTTCCCCCAAATTCTACCGGGCTAGGACAGTGCCTTTCGCTTTAAGGGAAAAGGTAGAGAAAGAGCTTGACAGATTGGTAGGCGAAGGTGTAATTGAGCCAGTTGAATTTTCTGAGTGGGCAACACCAATAGTCCCAGTGGTTAAAGGGGACGGGTCAATTCGGTTATGTGGGGATTACAAGATAACGGTGAACAGGGCAAAACATGTAGACTCTTACCCACTACCACGCATCAACGACCTTTTAGCATCACTGTCAGGGGACCGGGGGACTTCATTCTCCAAGCTCGATTTGGCACATGCCTACCAGCAAGTTCCTCTGGAGGAACAGTCGAAGTATTACACCACCATCAACACGCATAAAGGTCTATTCAGGTATAACCGCCTACCTTTTGGAATATCCTCGGCTCCGGCCATATTCCAAAGAATTATGGAGAACATTTTGCAAGGCCTCCCACACATGTGTGTATATATCGATGATATACTCGTAACAGGAAAGACGGAGGCAGAGCACTTGGAAAACCTGACAGAAGTTTTCACGCGTCTAGAGAAGGCAGGGTTGCGGCTAAAGAAGAGCAAATGTGCATTCCTCTTGCCATCAGTTGAGTATTTAGGGCACATAATCACAGCTGAAGGTCTGAAGCCAAGCAGGCAGAAGATCCAAGCAGTAATGGATCCCCAGCCCCAAGGGATGTGTCGCAACTGAAAGCATTCTTGGGATTAATAAACTATTACGGCAAATTTCTACCCAACCTTTCATCATCCTTAGCACCTCTTTATCAGCTACTGCAAAAGAAGACAAGGTGGTGCTGGGGGAAACATCAGGAGGAGGCTTTTTCATCAGCAAAAGCAAAGCTCACCTCAACTACCGTACTGGCACATTTCGACCCAGCTAAGGAATTGACATTGAGTTGTGATGCTTTACCATACGGAGTGGGAGCAGTTCTCTCTCAGAAAGCAACAGATGGAGGGGAAAACCCAGTGGCTTATGTATCTCGGTCATTAGCCCCAGCAGAGAAAAGATACTCCCAACTGGACAAAGAAGGACTGGCCATAATCTTTGGAGTTAAGAAGTTCCATCAATATCTCTTTGGCCGCAAATTTGTGATCCACTCTGATCACAAACCATTCCAGCACATATTTGGAGAAACCCGACCTGTGCCACCGCTAGCATCAGCCAGGCTACAGCAATGGGCTCTGATACTAGGAGCATACGACTACGAGATCAACTATATCCCAGGCAGAGACCTTGCCCATGCTGATGGGCTTAGCCGTCTTCCACTGCCAGAATTCCCTGCCACAGTTCCACTAACAGGTGAAACCATTTTGCTATTGGAGAACCTGGAGACTTCACCAGTAACCTAGAAAAACATACAGGCATGGACCAGCCAGGATCCAGTGATGTCCAAAGTCAGACAGTATTTGTTGAATGGTTGGCCTACGGTGGACAAGGAAACCTTTTCCATTCCTGCGCGTAAAGGATGAGTTAAGCGTGCAGGATGGATGCATACTACGGGGAAGCAGGGTGGTAATTCCTCCAACAGGACGATCAACTGTCACAGTAATGCTTCATGCCGATCACCCAGGCATCTCACGCATAAAAAGTAGAGCTCAGGAGTGGGTATGGTGGCCAACAATGGATCAGCAACTGGAGACAAAGGTGAAGGAGTGTGAACAATGTCAGCTAACAAGACACTTACCACCCCATGCACCCCTCCAGCCTTGGGAATGGCCACAGTACCCCTGGTCAAGGATACATGTTGATTATGCCGGCCCCTTTTTAGGAAAAATGTTTCTGCTAGCAGTTGATGCTCACTCTAAATGGATAGAGGTGGTGATAGTAAATGCGGCAAAGAAATTGAGGACAATGTTTGCCACACATGGACTTCCAGTGAAATTAGTTTCGGACAACGGATCAGTTTTCACGAGCCAAGAGTTCCAGGATTTTATGCTAAGGAATGGAATTCAGCACATACTGACCGCTCCATACCACCCAGCATCCAATGGTCAAGCTGAAAGGGCAGTCCAGACATTTAAGGAGGGAATGAAGAAAAATACCTCAGGCTCGTTAGAAACAAGAGTAGCCAGGTTCCTTTTCAACTACCGGACAACTCCACACACCACAACTGGGGTGTCCCCAGCTGAAGTGTTGTTTAATAGACAATTAAGGTCACCTCTGAGTTTCCTGAACCCTGACATGGCATCCCGAGTAGCGACAAAACAGCAGAGACAGAAGAATGACCATGACAAAACAGCCAGAACTAGAGAAATTCAGGTGGGCGAGGAGGTGTTGGTGCGGAATTTCCCATGAGGGACATCCTGGCTGGCTGGCATAGTGACAGAGAAACGAGGACCGTTATCATTCATCATCACACTTGAGGATGGACGCATGGTACGGAGGCATTTGGACCACGTTAGGCTGAGAGGAACTAAAGCCGACTCACCCACAACTGGTGGGGAAGGAGATGCAAATAAGGAAGATGGTACCACATCTGACTTACCAGCCACAGGTAGCAGTAGGGACATCCCAATGTCAGGATCACCCTCACCAACAGAAGCAATCATAGCTCCACATGAAGGAAATCAACCGGAAACTTGCCCCGCAGAAGTCAGACAAGAGAATTCCGATGTTTCCAAGGAACCTCACTCCCTGCCACCAACAGGAGCAATCATAGCAGCACACGAAGGAAAACAACCGGAACCTCGCTCCCTGCCTGGCCGAAACCGGCACTCCGCCAGAAACTGTGGACCTCCTGACTGTTATAAACCCATGTGTTCAGAATTGGGGGGAAACTCTAACAATGCTCCCCTTAAAGGGGGAGGAATGTAGTAATTGTCAATCAACCTTCCTGTGGTTATATATGTATGTCCTTGTTGTAGGCACTTGCGGTCAAGTGGGACTTCTAGAACATTCTAGCTACCTCGTGACCGTTGGTGTAGTCTCGTGACAGTAGAGATTTCGACTTGCAATAGTCTTGGAGTGTGTGCTTTCATATGTATACTTTCGTACAAAATATAAGTTGTTTGTTTACCAATACAATACTTTGTCTCCTCCTGCTCAAGAGTCGGTGCTTCTTCCATTTCTGGCGACCCGAAAAATTTGTAGATGAAATATCCATGTCCGATACTCGCCAGGCTCTTTTCAGCAACAGTTCAATCATTCTCCATCCTCTCCAGGCTCTTCTCAGCAACAGTTCAATCATTCTCCAGGGTCTTCTCAGCAACAGTTCAACCATTCTCCATCATTTCTCCAGGTTCTTCTCGGCAACAGTTCAACCATTCTCCATGGCTCTTCTCGGCAACAGTTCAACCATTCTCCCAGGCTCTTCTCGGCAACAGTTCAACCATACTCCAGGCTCTTCTCAGCAATAGATCAACCATTCTCCATCCTTTCTCCAGGCTCTTCTCAGCAATAGTTCAACCATTCCAGGCTCTTCTCAGCAATAGTTCAACCATTCTCCATCCTTTCTCCAGGCTCTTCTCATTAATAGTTCAACCATTGTTTCTAACTAGCTCAGTGCATACGGTGATGACTCCTCTCTGTGCGAAATTGATTATGTGCAACATGTGCAATACTTGTTTAGCTCCACCTTGGTTTTCGGCGCCCATTTTCTGTTCCCCCTGCCCTCCCCTTCCCCAAAGGACATGGTTAAAATAAGAAGGGAGGAAGGAGGAAGGAGATATAATGGTCAAGAATATGCCATGTTTAAGGACCCTCACTTGTCTGCCCTCTCAGAAATAATGTGATTCTAGTTTTTAGTGTCAGATCTCAATGTGTGCCAGCAACATTATCCCTAATTGATGATGTCCTCACAAGGGTAATTTCCTGACCACAATTTGCACCTCTTGTAAAAGAAAAGCAATCAGCACTAGGTTATTACAAGTTAGTGCAGATCAGACTATACCAGCTGCATTTCCAGCACTATGAGGTAGATACTGTTGAACCAAACTGTTGCAAACTTCTGCCTTCCCCAATAGTATCTGATAATGTTGAATCAAATTGTTCTAACACTCTATATTCCCTCCCCAATAATGTGAAATTATTGAACCAAACTTAGCGACACTTCTTGTATCCCCAATAGTCTAAAATTTGTTGAAACAAACTGTTGCAACACTTCTTCTCTCACAAGTCTGAAATTATTGAATTCAACTTTGGCAACACTTATTCTCTCCCAAATAGTCTGCTGTTGCAACACTTCTTCTCTCCCCAGTAGTTGTTGAACCAAACTGTTGCAACACTTCTTGTCTCCCCAATAGTCCAAAATTGTTGAACCAAACTGTAACACTTCTTCCTCCCCAATCTTACTTTGCCTGCACTGACCAAATACCTGTCTGAGCCGCATTATTTGTCCACAATGAGATTCATTAGATCATTAGACCCTTTCCAACAGCCTAGATAACTTGTCAGCATTTGGTGCTCCAATAGAATGGCTGAGCAACCCTCTAATCAAGTGACTTTTACGACTCCAGCCATCAAGAAATTCGTGTGTGTTTTTTAATTTCACGCACGCACGTTTTGGGGGTTCACGCGGGAAATACAAAAAAGGCAGCAGAAGCATAATTATGGCAACACTGAGGTCTATTGCTCCTGTTGCATTTGGAACAACAGAAGAGGTTATAGGCTACCTCAACAGCAAAGGTCTACTAGCTCTTTGTTTTTCATGTTCCAGGTAAGAAGGAACAGCAAGGGTCTACTAGCTCTTTCTTTTTCATGTTCCAGGTAAGAAGAAACAGCAAGGATCTACTAACTCTTTCTTTTTCATGTTCCAGGTAAGAAGGGGTACCTCAACAGCAAGGGTCTACTAGCTCTTTCTTTTTCATGTTCCAGGTAAGAAGGGAACAGAAAGGGTCTACTATCTCTTTCTTTTTCATGTTCCAGGTAAGAAGGGGTACCTAACCATCACATAATTATTATACTATGTTATACCCGTGTATAGGTGTAGTTGTTCAATGGCGCTAAGAAAAATAAGAGACCTGAAAGGATGGCAAAACTGTAAATCCCTGAAATCAATTGGGCATGGGAGTTTTTTCTCAAAATCTCACCTGGTACTCAGATATGGCGCTATTAATATATTGGTGGGTGAGCATTACCCTGATTAGATGCAGCAGATGAGTGTGACTGCAACAAGAAAACGGCAATTAATGTGTACCAGTGGCTTAGGGAAGTGTGCTCTGCAGCACTATGTCGGAACCAGATTGTGCTTGGTGGTGTTGGATCTGTTATTCAAATAGACTAGATGAGTCACAGTTCACACACAAACCCAAGGTATCACTGTAACATTGATATACTTTAATGGATGATCACTTTTGTTATCGACTGTTTAGCATCATAAAGGCCGCCCACCTATTAAGGTTATTTGGATATTTTGATTGGTTGACACAGACCATACGCCTGCTCTTGGTACACTTGATAAATGTATTGAACCTATTTCAAAGATTTTAATCGGACCAGTGGGCAGTGCCTGGGATTGTGGCACATGAGACAGTGAATCACTCGATTGAATTTGTAAATCAGAGTACGTGTGTGCACACCCAACATATTGAGTCCTATTGGAACCGGGTATGGTTTGTGGAACATTATATATTTTAACAACAACAATTAAAATATTGTGCAAGTGAAGGTGAAGCTCAAGCGGATGAAAGGAGTTCATCGCCACCAGCTCCCATCCTACCTAGATGAATTTATGTGGCATGAGCGAAATGGAACAACTGTCACTTATTAGCAGAAATTAATAAATTACTTTCATTGTATTATTATTTATTTGGATGATATTTGGATTGTGAATTATTCTGATTTGGATGAGATTTCCGTACTTTTGTTTCTTTCCCACGTGAACCCCCAAAACGCGCGTGCGTGAAATTAAAAAACGCGCACGAATTTCTTGATGGCTGGAGTCGTAAAAGCCACTTGATCCCAACCCTCAACATTACTGCCACTATCACGAATATAAAACTCCCCCTCCCTCCTCCTCTCGATCTACTCATTCCTTTGCTTAGAGGATCATAATTAAAATGGGCTGATCTACAAGAAGACAGACTATTCATAAGGTTGTTATTGTTGAACTATAAGAAGCACACTGGACATTAGTAATACAGTTAGAGCTAATAACGATCACATGATCGCACTGTTTCTTGCCATTGTTCGGATGTTGGAAATAACACCCCCTCAGGTAGATTCTATGCACAGTGGTCTATTCAGTGCTAACAATTGAACGTAGTACCAATTCTCCCAACGGGAAGTTTAGCAGCTTAGCCTAACAAGACCCTGAATGTACGTAGTAGGTTACTTACCATAATAATTTGCTCCAGGTGTGAAACGGGAATAAAGATCCTAGAAGTGACGGCGATTTGATTGATTGAGTGAAATGACCAAGCTGTTTTTATAAGTCTCCCAATCCCCCCCCTCCGTCCCTCCCTCCACCCAACTCGCCGGATACCTATAAAGATAACGACCGCTGGGGGTGCCAAAAAGTGCAAATTCTCCGGACCACCCCGCAGTTCGTATATATAACTTTTTTGTCCCGAGTAAAGAAAATGCAGTTTTCTGTTCCATTGCGAGGTAAGCAACGCATCCCCAAGTTGCTCTAAGCCGTTGCAGAGCGACTCCTTTCTCAAGAGCGAAGGAATTCAGGCGATTCAGGTTAAGCACACCTGTGCTCTCCAGATAACAACTTGCAGTAAAGTGACCTGCGTCAGTCATTTTTAATGCTATCGCTCCTCAAGCCCTGTGTCCCACAAAATTTGACATACATCCCTAGGGAATATTGTATCCCGCTAATAACCGACGGTAACAGCAAATATTAACAGACTAGGGGCTAGGGCTAGGTCTAGGGATATGGCTAGGAAGGGTTAGGACTAACAAGCCAAAAGTATGCCGATTCAGTTTCTAAAAACGTAGTCTGTATTACTCCCCTCTTCCCAAGCTCTTTAGGGCTAAAGCTAAGGCTATGCTAGGACTAGCAGGGGCAGATCCAGCAATTTTTAATATGGGTGGTGGCCACACCCAACAACACCTATATTATTATTATTATATATGATTTTACAGCACTGTATAATAGCATTAAAATAATGTACAAAGGATGAGAGAGTGCTGAAGGCTTACCAGCAAGAGCTGCTGGTAGCCTTATAGGTGAGAATAGTTAATTGGAGATGGTAAAGAAAAACATTTACTGCAAGGACAAAGATAGTGCCAAGTGCATGGTAAATCAGAATTAAAGTTATTTATGAAATATTCCCAGAAAAAGGGTTTCAGCTTCTTTTTCAAAGTCTAGGTGGAGAGTTTGAGGTCCATCTCAGGTAAGGCATTCCACAGCTTGACAACTCGGTTGAAATATATGAAATTTAGATGGTTGTTGGTGGTTTGTGGAAGTAGACACTTAGCTTCGAGTGGTTAGAAGACATGGTATTACAATTCCGAAATTGGACATAGTCATAGATGTTGAAGTGATCTTGGGGCATTTTGAGGCAGTTGATGAGAAATGTGATGTCCAAATGTTCTAGCCATAGTGATAAGGGAAGTAACTTGAGAGATATTAGTCTATCCTTGTAATTTAAATGATAATTGTTTAAAACAAACTTGGTTGAGCGGCGCTGAACTTTCTCAAGTGATTTGATGTCCTTAAGCAAGTGAGGACGCCAGACTTGACTGCAGTAGGTAAGGCGAGTTCTGACAAGAGATGTATATAAAGTAAGCTTGGTGAGGATAGGATGGTGAGATGAGATGGCATGACGGATAAAGTAAAGAGTATTATAGGCTTTGGTAATAATAATGGAGTAATGGTGAGACCATGAAAGGTTATTGGAGAAGTTAATACCAAGGTCCTTGTAGTGGGCTGTGTTAGTGATCTGTATTTTATTAAGCAGATAAATATGACTATGTTCCTCAGGAGATGTTGAAAACGAGATATGTTTGCATTTTGATGGGCTGATGGCCAATTTCCAGTCACTACTCCAGGACTGCAGCGAATCAAGGTCTCTTTGCAAAAGAAGGCGGTCAAAGGGAGTGGAGATAGTATGCAAGCACTTGCAGTCATCAGCAAACATTAAGAGAGATGACTCTGAAACAGATAGTGGAAGGTCGTTGACATATATAATGAATAACAGTGGTCCAAGTATACTTCCTTGGGGGACTCCTGATGTGACAGGAAGTAGGGAGGAAGACACACCATCAATAGATGTAATTTGACATCTGTTGTTTAAGTAGTTTTTTTTAGCAATATCCATAGTGAGCTAGTGATACCAATGTTCCACAGTTTGATTAGTAGCTCCTTATGGGAAACACTGTCAAAAGCCTTCCGGAAATCTAAATATAACCTATATAATTATAGCTGGCCATACACCAACACCCACAATTCAGATCAGTAAATTTTTAAGGAATAAATAATAAATTGGTCGATGAAACTTGAATAAGTCTTCTTTGATGCATTTGAATAAATTCCTGACAAACTTCATCGACAAGGTGCATGGCAGTAACAGAAAGTTCTGTCAAATGCACCTCATTCCACAGTAGACCTCAAATGGGTATTTAGTATATATTCTCTGAAAAGTAAATGACCTTTCTGCCACAGCACTAAAAATGGGTAGTTTGCAAGGAATTACTATATAGGAGGGGGATGAATCCTTATTACAAGCAGATTATCTGTTGGGTCAGTTTCCACATCAGCAGAATGAACTTCTATGCCAGAGAACATTCCACCTTCTAAGCTCATTTTCCAGTAACTTTAGAAATGGAAGGTCACTTTTCCAATGAAGTAAACTTTCAAACGCCTGCCAGTCAACTTATTCTGTAGCAGAATTACTTCTTGTTATAACAGAGGGTACAATATTCAGGGGCGGATCTAGGAATTATTGGGGGGGGCCTCTTTTATTAAAATTTAAATATAGATATATTATATCAAATACAGCATATACAAACTGTAGAGAGAAAAATGTTATGACTAAATTACATTGAATAAACGAACAAAAAATCCAAGCTATTATGATTGGTTATCACAATGATATATATAAAAATTGTGAATCTGAATCATGAAGTCCAAGAGTCAATAATTGAAGGGGGGAAAAGGGGAAAAAATAATTGGAAGAGAAATGCTATTGGGCACTTCCGGTGTGACGTACGTACAATTCAGACAACAAATTGAGCTGTAGCTAGTTTCAGAAATGGTAAATCTGTATACAATACATATCACAGCAAGGCTTGACCTAGGCTAGACATTAGTCAAAATTATTTTCACTTTCATAGTACATGGGAGGGGTTAGGCCTCGTTAAAGGGCTGTGATGGACGTACGCAGAAAAATGGTAAATCACAGGGTAGGAATGTTTAAAGCCTAAACTCTAGGGATATTGTTCTTGTTTTTATAAATGTTCATACTAAGGCATAGAAGTAATGTTTAATACCTAAAGCCTAACTGTTGAATATTGTATAATGAAATTAATCCTCATTAAACTTTGTGATGGACGTACACAAAACCCGTGACGGACGTACATGTGTGATTAAGGATAGAATTCTGAGCATTGCTAGGCACTATTAGACAATGCAAGTACTTGTAAGCATAACATAAACAGATGCTAAATGTCTTCAAACGCAAACTGTCCTCGATTGCCTGCAACACTTGGTGGGTTAATGATACGTACAATTTTGTTTCTTGAGTAGAAGATTTTGTCTTCAGGTCTCGGCCACTTCCAAGCATTTTCACTTCTATGCATGACGTTTACTTCAACATCAGAATCCTCTATACATGTCACCTTCCCTGGAAACTCTTCACCATCATACTCCATAACAACCCACAATCCTATTGTCAAGTTCAGTGCTGGTAGCTGAGGCCGGGCGTCGTCTTCGATTGGACAATCCGGTTCAATTGTTGAATTGGTCGGAGGAGTGACATCATTGGTGTTGCGGATTCGACAAACTCGGAAACATTTCTCATCTCATTGTAAGTATCGGCTACTTTGACCTCATCCGCACCAGAAGCTTGAATGCAGTGAACTTTGTGTGTTTGGGGGACTGCCATCACTCCTTCCCATTTGGCATCCAGAAATGCAGATTGTTGAATCAATCTCACTCTTGGCAACAAATTCAACTTGAATATTTGGGCAAAGCTGTTTGGCGAGTGCTGAATACTCTTGCGGAGTGGTGATATGGCTTCTCTCTGACCGAATGTGTCTCCAAACTGCCCTCTCCACTGTCCCTCCAATCCCATCTACGACACCTTTTCCATGAGATGTGGCAAAAAATTTCCATCTGATAGATGGTCTTGCTCCCAGGAGTGGAGATTTGAAAAGAGGAACCTCTGCTTAAACTGAGAAGTTGGACCATCGCTGAAAACATTGACGGTTTCTATGCTTGGGAATTTCGCTCGGAGACTTCGGAAAATATACTGTGACATGAAAACGAAAATGCTGTATTTTGTGTGGTCATCAAATTACTACCATACTGAAATTTGTGGGCATTGTTGATCCAAGTGTGAGTGGTGAAGGTGGTTGCCTGAGCATGGTGCCAGTGGGCTGCTTGTACTTCTTTCTGTCGCATTTTCAGAGAAATCGACTTGCAAAACAATGGATTTACCATCACCAGAGTTCTTCAAGTAGTCAAACGAAGCTGCTTGCTCTCTCTTCACAAAGGTATGGAGTAGGAAGGTACTAAGCTGTTTCTTCAGCTCATTAAAAATTGCACCCACTGTATCAGTCATGTGTCTACCTTCTCAATTCGGCTATCCGTAGACTTCCACTGGTAGTACTGCAAGGTCCCTGAGCTGCTTTGTTGTGCAAACTCATCAATCAGATCCATACAGGTTGAGCATTCTCGTGTCATGCACTTCGGCGTCACAGGTTACTTGCTCAATGAAGGACGAAACAGGAACACACTTCCCAAGGTCTTGCACTCCCCAGCTGTTCTAGTAAAGTCTAGCAAAACATTGCTGCATCTAACTTCCCCACTCCCCAGCTTCCGTACTAGTGTTTACAGCAGGGATGTAGATTCATATTCACCAGTTCTTCTCTAAAAGGGATGCCTGTAGCACACAGAAAGGAACCTAGTGAACTACGTACTTCTTAACAGATCTTGTAACTTCCTCAATGACAGCTGCTAAAATTGTTTTACTTGCAGGCTAGATAGTGTATGTATTTGGGGAATGGCTATCAGTTTGTAGCTATAACTCAAGCAGCAGCTTTGTTTCTTTACACCCTAACCTCTGAAGCCAAAACCCAGGTCATGGTCCCAGCCTAATCCTAGTCATGGTCCAAGCCCTAACCTGTACAAACTCAAGCAGCAGCTTTGTTTCTTTACACCTTAACCTCTGAAGCCAAAACCCAGGTCATGGTCCAAGCCTAATCCTAGTCATGGTCCAAGCCCTAACCTATACAAGTCATTGTCCAAGCACTAACTCGAGTCATTGTCACAAAGCCCTAACCCTAGTCAATGTCCAACCCCTAAACCTACCCTTTGTCAAAGACCTAACCCTGGTCAATGTCCACCCCCTAACCCTAGCCTTTGTCCTAGCCCTAACCCTGGTCAATGTCCAGCCCCTAACCCTAGCCTTTGTCCAAGCCCTATCCCTGGTCAAGGTCCAACCCCTAACCCTAGCCTAGACTTAACCCTGGTCAATGTCCAACACATAACCCTAGCCTTTGTCCAAGCACTAACCCTGGTCAATGTCCAACCCCTAACCCTAGACTTTGTTCAAGCCCTAATCCTGTGTATATATCCAACCCCTAACCCTAGCCTTTCTCCAAGCCCGACCCTGGTCAATGTCCAACCCCTAAAATCTAGCCTTTGTCCAACCCTAACCGTAGTCAGGGTCCAAGCATTAAACCTATCCCTTTGTCCAAGCCCAAATCTTGTCAGCTGTATAATGGTGACAATCGGTCTAGTCAGTTTAAATTGTTCTAGAAAATGTAAGGAAAATGTAAGGTAGCAAACTATAAATAGAAGATTGAATTAGTGCTGTAGCCATTCTAACTTTTCTGAAGATCGAATTGTCAATGGCAGAAAGACAAACAAAGAAAAGGGTATAGATTAAGGCTGTACAATAACAAATTCTACATCTTTTAAGTTAAGCTGTGACGTACGTACATGACGGACGTACAATAACCTTGTACGTGCTTGTACGTCCGTCACAGGTTTTTCCGTAAGTCATGGGTGTGTGGCCTTTCCATTAAGAGTGGAAGTTATGCCTAATAGAAAACTAAAAGAGAATAAGAAATACTTTTAATTAATACTTTAACATCACTGAAATAATTAATAAAGATGCACATACATGTGACGTATGTACGGCATCAATTATATCCCGAAACTACAAACCGTAAAATATTATTTAGTGGGTGTAACCCAAAAAAAATCGATTGAATCTACTTAAAAATTATCCAAATACACTTAATTTGGAGCAAAACTCAATTCCCAACTGTAGGAGGTGTCTGATCTAAAACAGAACAAAGCTTCAGTCATTATCTGTTACTATAGCAATTACATAAAAACGAGTATATCTCATTACCCGTTTTTCATATTGGGTTAAAAATTTGCAGAATATGAAACTTCATTTATTTAGCTTCAGAATGGTGTATTAGAGCATACTCGAAACCCATTTTGAAATTTTGACCCCTTGGTTGACATTTTCCCGGAATTGCCCTATTAATACATTATGTACATACATGTACTCATAAAGCTATTCTATTACATTTAAGTTTAAATCTATCAACAACATCATCAAGATCAACAGGAAAACTATAATGAATATGCATCAATGCTAATGCGGATAATCTGTCCTGCCCCATACTACTATGTTTTTTTAAGGTACTATTGGCCCTCTCGTTCTCATATGATGTGACTGAAATAGTACATGCGATGCGCAGCAGTACGTAAAGGTTAGGAAAGTAATCCTTGTCACACTCTTTCAGAGCTTGAAGGGTGGATGGCCGCTTGCCAGCATCTTGACTCTGCCACTTTGCCCTCAACCTCCACACCTCAGTAGACACAAGTGCAGTACTTGGCAAGTCATCATTATACATTATATAAAGAAATCAAGTCCTCTAAAGATATATCATCCCAAGTAGTGAATATAGAAGGTATAAGATTGATTAAATTGGCTGCTACTGTTTGAGTCTTACCAAACCTATCATTCATTTGTTGAACTAAGTGGTCCAATAAAGGAAGCACAGCAGTTCTTCGATAGTCTTCTTCCACAGAACTGTACTCCACATTATTTCTGTAAATTTGTCGAGCAGATACACGTGGGACTTCAGGAACCACACCAACATCATAAGCTATAGTTTCAGCTTGCACATACCATGAATGTAACATTTCCTCACTTTGACGAACTACACAAAGTTCATTCAGTACGTCTTTAACATCCATATAAGCTTTAACTATATTACTACTTTTCTTTTGTAATTTTATACTTCTAGGTTTTATAATAGACATAGAATTCATTGTTGCTATGAAAGATATTATAAAAGGAAAGGAAAGGTACATCTTGAGCAAGCCATTGGCTGCCACAATTGTTTTCATATCCCAGTTCATATCCCCATATTATGTACGATCACGGTCTGTAATTGCTTCCATTGCAGTTACAAGGAATTGATACAAAACATAAAAAATTTCATTTGTGCCGATAAATCCATCTTGTTCTACAAAGATCCTTCAACGGTAGTTCCCTTATCAATTACTTTCTCAAGAAATAGTTGCCATTTAGCACTATAATGGAAGAAATATGCTGTCTCAGTAACAGTAGAATTCATATTACGAATAGGAGGTAAACTATATACAAACTTCAACAATACACAAATTAAGCATGTGACTATTACAGTGGATATATGTGGCTTTAGGATTTTCTGCCAAGAGACGACCCTGCACACCCCTTGCACTAGACATATTGCTAGCACCATCATAGCCTTGTCCCCTACAATCTTCAAAGTCTAAGTCAAACTTATTCAGTGCTTCTTTTATTGCAAGAGCCAAAACCTCTCCAGTGATCCTTTCTGTACTTATGAAATCTAAGAATTCTTCTCTTAATTTATTACAATTACTATCTACAAATCTTAACACTACTGACACCTGCTCCTTACTGGATATATCAACCACTTCATCACTAAGAATAGAATAATATTTAGCTTGATTAATTTCCTGTATTATACTATCTCTAATATAGTCACCTATGCATTCAATGAGTTAATTTTGGGTGGTTTTGCTAGTATAAGTTGCATTTTTTAAGCATCTTTCAAATGCTTGGCTAATGAAACATTTCCAGACCTCACAGAGTATTCAAGAAGTGCTAAAAAATTCCCTTGACCTCAGAATCAGCCGTGCTATCATCTCTGTGACCTCGAATAGCTATACATTGCTTACCACAAAGAAGTATTGCATCAGCCATATATCTTATTATGTACCTATTTGTTGCTATGTTACTCTCATCTATATGCAGCAAACAATTCTTAATAATAGAAGACTCTGGACACACATGAGAAGACTTTAAAGCATCTGCCCGAGCTAAAGCCAGCTGATGGTACTGCGTACAGTTGTGACTGGCAAACTTTTTAGTTTTCCTAGACCATGCATTAAATCCATTACATACAAAATGACCCAAACCCTTTGTAGCAAAGAGAACACATGGCAAACAAAATATTCCTAAACAAACCAAGGGTTTTCAGCCAAGTATTTATGTTGACAAGACCTATTACAGCCATCTAAATAACTACTTGGAAATGGAAATGAACTATCAGGCTTTAAAATGATTAACTAAAAGTGAATACTTGCACTCTGGAGCCAAATTCAAGATATCTGTTTGGGACCTTGAGCGCATAAGCAGGCCAATATTGTTACACTTCTCAAAATCAATTGAAGCACTTGACGAAGAAGCAGCAGAAAGAGTGGACAAGGAAGTGCAGGGCAGATGAAACGCGGAATGAGAGGGCAGGACAGAAGCAGAACATGAAGGCGGTAATAGCGCAGGCTCAGTAGGCTCAGGGGGAGACACAGACACACCGAGCCTGAGGGCTGGGTGGGAGATACACACAGAGAGGGCTGGCTGAGAGACACACACAGAGAGGGCTGGGTGGGAGACACAGATAGAGAGTTCTCTGTGACAGACACAGAGGGATGGGTGAGAATCACAGACACAGAGGGCTCAGAGGAGACACAATGAACTGAAGCAGGATACCCCAGGAAGAGTGATGGGTACCACAGCTGGAGATGGAAAAGTGGTGTTCTTGTTGGACTTTTTTGTTTCCTATGCATTAAATGTGGACATTTCTATGTAAATTAACTCTACTAGCTAGCAGTAGTGGGTGGCTGCAAGGACTATAGCTAGCTAGTACTAGTACTAAGTTGGCAATCTATTCAATAGCATAATATTCTCGATCACTGCTCAGTTTAGATCAACTTATTTAGCTGGGGTGGCTTTGAAAAAAGCCTTTAACTTTGACTGAGCCATGAGTTAGATATTTGGTGAGTGACAGGAGTCGACAGTAAATCTCTCTGGGAGGTAATCAACCAGGTGCTGAACATTTGGAACGAGGATAAAGGTAAGGTTTAGTCTGGTGCAGCCACACCCCTACATTTCCCCCACTTGGGGGTGTGGCTTCTCAGGTCAAGCATAAGAAAAAGAAAAAAGCAAGAAAAGGCTGTTTAGTTAGAGTTTTGGAAATTAGAGAAAAGGGAGCCTCGAACGAGACCAGTCGATCCCTTCTGGATCCGCCACTGATAAGAATTCATTAACTAGAATGGTGTGAAATAACACTTTGTTGGTGTTCTTATTAGGGCATAGGAATGCATTTTTACAGACCAATGAAAAATGTGTAAATAAGCATATTCCTGATGAAGGCTAGAGCATCTAGTCGAAATGTCGAGAGAATACAATTTGAAGTTGATTATTATTGTAATGTTATTATGTCTCATTGAGAGTACATAATATTATAATCATGTATCTGCAGTATTCTAAATAAGATAATTATGTTTCTTTAATCAGGTATATATCTGCAGTGTTCTAATAAGCATGCATAATATATTAGGTACTGCAGTGTTCTAAATAAGCATGTATAATTTATTTCTTTAATCATGTATCTGAGGTATCTGGAGTGTTCTAAATAAGCATATATAATATGTTTCTTTAATCAGATATCTGCAGTGTTCTAATAAGCATACATAGTATCTGCAGTGTTCTAAATAAGGATATATAATTTATTTATTTAATCAGGTAAATCTGTATCTGCAGTGTTCTAATAAGCATGCATAATATATTAGGTACTGCAGTGTTCTAAATAAGCATGTATAATTTATTTCTTTAATCAGGTATCTGAGGTATCTGCAGTGTTCTAAATAAGCATATATAATGTTTCTTTAATCAGGTATCTGCAGTGTTCTAAAATAAGCATATACCTTTAATAAGGTATTTTCAGTGTTCTAAATAAGCATACATAATATATTAGGTATCTGTAGTGTTCTAAATATATAATATATTTCCTTGAGCAGGTGTCTGCAGTGTTTTAAATAAGCATACATAATTTCTTTCTTTAATAAGGTATATATCTGCAGTGTTCTAAATAAGCGTATATAATATACATCTTTAATCAGGTATCTGCAGTGTTCTATTGGTTGCTTGTGCTCCCATGCCTTATCCATGCTGGACCAGTGCAGGAAACCTCTGAAGATGACAATTTACTACTGTGGTAACTTTGATGACGTGAACATATAAGATGACATTGGCTGTGAAAATATGTACGCAATTAACAGTGAAAGTATTTTTAGGATGTCTAGGTTTGCGGAGGACTCTGGACTGATCCGTGCTGAGCGTCAGAGTACTTTTAGGTGTGAAAAGAATGGGATCAATACCGACTGTCTTCCTGCAGGAATCACTTGGGCTCCCACCGCTCTCGTGAATTGCTTGACAAGTAATTAATTACTTACACTTTGTGATATTTCTTGGGAACTTCGGACAAATATGTGCTTGTGTTAATGGTTTCTCTTTGATGTGCTGAAAACAGCAATAATTAATTAAGATTTAACAATTTATGTGTCTAGTGAATCTCATTGGTGTCTAGTATACTACAGGATGTGTCTAGTATACTACAAGAAATGCTGTAATGAGATCCATAAAGTAATGAGATCCATAAAGTAATAATTGCTAGGTTAAATGTGCAAACGTTTTTGTGGTTTGTCTGCATTGGAGAAGGGCCACCACATGAAGCTTAACTGATTAACCACACAATTAAAAAATTCTATTATAAGTCATGGGGCTAGAGTTATTTTCAAGTGACCACCTCATTCTGTATGAGAGAGCCTGAAGCTTGGACTAGAGTTTGAAAAAAGTCAACTATCATCTTCCCTAAAGCAAAGCGGTATCTTGGCTATATACCAGATTATGGAAACCATCTAGTCTGCCATACTCTAATGGCCATTTGGAGTTTGTGCTTCTCAATCTCAAAGGCTATCTTTTTGATGTTGAGACAATGTTCAGCTAACAATCGACTTTAGTTATGCTCCTTCTTCTATAGAAACATGCAGAGATGGAGTGTAGAAGCTTTCCCTGGGCTTAAGGAAGCTCCTACCCGGTGGATGACGCCAAGCGATGGCGGGGAAAAGCCAACTATAATTTTGTGCGCAAATAATTTTCAATGTGTAGCTAGAGAGCTATAGGCTTAGCATTGCTGCTAATGGATTCTTATAAGCAGCGTCCTAATTTTCTAGAAGTGCAATACTGCCGTATAAATACGTTTAAACCAACTAGCTATTGAGCAATCGCTGTTCAAAGCTTGCATGCACGTTATGCTATTGGCATCTATCATGGTTAATCGGTTAAGGACGGTTCATAAAATGATGCAAGTCAATCCATTGCATGCATTCCATCCTTCCGATCCATTGCATGATAATTATTGTGAACTGGTAACTCAACAGACGAAGGATCTAAATGCACGGGATGGATGGAACACGAGAGTAGGATTCGCTCCGTTGCATCGGAACAATCAGAATCCTAGAACATATTACGTGTTGAACTTTATGCTCTTTCCATGAAGTCTCTATAATTATTGAAGTGGTGAGGAGCTTTCCTAACATCCGGCAGGTCCCAGCTAGAGGCTGTAAAGATCTTAGGGCCAAGAAAACGCCTGGAGGGAAGTGGCGCTCCAGCTAACAGCTAGTTATGATTTAATGTGCTATTGCTGAGCCTGTTAAGGCCATCACATATATAATACAGCACAGTGTGAAACTATTTAGTAACTAACCTAATAACAATCTATATTTTGAAAAGAAGTCAACAGTACTTAATTAATATAATTATCCACAATATTAAGTTACGAGTGACCCGCTGCTCAGGAAGGGGGGGACAGGAGTGGACCAAAGATCATTCCTCAGCTGACCATACAACAATTCCTTTCTCCTCTGCCACCACTTCCCTACCCAATACATAACACACTCGCCCACCTCCTCCATCACTGCATCACTTACTCCCTCCACATCTTTCCCCAAAAGCAATGCCACCTTTCCATCCTTACTCACTCTTCTTAATTCATCCAGCCACTGTCTTGCCCCTGCAATTCTGCGTACCTCATCTATCAGAACCAGCCGATCCCTCTCAAATTCCCCGCATGTCACCAAGAAATGTTCCACATCCTCCCCTGCTCCACTATCACACATTATACACCTCTCATCCCTAACTATCCCACATCTCTTCTTATCCTCTAACAACCCAGCTGATGCAGTCCTCAGTCGAAATTGCAGCCGCACACCTTCCTGACCATGCATGGCCCTCACATACCTCTCCACCCCTGCACCATTCTTTGCCAATTTATAATAATTCAGCGTACTTTTCCCCGTCTACTTCCTCCTCCCAGTCCTTCTCATTTCTCACCTTCACTTTCCCCTTCCACTTGCGCACTGACCCAGCCTCGTTGTTTATCTTGTACTTTCTCCTCAAGATATCATATTCTTCCCACCATCCAATTCCTCCATCCTCTCGTAGTTTATTTACAACAACTTTAACCAATCTGCTCTGTTCCAACACCTCTAATCTCTTGCCAAAAAACCCTTCATCTCTTCCCTCCTCTCCTCTAGCTTCCTCCACCCCATATCTCCCCGTATTGCCACTCCTGCTACTGTATCACTTGCCCCCAACAGTCTCCTACCCACTCTCATCTGTGCTGACTCCAACTTCTTGCGAGCATTCCGTCCTCCTGTCCACCACACTTCGGCTGCATGCTCCATACTGGGTCTCGCTAGAAGCTCCCACACCATTCTTCCTCTGTCTACTTCCACCTGCCCATTCACTCTACTCATCCATATTACCTTTCCAACCCACTCTTCTGCCTTCTTTGCCATCTTCTCTAACTGAACATTACCCCTTAGCTTCCTATCAAACCATATTCCTAAGTACTTGAATTCTTTGACCTCTTCCAATATCTCCTCACCAATCCTCCAATGCACTTCTGATTCCTTCTTCCCTACTACCATGACCTTGCTCTTCTTGCTATTAAATTTCATCTTCCACCTTAACACATACGCCTGTACCACATCCAACATAGCTTGCAGTTCCACCCCTGAGTCAGCCAGAAGAACAACATCATCTGCATACATGAGTGCCCCACACCAGCAGCCTTCCACTTTGACTCCTAGCTCAGCTCTCTCCAATTCCTCCGCCATTCCCATCAGATATATATTGAAAAGAAGTGGAGACAAAGGACCCACTTCTTTTCAATATATATCTGATGGGAATGGCGGAGGAATTGGAGAGAGCTGAGCTAGGAGTCAAAGTGGAAGGCTGCTGGTGTGGGGCACTCATGTATGCAGATGATGTTGTTACAAGCTAAAAAATATTTCAGCTAGTAATTCTTCTTTCTGCACTTCCTCCTGCTAGCCAATAGCAAAACCAAATCCAACTCTTCTTCACTGCTAGTACTGGTGCCAGTTGTATTGGTCAAAGTTTAAACAGCGGATTCAACGGATTCAACGCAAATAATGTGAACCATGCAATGGAATGGAACAGATTGTGCAATGCATGCAACAGAAACTGATTCAACGTAACAGATTGCCATCCATCATAATTATTGTGAACTAGCCTTACTGTTAAAGTGTAGCGATAGAAGCGTATGGTTGTGGCTTGCCTGCATTGGAGAAGGGCCACCATGTGTAGCTTACTGTTAAAGTGCATGGACTGAAGCTTATGGTGATAAGCAGCAGCTGTAACTATCCAACAAGTCCGGAGAAGCCCAGCAGAACATTGCAATTGTGATATAGCAAGGCATGATTAGCAAGGTCAGACCGAGGTCACTTGATTTTTTAGCAATTACTTTTCATGTGTCTACTTAGTGGACAGACAATATGTTAATAGCTCAACCTTACTCGTGCTAGCTACACTCATGCTCCTGAACTCATGCTGGCTCCTTCAAGCTTGCACTCATGCTGGCTCCTTCAAGCTTGCACTCATGATGGCTCCTTCAAGCTTGCACTCATGATGGCTCCTTCAAGCTTGCACTCATGATGGCTCCTTCAAGCTTGCACTCATGCTGACTCCTTCAAGCTTGCACTCATGATGGCTCCTTCAAGCTTGCACTCATGATGGCTCCTTCAAGCTTGCACTCATGCTGACTCCTTCAAGCTTGCACTCATGATGGCTCCTTCAAGCTTGCACTCATGATGGCTCCTTCAAGCTTGCACTCATGCTGGCTCCTTCAAGCTTGCACTCATGCTGGATCCTTCAAGATTGCACTCATGCTGGCTCCTTCAAGCTTGCACTCATGCTGGCTCCTTCAAGCTTGCACTCATGATGGCTCCTTCAAGCTTGCACTCATGCTGGCTCCTTCAAGCTTGCACTCATGATGGCTCCTTCAAGCTTGCACTCATGATGGCTCCTTCAAGCTTGCACTCATGATGGCTCCTTCAAGCTTGCACTCATGCTGGCTCCTTCAAGCTTGCACTCATGATGGCTCCTTCAAGCTTGCACTCATGATGGCTCCCAAGCTTGCACTCATGATGGCTCCTTCAAGCTTGCACTCATGATGGCTCCCAAGCTTGCACTCATGATGGCTCCTTCAAGCTTGCACTCATGATCGCTCCTTCAAGCTTCTCATGCTGGCTCCTTCAAGCTTGCACTCATGATGGCTCCTTCAAGCTTGCACTCATGCTGGCTCCTTCAAGCTTGCACTCATGATCGCTCCTTCAAGCTTCTCATGCTGGCTCCTTCAAGCTTGCACTCATGATGGCTCCTTCAAGCTTGCACTCATGATGGCTGCTTCAAGCTTGCACTCATGATGGCTCCTTCAAGCTTGCACTCATGATGGCTCCTTCAAGCTTGCACTCATGATGGCTCCTTCAAGCTTGCACTCATGCTGGCTCCTTCAAGCTTGCACTCATGATGGCTGCTTCAAGCTTGCACTCATGCTGGCTCCTTCAAGCTTGCACTCATGATGGCTGCTTCAAGCTTGCACTCATGATGGCTCCTTCAAGCTTGCACTCATGCTGGCTCCTTCAAGCTTGCACTCATGATGGCTCCCAAGCTTGCACTCATGATGGCTCCTTCAAGCTTGCACTCATGATGGTTCCTTCAAGCTTGCACTCATGCTGACTCCTTCAAGCTGCTGGCTCCTTCAAGCTTGCACTCATTTCAAGCTTGCACTCATGATGGCTCCTTCAAGCTTGCACTCATGATGGCTCCTTCAAGCTTGCACTCATGATGGCTGCTTCAAGCTTGCACTCATGCTGGCTCCTTCAAGCTTGCACTCATGATGGCTCCTTCAAGCTGCTGGCTCCTTCAAGCTTGCACTCAGTAGAGTTAAACATGGCTGGCAGAGTAGGGTTAAACTGTTGTCTTTTTCTAGCAGAGCTGTGTTAAATACAGCTAGCAGAGTAAGGTTAAACACAGCCTCACTAGCAAGCAACTTTTGTAAGATTTCACCATCAGAGCTCTGGCATAGTTATTTTGGGGTAAGGGATGTCTGAGGGATGTCTGAGTTGCATTGTAGATATGGAGAGTCCTATAGAACAATGGGAACCACTGAAAAGAATACATTTCCTGGTTGCAGGAATCCTGCTATAGCTTTATATCATCCAATTAGACAGAATGATCGGTCCTAAGGTTTGCTTTTGGTCGATGTGTTGCTATTGTGGTGCGCACTACGTCCCCTGCCACCTCATCACCACTAGGATGGATAACTCCCAATTAGCACAGATTTGCCACCTCCTATATATAGCTCGATGTTTTCTTAAAACATGTGACATATTTTTGTCAATAAGCATACACAGTTTTGTCATATTGTGAACTTGCCATCTGATTGTAAAAGAAGGTAAAGTGAGAATGTTTGCATTACATGGAACCTCCTGTGCCACGCATGCATGTCCCCTCCTGTGTCATGCATGCATGTCCCCTCCTGTGTCATGCATGCATGTCCCCTCCTGTGTCATGCATGCATGTCCCTTCCTGTGCCACGCCTAGATGTCCCCAGCATGCAACATAGTGTTGCAGCTAGCTCTGCATCTTGAAGCAGCCATAACAAGAGGTGTGACATGGTGACATCATAGGTCACACAACTGCCTAATCATCCAAACTTTACAGGATGTCCTTGGACTTTTACACTCTGATCCGGTTCCACTGATTCACCAAGGATTCAGCACATGTCTCAAGCTGCACTTAGTCTCATCATTGCTGAGCTGGTCATGACACTGTGGTGATGTGGACTTACTCTCATCGTTGCTGAGCTGGTCGTGGCACTGTGGTGATTTGGACTTACTCGAGCTTGTCGTGGTGATGTGGACTTACTCTCATCATTGCTGAGCTCGTCGTGGTGATGTGGACTTGCTCTCATCATTGCCGAGGTGGTCGTGGTGATGTGCAATATTGTGGATGGAATGTCCTAGGATCCACATCTGGAGCTTGCATGTCCTGCAATGCATTGGCAGACTTAGCATATTCTACAATTCATTATTCATTATTTGAACGGCTGACAGAATTATAATCACACTGATGAGATTCATTTCCAAGCAGCTACCCAGATTGTGGAACTCATTACCTCCTTTAGACTTAGAGAAACCACTACATGTAATTAAATCTAACTTGATGAAGTTTATGCTCGAACATATTACTGAAACATTTGTGTCTACCAACCCTTGTACTTTCCATTATTTATGTCCCTGTGCTTAGTGTTCTCAAAATCCACATCCACCTGTTTTCGTAGTTGATTTGTTTTCTTGTTCTTTTGTTCTCTACAATATATTATATGTATTTTGTTATTAGTTTATTCTTTTTAATCAAAACATGGCAATCAGTTCTGGACTGATTGACCTTCAGTGTTTATGTTTGTCTATGTTTATTCGGGTCATCCTTGAGCTATTTGTTTCACTTTGCTGTTCAAATATTCACTGTAAAGCATAATAATAATAATAATATAGCTGCTCTATTTCTAGCACCAGTCCAGCCTACTATATAGCTGCTCTAGTTCTAGCACCAGTCCAGCCTACTATATAGCTGCTCTAGTTCTAGCACCAGTCCAGCCTACTATATAGCTGCTCTAGTTCTAGCACCAGTCCAGCCTACTATATAGCTGGTCTAGTTCTAGCACCCAGTCCAGCCTACTATATAGCTGCTCTAGTTCTAGCACCAGTCCAGCCTACTATATAGCTGCTCTAGTTCTAGCACCAGTCCAGCCTACTATATAGCTGCTCTAGTTCTAGCACCAGTCCAGCCTACTATATAGCTGCTCTAGTTCTAGCACCAGTCCAGCCTACTATATAGCTGCTCTAGTTCTAGCACCCAGTCCAGCCTACTATATAGCTGCTCTAGTTCTAGCACCAGTCCAGCCTACTATATAGCTGCTCTAGTTCTAGCACCAGTCCAGCCTACTATATAGCTGCTCTAGTTCTAGCACCAGTCCAGCTTACTATATAGCTGCTCTAGTTCTAGCACTAGTCCAGCCTACTATATAGCTGCTCTAGTTCTAGTACCCAGTCCAGCCTACTATATAGTTGCTCTAGTTCTAGCACCCAGTCCAGCCTACTATGTAGCTGCTCTAGTTCTAGCACCAGTCCAGCCTACTATATAGCTGCTCTAGTTCTAGCACCAGTCCAGCCTACTATATAGCTGCTCTAGTTCTAGCACCAGTCCAGCCTACTATATAGCTGCTCTAGTTCTAGCACCCAGTCCAGCCTACTATATAGCTGCTCTAGTTCTAGCACCAGTCCTGCCTACTATATAGCTGCTCTAGTTCTAGCACCCAGTCCAGCCTACTATATATCTGCTCTAGTTCTAGCACCAGTCCAGCCTACTATATAGCTGCTCTAGTTCTAGCACCAGTCCAGCCTACTATATAGCTGCTCTAGTTCTAGCACCAGTCCAGCCTACTATATAGCTGCTCTAGTTCTAGCACCAGTCCAGCCTACTATATAGCTGCTCTAGTTCTAGCACCAGTCCAGCCTACTATATAGCTGCTCTAGTTCTAGCACCCAGTCCAGCCTACTATATAGCTGCTCTAGTTCTAGCACCAGTCCAGCCTACTATATAGCTGCTCTAGTTCTAGCACCAGTCCAGCCTACTATATAGCTGCTCTAGTCCCAGCCTATATAGCTGCTCTAGTTCTAGCACCAGTCCAGCCTACTATATAGCTGCTCTAGTTCTAGCACCAGTACAGCCTACTATACAGCTGCTCTAGATCTAGCACCCAGTCCAGCCTACTATATAGCTGCTCTAGTTCTAGCACCCAGTCCAGCCTACTATATAGCTGCTCTAGTTCTAGCACCTGTCCAGCCTACTATATAGCTGCTCTAGTTCTAGCACCAGTCCAGCCTACTATATAGCTGCTCTAGTTCTAGCACCAGTCCAGCCTACTATATAGCTGCTCTAGTCTAGCACCAGTCCAGCCTACTATATAGCTGCTCTAGTTCTAGCACCAGTCCAGCCTACTATATAGCTGCTCTAGTTCTAGCACCAGTCCAGCCTACTATATAGCTGCTCTAGTTCTAGCACCAGTCCAGCCTACTATATAGTTGCTCTAGTTCTAGCACCCAGTCCAGCCTACTATATAGCTGCTCTAGTTCTAGCACCAGTCCAGCCTACTATATAGCTGCTCTATTTCTAGCACCAGTCCTGCCTACTATATAGCTGCTCTAGTTCTAGCACCAGTCCAGCCTACTATATAGCAGCTCTAGTTCTAGCACCAGTCCTGCCTACTATATAGCTGCTCTAGTTCTAGCACCAGTCCAGCCTACTATATAGCTGCTCTAGTTCTAGCACCCTGTCCAGCCTACTATATAGTTCTAGCATCAGTCCTGCCTACTATATAGCTGCTCTAGTTCTAGCACCAGTCCAGCCTACTATATAGCTGCTCTAGTTCTAGCACCCTGTCCAGCCTACTATATAGTTCTAGCATCAGTCCTGCCTACTATATAGCTGCTCTAGTTCTAGCATCAGTCCAGCCTACTATATAGCTGCTCTAGTTCTAGCACCCTGTCCAGCCTACTATATAGTTCTAGCATCAGTCCTGCCTACTATATAGCTGCTCTAGTTCTAGCACCAGTCCAGCCTACTATATAGCTGCTCTAGTTCTAGCACCCAGTCCAGCCTACTATATAGCTGCTCTAGTCTAGCACCAGTCCAGCCTACTATATAGCTGCTCTAGTTCTCGCACCAGTCCAGCCTACTATATAGCTGCTCTAGTTCTAGCACCAGTCCAGCCTACTATATAGCTGCTCTAGTTCTAGCACCAGTCCAGCCTACTATATAGCTGCTCTAGTTCTAGCACCAGTCCAGCCTACTATATAGCTGCTCTAGTTCTAGCACCCAGTCCAGCCTACTATATAGCTGCTCTAGTTCTAGCACCAGTCCAGCCTACTATATAGCTGCTCTAGTTCTAGCACCAGTCCAGCCTACTATATAGCTGCTCTAGTTCTAGCACCAGTCCAGCCTACTATATAGCTGCTCTAGTTCTAGCACCAGTCCAGCCTACTATATAGCTGCTCTAGTTCTAGCACCAGTCCAGCCTACTATATAGCTGCTCTAGTTCTAGCACCAGTCCAGCCTACTATATAGCTGCTCTAGTTCTAGCACCAGTCCAGCCTACTATATAGCTGCTCTAGTTCTAGCACCCTGTCCAGCCTACTATATAGTTCTAGCATCAGTCCTGCCTACTATATAGCTGCTCTAGTTCTAGCATCAGTCCAGCCTACTATATAGCTGCTCTAGTTCTAACACCCAGTCCAGCCTACTATGTAGCTGCTCTAGTTCTAGCACCAGTCCAGCCTACTATATAGCTGGTCTAGTTCTAGCACCCAGTCCAGCCTACTATATAGCTGCTCTAGTTCTAGCACCAGTCCAGCCTACTATGTAGCTGCTCTAGTTCTAGCACCAGTCCAGCCTACTATATAGCTGCTCTAGTTCTAGCACTAGTCCAGCCTACTATATAGCTGCTCTAGTTCTAGCACCCAGTCAAGCCTACTATATAGCTGCTCCAGTCTAGCACCAGTCCAGCCTACTATGTAGCTGCTCTAGTTCTAGCACCAGTCCAGCCTACTATATAGCTGCTCTAGTCTAGCACCAGTCCAGCCTACTATATAGCTGCTCTAGTTCTAGCACTAGTCCAGCCTACTATATAGCTGCTCTAGTTCTAGCACCAGTCCAGCCTACTATATAGCTGCTCTAGTTCTAGCACCAGTCCAGCCTACTATGTAGCTGCTCTAGTTCTAGCACCAGTCCAGCCTACTATATAGCTGCTCTAGTTCTAGCACCAGTCCAGCCTACTATATAGCTGCTCTAGTTCTAGCACTAGTCCAGCCTACTATATAGTTGCTCTAGTTCTAGCACCCAGTCCAGCCTACTATGTAGCTGCTCTAGTTCTAGCACCAATCCAGCCTACTATATAGCTGCTCTAGTTCTAGCACTAGTCCAGCCTACTATATAGCTGCTCTAGTTCTAGCACCCAGTCCAGCCTACTATATAGCTGCTCTAGTTCTAGCACCCAGTCCAGCCTACTATAAAGCTGCTCTAGTTCTAGCACCAGTCCAGCCTACTATATAGCTGCTCTAGTTCTAGCACCAGTCCAGCCTACTATATAGCTGCTCTAGTTCTAGCACCAGTCCAGCCTACTATAAAGCTGCTCTAGTTCTAGCACCAGTCCAGCCTACTATATAGTTGCTCTAGTTCTAGCACCCAGTCCAGCCTACTATATAGCTGCTCTAGTTCTAGCACCCAGTCCAGCCTACTATATAGCTGCTCTAGTTCTAGCACCAGTCCAGCCTACTATATAGCTGCTCTAGTTCTAGCACCAGTCCAGCCTACTATATAGCTGCTCTAGTTCTAGCACCCATTCCAGCCTACAATATAGTTGCTCTAGTTCTAGCACCAGTCCAGCCTACTATATAGCTGCTCTAGTTCTAGCACCCAGTCCAGCCTACTATATAGCTGCTCTAGTCTAGCACCAGTCCAGCCTACTATATAGCTGCTCTAGTTCTCGCACCAGTCCAGCCTACTATATAGCTTCTGTAGTTCTAGCACCAGTCCAGCCTACTATATAGCTGCTCTAGTTCTAGCACCAGTCCAGCCTACTATATAGCTGCTCTAGTTCTAGCACCAGTCCAGCCTACTATATAGCTGCTCTAGTTCTAGCACCAGTCCAGCCTACTATATAGCTGCTCTAGTTCTAGCACCAGTCCAGCCTACTATATAGCTGCTCTAGTTCTAGCACCAGTCCAGCCTACTATATAGCTGCTCTAGTTCTAGCACCAGTCCAGCCTACTATATAGCTGCTCTAGTTCTAGCACCCAGTCCAGCCTACTATATAGCTGCTCTAGTTCTAGCACCAGTCCAGCCTACTATATAGCTGCTCTAGTTCTAGCACCAGTCCAGCCTACTATATAGCTGCTCTAGTTCTAGCACCAGTCCAGCCTACTATATAGCTGCTCTAGTTCTAGCACCAGTCCAGCCTACTATATAGCTGCTCTAGTTCTAGCACCCAGTCCAGCCTACTATATAGCTGCTCTAGTTCTAGCACCAGTCCAGCCTACTATATAGCTGCTCTACCCAGTCCAGCCTACTATTTAGCTGCTCTAGTTCTAGAACCAGTCCAGCCTACTATATAGCTGCTCTAGTTCTAGCACCCAGTCCAGCCTACTATATAGCTGCTCTAATTCTAGCACCCAGTCCAGCCTACTATATAGCTGCTCTAGTTCTAGCACCATTCCAGCCTACTATATAGCTGCTCTAGTTCTAGCACCCAGTCCAGCCTACTATATAGCTGCTCTAGTTCTAGCACCAGTCCAGCCTACTATATAGCTGCTCTATTTCTAGCACCAGTCCAGCCTACTATATAGCTGCTCTAGTTCTAGCACCCAGTCCAGCCTACTATATAGCTGCTCTAGTTCTAGCACCAGTCCAGCCTACTACATAGCTGCTCTAGTTCTAGCACCAGTCCAGCCTACTATATAGCTGCTCTAGATCTAGCACCCAGTCCAGCCTACTATATAGCTGCTCTAGTTCTAGCACCAGTCCAGCCTACTATATAGCTGCTCTAGTTCTAGCACCAGTCCAGCCTACTATATAGCTGCTCTAGTTCTAGCACCCAGTCCAGCCTACTATATAGCTGCTCTAGTTCTAGCACCAGTCCAGCCTACTATATAGCTTCTCTAGTTCTAGCACCAGTCCAGCCTACTATATAGCTGCTCTAGTTCTAGCACCAGTCCAGCCTACTATATAGCTGCTCTAGTTCTAGCACCAGTCCAGCCTACTATATAGCTGCTCTAGTTCTAGCACCAGTCCAGCCTACTATATAGCTGCTCTAGTTCTAGCACCAGTCCAGCCTACTATATAGCTGCTCTAGTTCTAGCACCAGTCCAGCCTACTATATAGCTGCTCTAGTCTAGCACCAGTCCAGCCTACTATATAGCTGCTCTAGTTCTAGCACCAGTCCAGCCTACTATATAGCTGCTCTAGTCTAGCACCAGTCCAGCCTACTATATAGCTGCTCTATTTCTAGCACCAGTCCAGCCTACTATATAGCTGCTCTAGTTCTAGCACCCAGTCCAGCCTACTATATAGCTACTCTAGTTCTAGCACCCAGTCCAGCCTACTATATAGCTGCTCTAGTTCTAGCACCAGTCCAGCCTACTATATAGCTGCTCTAGTTCTAGCACCCAGTCCAGCCTACTATATAGCTGCTCTAGTTCTAGCACCCAGTCCAGCCTACTATATAGCTACTCTAGTTCTAGCACCAGTCCAGCCTACTATATAGCTGCTCTAGTTCTAGCACCAGTCCAGCCTACTATATAGCTGCTCTAGTTCTAGCACCAGTCCAGCCTACTATATAGCTGCTCTAGTTCTAGCACCAGTCCAGCCTACTACATAGCTGCTCTAGTTCTAGCACCAGTCCAGCCTACTATATAGCTGCTCTATTTCTAGCACCAGTCCAGCCTACTATATAGCTGCTCTAGTTCTAGCACTAGTCCAGCCTAGCTGCTCTAGTTCTAGCACCCAGTACAGCCTATTCTCTAGTTCTAGCACCCAGTCCAGCCTACTATATAGCTGCTCCAGTCTAGCACCAGTCCAGCCTAGTATATAGCTGCTCTAGTTCTAGCACCCAGTCCAGCCTACTATATAGCTACTCTAGTTCTAGCACCAGTCCAGCCTACTATATAGCTGCTCTAGTTCTAGCAACCAGTCCAGCCTACTAGATAGCTGCTCTAGTTCTAGCACCCAGTCCAGCCTACTATATAGCTGCTCTAGTTCTAGCACCCAGTCCAGCCTACTATATAGCTTCTCTAGTTCTAGCACCCAGTCCAGCCTACTTTATAGCTGCTCTAGTTCTAGCACCCAGTCCAGCCTACTAGATAGCTGCTCTAGTTCTAGCACCCAGTCCAGCCTACTATATAGCTGCTCTAGTTCTAGCACCCAGTCCAGCCTACTATATAGCTGCTCTAGTTCTAGCACCAGTCCAGCCTACTATATAGCTGCTCTAGTTCTAGCACCAGTCCAGCCTACTATATAGCTGCTCTATTTCTAGCACCAATCCAGCCTACTATATAACTGCTCTAGTTCTAGCACCAGTCCTGCCTACTATATAGCTGCTCTATTTCTAGCACCAGTCCAGCCTACTATTTAGCTGCTCTAGTACTATAGCACCAGTCCAGCCTACTATATAGCTGCTCTAGTTCTAGCACCAGTCCATCCTACTTCCTGTATATAGCTACTCTAGTTCTAGCACCCAGTCCAGCCTACTATATAGCTGCTCTAGTCTAGCACCAGTCCAGCCTATATAGCTCTAGCACCAGTCCAGCCTACTATATAGCTGCTCTAGTTCTAGCACCAGTCCAGCCTACTATATAGCTGCTCTAGTTCTAGCACCAGTCCAGCCTACTATATAGCTGCTCTAGTTCTAGCAACAGTCCAGCCTACTATATAGCTGCTCTAGTTCTAGCACCCAGTCCTGCCTACTATATAGCTGCTCTATTTCTAGCACCAGTCCAGCCCACTATATAGCTGCTCTAGTTTTAGTACCAGTCCAGCCTACTATATAGCTGCTCTATTTCTAGCACCAGTCCAGCCTACTATATAGCTGCTCTAGTTCTAGCACCAGTCCAGCGTACTATATAGCTGCTCTTGTTCTAGCACCCAGTCCAGCCTACTATATAGCTTCTCTAGTTCTAGCACCAGTCCAGTCTACTATATAGCTGCTCTAGTTCTAGCACCAGTCAGGCCCACTCTCATGTTTGGCCCACTCTCATGTTTGGCCGACTCTCATGTCTGGCCCACTCTCATGTCTGGCCCACTCTCATGTATGGCCCACTCTCATGTATGGCCCACTTTCATGTCTGGCCCACTCCCACATTTAGCCACTCCCGCATTTAGCTACTCCCACATTTAGACACTCCCACATTTAGCCACTCCCATGAATGCTAAACCCTTTGGCAACACTGGCAACACTCGAGTTCTCTTCTTTCACATACATGAATACTGAAATAATACAAATACTTTATCTACATTTATATCAAATACAACAAAAAAACTTTACAAATATTATATCAGTTATAAGGATTGGGGAAGTTATACTCTGAAGAACTAGAGAATGACATATTGCGAGCTACAATTGTAGATGGAAAGAAAGAAAATTTTTTAAAGCATGTAGCTGCCTCAAGTATACAGATTTCCCAGGAGCTCACAGCCATTTCCTCCAAGACGTTTGTTGTTTATAAAGATGTAGACGTCAGCGCCAATCCAGGCAGACATGGCTAAGGTATCCAGGAACAGAAGAACAGCCAAGATGATCTTCAGAGGAATGAAGATGCATGAATCTGCAAAACAAGAGTTTGCATAGTCATCAAGTACTATTTCAACACACTGTCAAGCATGAACATAGTCAGCACCATCCAAATAGCAAGCACCCACTATGCAAAACAGATAATCTCTCTACTTTACATCGGCTTAACCCCCCCCCCCCCCACTAACTATTTAGATGGTTGACTATTGACTTAGTTTATGGATTTAAATTATTATTATTATTAGCTTCATTTTAACTTTTCTATCTTCTCCTATAATTAGAATGTAGATAAATCTCGAATGTAGATAAATCTCCTATATAAATCTCCTATAATTAGAAAGTAGATAAATCTCCTATGATTAGAATGTAGATAAATCTCCTATAATTAGAATGTAGATAAATCTCCTATGATTAGAATGTAGATAAATCTCCAATAATTAGAATGTACTATAATTAGAATGTAGATAAATATCCTATAATTAGAATGTAGATAAATCTCCTACAATTAGAATGTACTATAATTAGTATGTAGATAAATCTCCTATGGTTAGAATGTAGATAAATCTCCAATAATTAGAATGTAGACAAATCATATAAATCTCCTATAATTAGAATGTAGATAAATCTCCTATAATTAGAATGTAGATAAATCTCCTATGATTAGAATTTAGATAAATCCTCCAATAATTAGAATGTAGATAAATATCCTATAATTAGAATGTAGATAAATCTCCTATAATTAGAATGTAGATAAATCTCCTATAATTAGAATGTAGATAAATCTCCAATAATTAGAATGTAGATAAATCTCCTATGATTAGAATGTAGATAAATCTCCTATAATTAGAATGTAGATAAATCTCCTATAATTAGAATGTAGATAAATCTCCTATAATTAGAATGTAGATAAATCTCCAATAATTAGAATGTAGATAAATCTCCTATAATTAGAATGTAGATTGTAGATAAATAAACTGTAGTTTGGTATAAGAATCAGCTCCATTAAAGTAAGCGAACACAAGCTACAGGGTTAACACCTATTGTGATGGATTGACTTCGAACAGTGTTTATGTGGAGTATAATGTGTGTAGCTTGTGGTTAGTGTAGCTGCAGTTTGTGGTCAGGCTTACCAGCGGACAAAACTTGCACATACCTGCTAGATCCTGCTGCTGTGCAAGATTAATCCTGCACTCTTTGATGTGTGTTTGTGAGTTGTGCAGGATTCTGCAAGAACATTGCTGTGTGTTGCCGTGCATATAAAAAGGCTGTATCTACCAGCTACAGCCTGTTCTGTTCTTTGCATATTCTTAGTTAGCTCTTAGAGCTCTGAGTCTAGCCGAGTCTTGTTCAACTGAGTTGTGTTCTGTCTTCATTGCTACTGTATATAATAATAATTTGACTGTATTATTTAAGATTCATTGCGCTATCTTGGAAACCTCGGCGGCAATCCATGACACCTATGACAACACAGAATGAATATTTTGTTGGTATAATACTTGAGAATATGCAGCGACTAGTGGGAAAAGTAATGATCCATTGGAAAACTTAGACAAAGCTGAAGTCAAAAGACAATGGGACATTAAAACAAATAGCAAAGGAATTCAGAGTGACTCCAGGTAAGCACCTGTGCCTGTGCAACTAGAGAGACTCCAGGTAAGCACTGGTACCTGTGCAACTAGAGTGACTCCAGGTAAGCACTGGTGCCCGTGCAACTAGAGTGACTCCAGGTAAGCACTGGTGCCTGTGCAACTAGAGTGACTCCAGGTAAGCACTGGTGCCTGTGCAACTAGAGTGACTCCAGGTAAGCACTGGTACCTGTGCAACTAGAGTGACTCCAGGTAAGCACTGGTGTCTGTGCAACCTCCCACCAAAGAAGAACTTCCTAAAACAGTAGCAAAAGCCAAGAAGACACTGTTCATGAAGGCAGTTGTGATCATTAGTCATAAAAAATTACAACCCTTTAATTTTACTTTAATTTTACTCATTTACCCCATCCAACCAGAAGTTAAGTTTTATAGCTTAAAAAAAAATCAATAGAGCATTCTATTCGACATTGGCATACAAAGAATTGGCACGTAGTTCAAATTCTTCAATTTCCCCCCCCCCCTCCCTCGATGATGTCCGAGTTTACGCCATGTAGCGTTTAATTGCCAAAGCAGAGATGATTGGTTGGGCTATAAAACAAACACATCTCAAGGAGGGAACTCTCAGTGGGCACAGGATAGATACAATGATTTTCTGGATAATAAACTTAAAATCTGGCTCACTTGACAACATTCCTCAGGAATTATGGACGATAGAGCATCTTTGCAGCCCAAACATGGAGTGAGAAAACTTAAATAAGTTATCTAGAAATCACTGCATGTATTGCACGTATCATATATATAAGTTTTGACAAAAGTTGCACCCCCTTTAAACAACATTTCATTACCTCTGATGTTCTTCGTGGCATAACATGGCAGGTAGCATGCTAAGAAGCAGAGAGTGAACATCAGAATTAGCAGGAATAGTTGTCCTCTGGCTGAAAAATGCATAATGCACTGGAATTAAATCAGCTTCTCACTTACAAGCATAGACCAGGTACATGTAATATACCATTGCCAGTGTCTCGTATCTACCAAATCGAGTGATATTTTCAAGGGATATTATATATACTGCTTGAATCCAATCAGTGGCCTTGAATGGCAAAGCATATAGCGAAGAGCAGCAGATCATAATCATAGGGTGTAGTGAAGAGCAGCAGAGCATAGGGTGTAGTGAAGAGCAGCAGAGCATAGGGTGTGGTGAAGAATAGCATGTGGTGAACAGCAGCAGAGCATAGGATGTGGTGAAGAGCAGCAGAGCATAGGGTGTGGTGAAGAATAGCAGAGCATAGGGTGTGGTGAAGAATAGCAGAGCATAGGGTGTGGTGAAGAATAGCAGAGCATAGGATGTGGTGAAGAATAGCAGAGCATAGGATGTGGTGAAGAGCAGCAGAGCATAGGGTGTGGTGAAGAATAGCAGAGCATAGGGTGTGGTCAAGAGCAGCAGAGCATAGGGTGTGGTGAAGAATAGCAGAGCATAGGATGTGGTGAAGAGCAGCAGATCATAGGGTGTAGTGAAGAGCAGCAGAGCATAGGGTGTGGTGAAGAATAGCAGAGCATAGGGTGTGGTCAAGAGCAGCAGAGCATAGGGTGTGGTGAAGAATAGCAGAGCATAGGATGTGGTGAAGAGCAGCAGATCATAGGGTGTAGTGAAGAGCAGCAGAGCATAGGGTGTGGTGAAGAATAGCAGAGCATAGGGTGTGGTCAAGAGCAGCAGAGCATAGGGTGTGGTGAAGAATAGCAGAGCATAGGATGTGGTGAAGAGCAGCAGAGCATAGGGTGTAGTGAAGAGCAGCAGAGCATAGGATGTGGTGAAGAATAGCAGAGCATAGGGTGTAGCAGAGCATAGAGTGTGGTGAAGAATAGCAGAGCATAGGGTGTGGTGAAGAATAGCAGAGCATAGGGTATGGTGAAGAACAGCAGAGCATAGGGTGTGGTGAAGAATAGCAGAGCATAGGGTGTGGTGAAGAACAGCAGAGCATAGGGTGTGGTGAAGAATAGCAGAGCATAGGGTGTGGTGAAGAACAGGAGCATAGGGTGTGGTGAAGAATAGCAGAGCATAGGGTGTGGTGAAGAATAGCAGAGCATAGGGTGTAGTGAAGAGCAGCAGAGCATAGAATGTGGTGAAGAACAGGAGCATAGGGTGTGGTGAATAATAGCAGAGCATAGGGTGTGGTGAATAATAGCAGAGCATAGGGTGTGGTGAAGAGCAGCAGAGCATAGAGTGTTGTGAAGAATAGCAGAGCATAGGGTGTGGTGAAGAGCAGCAGAGCATAGGGTGTAGTGAAGAATAGCAGAGCATAGGGTGTGGTGAAGAGCAGCAGTGCATAGGGTGTGGTGAAGAACAGCAGAGCATAGGGTGTGGTGAAGAATAGCAGAGCATAGGATGTGGTGAAGAGCAGCAGAGCATAGAGTGTGGTGAAGAACAGCAGAGCATAGGGTGTGGTGAAGAATAGCAGAGCATAGGGTGTGGTGAAGAATAGCAGAGCATAGGGTGTGGTGAAGAACAGCAGAGCATAGGTTGGGCTTCCAATCCACAAACATTTCCCACTCAAAGTCTTGTCACCATCTGTGAATTTTTAACCCCTCAAAAATATTCCTCCATTCAGTGGCTTACAAGAAGTATAAATTAACTAAACCTCATGGTCATATTGGACAGTCCAGTTTTAAGCAAATACAACATGTAAGATCTGACAATCCTACAGAAATGAACTTTCGGGCAGTACTTTTCTGTGTGTGCTAATACTTTGTCTCTGCCATGAGGCGTTCATTTAAAAAATATATCTTATACCATAATATGTATTATTGTTTATGAGCTTAATTCATCCCAACTCTGCAGGTTATTACGTGCCCATCAACCAGGGACATAGCAATAACAAGAAACTAGTACAATCCGTCAGAATCCAGTAACCACAGAAAATGTCAGTGATAATAAATCAGCTCACCTAGACTGTTCTGTCCGATGTAGAAGTTAGCAGCTCCAGTGGATGTCAAGAAGATAGACAGAAGGAGAGCTGTTAACTGTGTGGGTCTGTTGTCAATTGCGCATTGCTGCTGAGATATGCTGTAGCTGTAGTCCACGCACAAACGACATGTTCCATTGGTAGCTTTCATGAAGCAATCATTGCAGACACATTCATCTGTGAGAGATGTAGATACCATAATAATGCTATAATAATACCAACAACAATACAAGCCCCAACAACAATACAAGCCTTACGATAATTATTATTGAACTCATAATCCGCAACCACAATAACTACCTAACCACGAATGAACAATGGAAATGAATCTCATCAGTGTGATTATAATTCTGTCAGACATTCAAATAATGAATAATGAATTGTAGAATATGCTAAGTCTGCCAATGCATTGCAAGCTCCAGATGTGGATCCTAGGACATTCCATCCACAATATTGCACATCACCACGACCACCTCGGCAATGATGAGAGCAAGTCCACATCACCACGACGAGCTCAGCAATGATGAGAGTAAGTCCACATCACCATGACAAGCTCGAGCAAGTCCAAATCACCACAGTGCCACGACCAGCTCAGCAACGATGAGAGTAAGTCCACATCACCACAGTGTCATGACCAGCTCAGCAATGATGAGACTAAGTGCAGCTTGAGACCTGTGCTGAATCCTTGGTGAATCAGTGGAACCGGATCAGAGTGTAAAAGTCCAAGGACATCCTGTAAAGTTTGGATGATTAGGCAGTTGTGTGACCTATGATGTCACCATGTCACACCTCTTGTTATGGCTGCTTCAAGATGCAGAGCTAGCTGCAACACTATGTTGCATGCTGGGGACATCTAGGCGTGGCACAGGAAGGGACATGCATGCATGACACAGGAGGGGACATGCATGCATGACACAGGAGGGGACATGCATGCGTGGCACAGGAGGGGACATGCATGCGTGGCACAGGAGGTTCCATGTAATGCAAATCACAACATTCTCACTTTACCTTCTTTTACAATCAGATGGCAAGTTCACAATATGACAAAAACTGTGTATGCTTATTGACAAAAATATGTCACATGTTTTAAGAAAACATTGAGCTATATATAGGAGGTGGCAAATCTGTGCTAATTGGGAGTTATCCATCCTAGTGGTGATGAGGTGGCAGGGGACGTAGTGCGCACCACAATAGCAACACATCGACCAAAAGCAAACCTTAGGACCGATCATTTGTCCTATTGGATGATTTAAAGCTATAGCAGGATTCCTGCAACCAGGAAATGTATTCTTTTCAGTGGTTCCCATTGTTCTATAGGACTCTCCATATCTACAATGCAACTCAGATATCCCTTACCCCAAAATAACTATGCCAGAGCTCTGATGGTGAAATCTTACAAAAGTTGCTTGCTAGTGAGGCTGTGTTTAACATTACTCTGCTAGCTGTATTTAACACAGCTCTGCTAGAAAAAGACAACAGTTTAACCCTACTCTGCCAGCCATGTTTAACCTTACTGAGTGCAAGCTTGAAGGAGCCAGCAGCTTGAAGGAGCCATCATGAGTGCAAGCTTGAAGGAGCCAGCATGAGTGCAAGCTTGAAGCAGCCATCATGAGTGCAAGCTTGAAAGAGCCATCATGAGTGCAAGCTTGAAGGAGCCATCATGAGTGCAAGCTTGAAGGAGCCATCATGAGTGCAAGCTTGAAGGAGCCAGCATGAGTGCAAGCTTGAAGGAGCCAGCATGAGTGCAAGCTTGAAGGAGCCAGCATGAGTGCAAGCTTGAAGGAGCCATCATGAGTGCAAGCTTGAAGGAGCCATCATGAGTGCAAGCTTGAAGGAGCCATCATGAGTGCAAGCTTGAAGAAGCCAGCATGAGTGCAAGCTTGAAGGAGCCATCATGAGTGCAAGCTTGAAGGAGCCATCATGAGTGCAAGCTTGAAGGAGCCAGCATGAGTGCAAGCTTGAAGGAGCCAGCATGAGTGCAAGCTTGAAGGAGCCATCATGAGTGCAAGCTTGAAGGAGCCAGCATGAGTGCAAGCTTGAAGGAGCCAGCATGAGTGCAAGCTTGGGTGCCATCATGAGTGCAAGCTTGAAGGAGCCAGCATGAGTGCAAGCTTGAAGGAGCCAGCATGAGTTCAGGAGCATGAGTGTAGCTAGCACGAGTAAGGTTGAGCTATTAACATATTGTCTGTCCACTAAGTAGACACATGAAAACTAATTGCTAAAAAATCAAGTGACCTCGGTCTGACCTTGCTAATCATGCCTTGCTATATCACAATTGCAATGTTCTGCTGGGCTTCTCCGGACTTGTTAGATAGTTACAGCTGCTGCTTATCACCATAAGCTTCAGTCCATGCACTTTAACAGTAAGCTACACATGGTGGCCCTTCTCCAATGCAGGCAAGCCACAACCATAAGCTTCTATCGCTACACTTTAACAGTAAGGCTAGTTCACAATATGATGGATGGCAATCTGTTACGTTGAATCAGTTTCTGTTGCATGCATTGCACAATCTGTTCCATTCCATTGCATGGTTCACATTATTTGCATTGAATCCGTTGAATCCGCTGTTTAAACTCAATTGGCACCAGTACTAGCAGTGAAGAAGAGTTGGATTTGGTTTTGCTATTGGCTAGCAGGAGGAAGTGCAGAAAGAAGAATTACTAGCTGAAATATTTTTTAGCTTGTAATAACTAGCTGTTAGCTGGAGCGCCACTTCCCTCCAGGCGTTTTCTTGGCCCTAAGATCTTTACAGCCTCTAGCTGATGTTAGGAAAGCTCCTCACCACTTCAATAATTATAGAGACTTCATGGAAAGAGCATAAAGTTCAACACGTAATATGTTCTAGGATTCTGAATCCTACTCTCGTGTTCCATCCATCCCATGCATTTAGATCCATCGTCTGTTGAGTTACCAGTTCACAATATCATGCAATGGATCGGAAGGATGGAATGCATGCAATGGATTGACTTGCATCATTTTATGAACCACCCTTCACCGATTAACCATGATAGATGCCAATGGCATCACGTGCATGCAAGCTTTGAACAGCGATTGCTCAATAGCTATTTGGTTTTAAACGTATTTATACGGCAGTATTGCACTTCTAGAAAATAAGGACGCTGCTTATAAGAATCCATTAGCAGCAATGCTAAGCCTATAGCTCTCTAGGTACACATTGAAAATTATTTGCGCACAAAATTATAGTTGGCTTTTCCCCACCTCCATAGCCATCGCTTGGTGTCATCCACAGGGTAGGAGCTTCCTTAAGCCCAGGGAAAGCTTCTACACTCCATCTCTGCATGTTTCTATAGAAGAAGGAGCATAACTAAAGTCGATTGTTAGCTGAACATTGTCTCAACATCAAAAAGATAGCCTTTGAGATTGAGAAGCACAAACTCCAAATGGCCACTAGAGTATGGCAGACTAGATGGTTTCCATAATCTGGTAGCCAAGATACCGCTTTGCTTTAGGGAAGATGATAGTTGACTTTTTTCAAACTCTAGTCCAAGCTTCAGGCTCTCTCATACAGAATGAGGTGGTCACTTGAAAATAACTCTGCCCCATGACTTATAATAGAATTTTTTAATTGTGTGGTTAATCAGTTAAGCTTCATGTGGTGGCCCTTCTCCAATGCAGACAAACCACAAAAACGTTTGCACATTTAACCTAGCAATTATTACTTTATGGATCTCATTACTTTATGGATCTCATTACAGCATTTCTTGTAGTATACTAGACACATCCTGTAGTATACTAGACACCAATGAGATTCACTAGACACATAAATTGTTAAATCTTAATTAATTATTGCTGTTTTCAGCACATCAAAGAGAAACCATTAACACAAGCATATATTTGTCCGAAGTTCCCAATAAATATCACAAAGTGTAAGTAATTAATTACTTGTCAAGCAATTCACGAGAGCGGTGGGAGCCCAAGTGATTCCTGCAGGAAGACAGTCGGTATTGGTCCCATTCTTTTCACACCTAAAAGTACTCTGACGCTCAGCACGGATCAGTCCAGAGTCCTCCGCAAACCTAGACATCCTAAAAATATTTCACTGTTAATTGCGTACATATTTGCACAGCCAATGTCATCTTATATGTTCACGTCATCAAAGTTACCACAGTAGTAAATTGTCATCTTCATAGGTTTCCTGCACTGGTCCAGCATGGATGAGGCATGGGAGCACAAGCAACCAATAGAACACTGCAGATACCTGATTAAAGATGTATATTATATACGCTTATTTAGAACACTGCAGATATTAAAGAAAGAAATTATATATGCTTATTTAAAACACTGCAGACACCTGCTCAAGGAAATATATTATATATGCCTATTTAGAACATTACAGATACCTAATATATTATGTATGCTTATTTAGAACACTGAAAATACCTTATTAAAGGTATATGCTTATTTTAGAACACTCCAGATACCTGATTAAAGAAACATTATATATGCTTATTTAGAACACTGCAGATACCTCAGATACCTGATTAAAGAAATAAATTATACATGCTTATTTAGAACACTGCAGTACCTAATATATTATGCATGCTTATTAGAACACTGCATATACCTGATTAAATAAATAAATTATATATCCTTATTTAGAACACTGCAGATACTATGTGTGCTTATTAGAACACTGCAGATATCTGATTAAAGAAACATATTATATATGCTTATTTAGAACACTCCAGATACCTCAGATACATGATTAAAGAAATAAATTATACATGCTTATTTAGAACACTGCAGTACCTAATATATTATGCATGCTTATTAGAACACTGCAGATACCTGATTAAAGAAACATAATTATCTTATTTAGAATACTGCAGATACATGATTATAATATTATGTACTCTCAATGAGACATAATAACATTACAATAATAATCCAACTTCAAATTGTATTCTCTCGACATTTCGACTAGATGCTCTAGCCTTCATCAGGAATATGCTTATTTACACATTTTTCATTGGTCTGTAAAAATGCATTCCTATGCCCTAATAAGAACACCAACAAAGTGTTATTTCACACCATTCTAGTTAATGAATTCTTATCAGTGGCAGATCCAGAAGGGATCGACTGGTCTCGTTCGAGGCTCCCTTTTCTCTAATTTCCAAAACTCTAACTAAACAGCCTTTTCTTGCTTTTTTCTTTTTCTTATGCTTGACCTGCGAAGCCACACCCCCAAGTGGGGGAAACGTAGGGATGTGGCTGCACCAGACTAAACCTTACCTTTATCCTCGTTCCAAATGTTCAGCACCTGGTTGATTACCTCCCAGAGAGATTTACTGTCGACTCCTGTCACTCACCAAATATCTTACTCATGGCTCAGTCAAAGTTAAAGGCTTTTTTCAAAGCCACCCCAGCTAAATAAGTTGATCTAAACTGAGCAGTAATCGAGAATATTATGCTATTGAATAGATTGCCAACTTAGTACTAGTACTAGCTAGCTATAGTCCTTGCAGCCACCCACTACTGCTAGCTAGTAGAGTTAATTTACATAGAAATGTTCACATTTAATGCATAGGAAACAAAAAAGGTCCAACAAGAACACCACTTTTCCATCTCCAGCTGTGGTACCCATCACTCTTCCTGGGTATCCTGCCTCAGTCCATTGTGTCTCCTCTGAGCCCTCTGTGTCTGTGATTCTCACCCATCCCTCTGTGTCTGTCACAGAGAACTCTCTATCTGTGTCTCCCACCCAGCCCTCTCTGTGTGTGTCTCTCAGCCAGCCCTCTCTGTGTGTATCTCCCACCCAGCCCTCAGGCTCGGTGTGTCTGTGTCTCCCCTTGAGCCTACTGATCCTGCGCTATTACCGCCTTCATGTTCCGCTTCTGTCCTGCCCTCTCATTCCGCGTCTCATCTGCCCTGCACTTCCTTGTCCACTCTTTCTGCTGCTTCTTCGTCAAGTACTTCAATTGATTTTGAGAAGTGTAACAATATTGGCTTGCTTATGCGCTCAAAGTCCCAAACAGATATCTTGAATTTGGCTCCAGAGTGCAAGTATTCACTTTTAGTTAATCATTTTAAAGCCTGGTAGTTCATTTCCATTTCCAAGTAGTTATTTAGATGGCTGTAATAGGTCTTGTCAACATAAATACTGGCTGAAAACCCTTGGTTTGTTTAGGAATATTTTGTTTGCCATGTGTTCTCTTTGCTACAAAGGGTTTGGGTCATTTTGTATGTAATGGATTTAATGCATGGTGTAGGAAAACTAAAAAGTTTGCCAGTCACAACTGTACGCAGTACCATCAGCTGGCTTTAGCTCGGGCAGATGCTTTAAAGTCTTCTCATGTGTGTCCAGAGTCTTCTATTAAGAATTGTTTGCTGCATATAGATGAGAGTAACATAGCAACAAATAGGTACATAATAAGATGTATGGCTGATGCAATACTTCTTTGTGGTAAGCAATGTATAGCTATTCGAGGTCACAGAGATGATAGCACGGCTGATTCTGAGGTCAAAGGGAATTTTTTAGCACTTCTTGAATACTCTGTGAGGTCTGGAAATGTTTCATTAGCCAAGCATTTGAAAGATGCTTAAAAAATTCAACAAATTCAACTTATACTAGCAAAACCACCCAAAATTAACTCATTGAATGCATAGGTGACTATATTAGAGATAGTATAATACAGGAAATTAATCAAGCTAAATATTATTCTATTCTTAGTGATGAAGTGGTTGATATATCCAGTAAGGAGCAGGTGTCAGTAGTGTTAAGATTTGTAGATAGTAATTGTAATAAATTAAGAGAAGAATTCTTAGATTTCATAAGTACAGAAAGGATCACTGGAGAGGTTTTGGCTCTTGCAATAAAAGAAGCACTGAATAAGTTTGACTTAGACTTTGAAGATTGTAGGGGACAAGGCTATGATGGTGCTAGCAATATGTCTAGTGCAAGGGGTGTGCAGGGTCGTCTCTTGGCAGAAAATCCTAAAGCCACATATATCCACTGTAATAGTCACATGCTTAATTTGTGTATTGTTGAAGTTTGTATATAGTTTACCTCCTATTCGTAATATGAATTCTACTGTTACTGAGACAGCATATTTCTTCCATTATAGTGCTAAACGGCAACTATTTCTTGAGAAAGTAATTGATAAGGGAACTACCGTTGAAGGATCTTTGTAGAACAAGATGGATTTATCGGCACAAATGAATTTTTTTATGTTTTGTATCAATTCCTTGTAACTGCAATGGAAGCAATTACAGACCGTGATCGTACATAATATGGGGATATGAACTGGGATATGAAAACAATTGTGGCAGCCAATGGCTTGCTCAAGATGTACCTTTCCTTTCCTTTTATAATATCTTTCATAGCAACAATGAATTCTATGTCTATTATAAAACCTAGAAGTATAAAATTACAAAAGAAAAGTAGTAATAATTATAGTTAAAGCTTATATGGATGTTAAAGACGTACTGAATGAACTTTGTGTAGTTCGTCAAAGTGAGGAAATGTTACATTCATGGTATGTGCAAGCTGAAACTATAGCTTATGATGTTGGTGTGGTTCCTGAAGTCCCACGTGTATCTGCTCGACAAATTTACAGAAATAATGTGGAGTACAGTTCTGTGGAAGAAGACTATCGAAGAACTGCTGTGCTTCCTTTATTGGACCACTTAGTTCAACAAATGAATGATAGGTTTGGTAAGACTCAAACAGTAGCAGCCAATTTAATCAATCTTATACCTTCTATATTCACTACTTGGGATGATATATCTTTAGAGGACTTGATTTCTTTATATAATGATGACTTGCCAAGTACTGCACTTGTGTCTACTGAGGTGTGGAGGTGGAGGGCAAAGTGGCAGAGTCAAGATGCTGGCAAGCGGCCATCCACCCTTCAAGCTCTGAAAGAGTGTGACAAGGATTACTTTCCTAACCTTTACGTACTGCTGCGCATCGCATGTACTATTTCAGTCACATCATATGAGAACGAGAGGGCCAATAGTACCTTAAAAAAACATAGTAGTATGGGGCAGGACAGATTATCCGCATTAACATTGATGCATATTCATTATAGTTTTCCTGTTGATCTTGATGATGTTGTTGATAGATTTAAACTTAAATGTAATAGAATAGCTTTATAAGTACATGTATGTACATAATGTATTAATAGGGCAATTCCGGGAAAATGTTAACCAAGGGGTCAAAATTTCAAAATGGGTTTCGAGTATGCTCTAATACACCATTCTGAAGCTAAATAAATGAAGTTTCATATTCTGCAAATTTTTAACCCAATATGAAAAACGGGTAACGAGATATACTCGTTTTTATGTAATTGCCATAGTAACAGATAATGACTGAAGCTTTGTTCTGTTTTAGATCAGACACCTCCTACAGTTGGGAATTGAGTTTTGCTCCAAATTAAGTGTATTTGGATAATTTTTAAGTAGATTCAATGGATTTTTTTTTGGTTACACCCACTAAATAATATTTTACGGTTTGTAGTTTCGGGATATAATTGATGCCGTACATACGTCACAAGTATGTGCATCTTTATTAATTATTTCAGTGATGTTAAAGTATTAATTAAAAGTATTTCATATTCTCTTTTAGTTTTCTATTAGGCATAACTTCCACTCTTAATGGAAATGCCACACACCCATGACTTACGGAAAAACCTGTGACGGACGTACAAGCACATACAAGGTTATTGTACGTCCGTCATGTACGTACGTCACAGCTTAACTTAAAAGATGTAGAATTTGTTATTGTACAGCCTTAATCTATACCCTTTTCTTTGTTTGTCTTTCTGCCATTGACAATTCGATCTTCAGAAAAGTTAGAATGGCTACAGCACTAATTCAATCTTCTATTTATAGTTTGCTACCTTACATTTTCCTTACATTTTCTAGAACAATTTAAACTGACTAGACCGATTGTCACCATTATACAGCTGACAAGATTTGGGCTTGGACAAAGGGATAGGTTTAATGCTTGGACCCTGACTACGGTTAGGGTTGGACAAAGGCTAGATTTTAGGGGTTGGACATTGACCAGGGTCGGGCTTGGAGAAAGGCTAGGGTTAGGGGTTGGATATATACACAGGATTAGGGCTTGAACAAAGTCTAGGGTTAGGGGTTGGACATTGACCAGGGTTAGTGCTTGGACAAAGGCTAGGGTTAGGTGTTGGACATTGACCAGGGTTAAGTCTAGGCTAGGGTTAGGGGTTGGACCTTGACCAGAGATAGGGCTTGGACAAAGGCTAGGGTTAGGGGCTGGACATTGACCAGGGTTAGGGCTAGGACAAAGGCTAGGGTTAGGGGGTGGACATTGACCAGGGTTAGGTCTTTGACAAAGGGTAGGTTTAGGGGTTGTACATTGACTAGGGTTAGGGCTTTGTGACAATGACTCGAGTTAGTGCTTGCACAATGACTTGTATAGGTTAGGGCTTGGACCATGACTAGGATTAGGCTTGGACCATGACCTGGGTTTTGGCTTCAGAGGTTAGGGTGTAAAGAAACAAAGCTGCTGCTTGAGTTTGTACAGGTTAGGGCTTGGACCATGACTAGGATTAGGCTTGGACCATGACCTGGGTTTTGGCTTCAGAGGTTAGGGTGTAAAGAAACAAAGCTGCTGCTTGAGTTATAGCTACAAACTGATAGCCATTCCCCAAATACATACACTATCTAGCCTGCAAGTAAAACAATTTTAGCAGCTGTCATTGAGGAAGTTACAAGATCTGTTAAGAAGTACGTAGTTCACTAGGTTCCTTTCTGTGTGCTACAGGCATCCCTTTTAGAGAAGAACTGGTGAATATGAATCTACATCCCTGCTGTAAACACTAGTAGGGAAGCTGGGGAGTGGGGAAGTTAGATGCAGCAATGTTTTGCTAGACTTTACTAGAACAGCTGGGGAGTGCAAGACCTTGGGAAGTGTGTTCCTGTTTCGTCCTTCATTGAGCAAGTAACCTGTGACGCCACTTTCAAGAAGTGCATGACACGAGAATGCTCAACCTGTGTGGATTTGATTGATGAGTTTGCACAACAAAGCAGCTCAGGGAACTTGCAGTACAACCAGTGGAAGTCTACGGATAGCCGAATTGAGAAGGTAGACGCATGACTGATACAGTGGGTGCAGTTTTTAATGAGCTGAAGAAACAGCTTAGTACCTTCCTACTCCATACCTTTGTGAAGAGAGAGCAAGCAGCTTCGTTTGACTACTTGAAGAACTCTGGTGATGGTAAATCCATTGTTTTGCAAGTCGATTTCTCTGAAAATGCGACAGAAAGAAGTACAAGCAGCCCACTGGCACCATGCTCAGGCAACCATCTTCACCACTCACACTTGGATCAACAATGCCCACAAATTTCAGTATGGTAGTAATTTGATGACCACACAAAATACAGCATTTTCGTTTTCATGTCACAGTATATTTTCCGAAGTCTCCGAGCGAAATTCCCAAGCATAGAAACCGTCAATGTTTTCAGCGATGGTCCAACTTCTCAGTTTAAGCAGAGGTTCCTCTTTTCAAATCTCCACTCCTGGGAGCAAGACCATCTATCAGATGGAAATTTTTTGCCACATCTCATGGAAAAGGTGTCGTAGATGGGATTGGAGGGACAGTGGAGAGGGCAGTTTGGAGACACATTCGGTCAGAGAGAAGCCATATCACCACTCCGCAAGAGTATTCAGCACTCGCCAAACAGCTTTGCCCAAATATTCAAGTTGAATTTGTTGCCAAGAGTGAGATTGATTCAACAATCTGCATTTCTGGATGCCAAATGGGAAGGAGTGATGGCAGTCCCCCAAACACACAAAGTTCACTGCATTCAAGCTTCTGGTGCGGATGAGGTCAAAGTAGCCGATACTTACAATGAGATGAGAAATGTTTCCGAGTTTGTCGAATCTGCAACACCAATGATGTCACTCCTCCGACCAATTCAACAATTGAACCGGATTGTCCAATCGAAGACGATGCCCGGCCTCAGCTACCAGCACTGAACTTGACAATAGGATTGTGGGTTGTTATGGAGTATGATGGTGAAGAGTTTCCAGGGAAGGTGACCTGTATAGAGGATTCTGATGTTGAAGTAAACGTCATGCATAGAAGTGAAAATGCTTGGAAGTGGCCGAGACCTGAAGACAAAATCTTCTACTCAAGAAACAAAATTGTACGTATCATTAACCCACCAAGTGTTGCAGGCAATCGAGGACAGTTTGCGTTTGAAGACATTTAGCATCTGTTTATGTTATGCTTACAAGTACTTGCATTGTCTAATAGTGCCTAGCAATGCTCAGAATTCTATCCTTAATCACACATGTACGTCCGTCACGGGTTTTGTGTACGTCCATCACAAAGTTTAATGAGGATTAATTTCATTATACAATATTCAACAGTTAGGCTTTGGGTATTAAACATTACTTCTATGCCTTAGTATGAACATTTATAAAAACAAGAACAATATCCCTAGAGTTTAGGCTTTAAACATTCCTACCCTGTGATTTACCATTTTTCTGCGTACGTCCATCACAGCCCCTTAACGAGGCCTAATTCCTCCCATGAAAGGAAATAATTATAATTATATAGATATTAGTCAAAAATAATTTTGACTAATATCTAGCCTAGGTCAAGCCTTGCTGTGATATGTATTGTTTACAGATTTACGATTTCTGAAACTAGCTACAGCTCAATTTGTTGTCTGAATTGTACGTAGTCACACAGGAAGTGCCCAATAGCATTTCTCTTCCAATTCTTTTTTCCCCTTTTTCCCCTTCAATTATTGACCCTTGGACTTCATGATTCAGATTCACAATTTTTATATATATCATTGTGATAACCAATCATAATAACTTGGATTTTTGATTCGTTTATTCAATGTAATTTAGTCATAACATTTTTCTCTCTACAGTTTGTATATGCTATAATATATCTATTTAAATTTTAATAAAAGAGGCCGCCCCCAATAATTCCTAGATCCTCCCCTGCTTATGGCCTCAAATGAACATAGCAGACATGTTTTAGGGTTGCTATAGAACACACTCCTTGGAAACCCAGTCATAAGAGTACACATGGTCTATATATGGAAGGTTGTGTATGAGATGTTATATCAGTGGAACCCAATAGGGCTGGGAGCAAGGCTCAATGTGGCTTTCCTCTCTAGCTAGCTCATTCCACAAGAAGAAGAACAAGCACAGTAACACGTCAAAGCTGGTTCTTAGGTTGCTGATTCCTACTTTTTGTTAAGCACCTGCTATACTGCTGGTTCCAGACTCCAGCGGTGATGGTGACTTTGTGTAGTAACTGTCAATCAACCTTCCTGTGGTTATATATGTATGTCCTTGTTGTAGGCACTTGCGGTCAAGTGGGACTTCTAGAACATTCTAGCTACCTCGTGACCGTTGGTGTAGTCTCGTGACAGTAGAGATTTTGACTTGCAATAGTCTTGGAGTGTGTGCTTTCATATGTATGCTTTCGTACAAAATATAAGTTGTTTGTTTACCAATACAATACTGGCGACGAGGATAAAACTGTGATGGCATTGCATGGAAGTTTGAACGAGTTCGATGACGTCAAGGAAGATTGGACATCCTATACAGAACGGTTGATCCAATATTTTACAGCGAATGACGTGGCCTCCCTGGACAAGCAGAGGGCCATACTGATCAGTGTATGTGGACCCAATACGTACCAGCTGATTAAGAGCTTGCTGGCACCAGCCAGCCCAGCCACAAAGACCTTCGTGAAGATCGTGGACCTAATGAAGAATCACTTCCAGCCCAAGCCATCACAAATTGTTCAACGCTTCAACTTCCACTCAAGGGATCGTAAGCAGGGAGAATCAATGGCCACATATATAGCACAACTAAAGAAACTGTCCGAATACTGTGAATTTGGGGACACCTTGAATGACATGCTTCGGGATCGTCTGCTCTGTGGGGTAAATGATGTACACATACAGCGTAGGCTCCTGGCAGAGCCAGATTTAACGTACAAGAAAGCGTTAGAAATTTCTCATGCCATGGAAGCAGCCGAACGCAATACACAGGCACATCAGAAACCTACAGTAGATGGCAGCCTGCATGCTCTGGAGATAGGAACAGCCCCCTCTCATCTAAATAGATCAAGGGCAGCAAAGAACACGGGATGTTACCGGTGTGGGGGAAGGCACCTCTCTGTTGAATGTAGGTTCAGAGAAGCAAATTGCCATAACTGTGGGGAAATGGGTCACATCGCCAAAGCATGCCGAAGTAGGCCCAGCAGTCATCAACAACCAACACTACCTCGAACACCAAGAGTACTCAACCCACCAAGGGGAACTAATCAAGTTCAGGATGACGACAACCAAGTGTTAGACCCCAAATATACTTTGTACAACCTGAGAGATCACGCCACAGCTCCTATATTAGTGACAGCCACTATCAATGAGGTAAAGCACCCATTTGAGCTAGACACAGGGGCTACAATGTCGATCATGAGTGAAAAAACCTACCGACAACTTTGGTCAAAACCAAAGGCACCACCACTAAGACAAACAGCAGTTCGACTGAAGACCTATACAGGACATGCTTTGGGGGTGTTAGGTGAGATAGATGTCACTGTGTATCACTCAACCAACAAGTCAAGGAGCTCAGCCTCCTCGTAGTGGAAGGGGATGGCCCCAGCCTATTGGGTCGTGACTGGCTGAAAACTCTGAAAGTGGATTGTGGCCAACTGCATCAAGTTCAAGATGCAACAGGGATCCAAAAACTATTGGTGGGTCATGAGTCTATATTTAAGGATGAACTGAGGTGTGTGAAGGGTCAGAAGGCAAAAATATACATTGATCCTCGAGTTTCCCCCAAATTCTACCGGGCTAGGACAGTGCCTTTCGCTTTAAGGGAAAAGGTAGAGAAAGAGCTTGACAGATTGGTAGGCGAAGGTGTAATTGAGCCAGTTGAATTTTCTGAGTGGGCAACACCAATAGTCCCAGTGGTTAAAGGGGACGGGTCAATTCGGTTATGTGGGGATTACAAGATAACGGTGAACAGGGCAACACATGTAGACTCTTACCCACTACCACGCATCAACGACCTTTTAGCATCACTGTCAGGGGCCCGGGGGACTTCATTCTCCAAGCTCGATTTGGCACATGCCTACCAGCAAGTTCCTCTGGAGGAACAGTCGAAGTATTACACCACCATCAACACGCATAAAGGTCTATTCAGGTATAACCGCCTACCTTTTGGAATATCCTCGGCTCCGGCCATATTCCAAAGAATTATGGAGAACATTTTGCAAGGCCTCCCACACACGTGTGTATATATCGATGATATACTCGTAACAGGAAAGATGGAGGCAGAGCACTTGGAAAACCTGACAGAAGTTTTCACGCGTCTAGAGAAGGCAGGGTTGCGGCTAAAGAAGAGCAAATGTGCATTCCTCTTGCCATCAGTTGAGTATTTAGGGCACATAATCACAGCTGAAGGTCTGAAGCCAAGCAGGCAGAAGATCCAAGCAGTAATGGATCCCCAGCCCCAAGGGATGTGTCGCAACTGAAAGCATTCTTGGGATTAATAAACTATTACGGCAAATTTCTACCCAACCTTTCATCATCCTTAGCACCTCTTTATCAGCTACTGCAAAAGAAGACAAGGTGGTGCTGGGGGAAACATCAGGAGGAGGCTTTTTCATCAGCAAAAGCAAAGCTCACCTCAACTACCGTACTGGCACATTTCGACCCAGCTAAGGAATTGACATTGAGTTGTGATGCTTCACCATACGGAGTGGGAGCAGTTCTCTCTCAGAAAGCAACAGATGGAGGGGCTAACCCAGTGGCTTATGTATCTCGGTCATTAGCCCCAGCAGAGAAAAGATACTCCCAACTGGACAAAGAAGGACTGGCCATAATCTTTGGAGTTAAGAAGTTCCATCAATATCTCTTTGGCCGCAAATTTGTGATCCACTCTGATCACAAACCATTCCAGCACATATTTGGAGAAACCCGACCGGTGCCACCGCTAGCATCAGCCAGGCTACAGCAATGGGCTCTGATACTAGGAGCATACGACTACGAGATCAACTATATCCCAGGCAGAGACCTTGCCCATGCTGATGGGCTTAGCCGTCTTCCACTGCCAGAATTCCCTGCCACAGTTCCACTAACAGGTGAAACCATTTTGCTATTGGAGAACCTGGAGACTTCACCAGTAACCTAGAAAAACATACAGGCATGGACCAGCCAGGATCCAGTGATGTCCAAAGTCAGACAGTATTTGTTGAATGGTTGGCCTATGGTGGACAAGGAAACCTTTTCCATTCCTGCGCGTAAAGGATGAGTTAAGCGTGCAGGATGGATGCATACTACGGGGAAGCAGGGTGGTAATTCCTCCAACAGGACGATCAACTGTCACAGTAATGCTTCATGCCGGTCACCCAGGCATCTCACGCATAAAAAGTAGAGCTCAGGAGTGGGTATGGTGGCCAACAATGGATCAGCAACTGGAGACAAAGGTGAAGGAGTGTGAACAATGTCAGCTAACAAGACACTTACCACCCCATGCACCCCTCCAGCCTTGGGAATGGCCACAGTACCCCTGGTCAAGGATACATGTTGATTATGCCGGCCCCTTTTTAGGAAAAATGTTTCTGCTAGCAGTTGATGCTCACTCTAAATGGATGGAGGTGGTGATAGTAAATGCGGCAAAGAAATTGAGGACAATGTTTGCCACACATGGACTTCCAGTGAAATTAGTTTCGGACAACGGATCAGTTTTCACGAGCCAAGAGTTCCAGGATTTTATGCTAAGGAATGGAATTCAGCACATACTGACCGCTCCGTACCACCCAGCATCCAATGGTCAAGCTGAAAGGGCAGTCCAAACATTTAAGGAGGGAATGAAGAAAAATACCTCAGGCTCGTTAGAAACAAGAGTAGCCAGGTTCCTTTTCAACTACCGGACAACTCCACACACCACAACTGGGGTGTCCCCAGCTGAATTGTTGTTTAACCCTCTCACTGGCATAAGCGACTTAAGTCGCGAAGACGGATTAACCGCGACGAAACAATTCATAAAAAATTAACCGTTTGCGGTATTAACTTCAAAAATTGTACGAATATGCCCAAAGCATGCCTCTAATATACCCCTGAATATCAGGAAAATACGGAATGAGGAAAGGGAAGTAAACATGCCAGCAAACATCACTTCCGGTTAATTCCCGGTCTCGAAGAAGAAATGGCGACTTGCTTTAGAGTAGAGACGAAGCGTTAGACTTCCTATTTGAGGATGACTTCGGCCTGTCCGAGATTGACATTAGTGAATGAGAGGAAGAAAGTGCCTGTGCTTACCTGGGAAGTGGCGTAGTTGACAGTGATGCTATGGTAGCTATAACAGAAGCTGTTGGCACCGACCACGAAGCAAGTTTTCTAAGTATAGATCGCCCTACTCTGCCAAGCGAAGCTTCAGACGATAGCGATGGTCATGAAGACTTCCCCCAAGGTAAGAATAGATAAGAGTTGTATAGTAAAGCCTAGTAACTAGCATAATAATAACAACTATTTCTCCTGGGAAGGTAGTTTCACTCATGGAGCTGGAGGAGGAGGATGAGGAAGCAGCAGAGGAGAAGACAGGGTTGGAGGAGAGGTTATTTTACAAACAGTTGTTGTTGTTGACCAAAAGTTGACCAGCTAACATTGCTGGTTTCATGTGTAATATGAAATTGAGATGATATAAACCCGATATAAACCCTTTTATTTTACTTCCTGTCTCTTATAACAATATTCACATTTCTGTGGTTTGTTGCTAAGCAACAAAAATTTAACATAACGTCCCTTCATGCATCAGCTATCACCTGATATATAGTTGTTCGGTACTTGTCTTCATTAGGTCCTCTATAAAAAAAATTATGTGAAATTGTGTCAATTTTTGTAAAATGTCCTCCGTAAATCTGCCAGTGAAAGGGTTAATAGACAATTAAGGTCACCTCTGAGTTTCCTGAACCCTGACATGGCATCCCGAGTAGCGACAAAACAGCAGAGACAGAAGAATGACCATGACAAAACAGCCAGAACTAGAGAAATTCAGGTGGGCGAGGAGGTGTTGGTGCGGAATTTCCCATGAGGGACATCCTGGCTGGCTGGCATAGTGACAGAGAAACGAGGACCGTTATCATTCATCATCACACTTGAGGATGGACGCATGGTATGGAGGCATTTGGACCATGTTAGGCTGAGAGGAACTAAAGCCGACTCACCCACAACTGGTGGAGAAGGAGATGCAAATAAGGAAGATGGTACCACATCTGACTTACCAGCCACAGGTAGCAGTAGGGACATCCCAATGTCAGGATCACCCTCACCAACAGAAGCAATCATAGCTCCACATGAAGGAAATCAACCGGAAACTTGCCCCGCAGAAGTCAGACAAGAGAATTCCGATGTTCCCAAGGAACCTCACTCCCTGCCACCAACAGGAGCAATCATAGCAGCACACGAAGGAAAACAACCGGAACCTCGCTCCCTGCCTGGCCGAAACCGGCACTCCGCCAGAAACTGTGGACCTCCTGACCGTTATAAACCCATGTGTTCAGAATTGGGGGGAAACTCTAACAATGCTCCCCTTAAAGGGGGAGGAATGTAGTAATTGTCAATCAACCTTCCTGTGGTTATATATGTATGTCCTTGTTGTAGGCACTTGCGGTCAAGTGGGACTTCTAGAACATTCTAGCTACCTCGTGACCGTTGGTGTAGTCTCGTGACAGTAGAGATTTCGACTTGCAATAGTCTTGGAGTGTGTGCTTTCATATGTATACTTTCGTACAAAATATAAGTTGTTTGTTTACCAATACAATACTTTGTCTCCTCCTGCTCAAGAGTCGGTGCTTCTTCCATTTCTGGCGACCCGAAAAATTTGTAGATGAAATATCCATGTCCGATACTCGCCAGGCTCTTTTCAGCAACAGTTCAATCATTCTCCATCCTCTCCAGGCTCTTCTCAGCAACAGTTCAATCATTCTCCAGGGTCTTCTCAGCAACAGTTCAACCATTCTCCATCATTTCTCCAGGTTCTTCTCGGCAACAGTTCAACCATTCTCCATGGCTCTTCTCGGCAACAGTTCAACCATTCTCCCAGGCTCTTCTTGGCAACAGTTCAACCATACTCCAGGCTCTTCTCAGCAATAGATCAACCATTCTCCATCCTTTCTCCAGGCTCTTCTCATTAATAGTTCAACCATTGTTTCTAACTAGCTCAGTGCATACGGTGATGACTCCTCTCTGTGCGAAATTGATTATGTGCAACATGTGCAATACTTGTTTAGCTCCACCTTGGTTTTCGGCGCCCATTTTCTGTTCCCCCTGCCCTCCCCTTCCCCAAAGGACATGGTTAGAATAAGAAGGGAGGAAGGAGGAAGGAGATATAATGGTCAAGAATATGCCATGTTTAAGGACCCTCACTTGTCTGTCCTCTCAGAAATAATGTGATTCTAGTTTTTAGTGTCAGATCTCAATGTGTGCCAGCAACATTATCCCTAATTGATGATGTCCTCACAAGGGTAATTTCCTGACCACAATTTGCACCTCTTGTAAAAGAAAAGCAATCAGCACTAGGTTATTACAAGTTAGTGCAGATCAGACTATACCAGCTGCATTTCCAGCACTATGAGGTAGATACTGTTGAACCAAACTGTTGCAAACTTCTGCCTTCCCCAATAGTATCTGATAATGTTGAATCAAATTGTTCTAACACTCTATATTCCCTCCCCAACAATCTGAAATTATTGAACCAAACTTAGCGACACTTCTTGTATCCCCAATAGTCTAAAATTTGTTGAAACAAACTGTTGCAACACTTCTTCTCTCACCAAGTCTGAAATTATTGAATTCAACTTTGGCAACACTATTCTCTCCCAAATAGTCTGCTGTTGCAACACTTCTTCTCTCCCCAGTAGTTGTTGAACCAAACTGTTGCAACACTTCTTGTCTCCCCAATAGTCCAAAATTGTTGAACCAAACTGTAACACTTCTTCCTCCCCAATCTTACTTTGCCTGCACTGACCAAATACCTGTCTGAGCCGCATTATTTGTCCACAATGAGATTCATTAGATCATTAGACCCTTTCCAACAGCCTAGATAACTTGTCAGCATTTGGTGCTCCAATAGAATGGCTGAGCAACCCTCTAATCAAGTGGCTTTTACGACTCCAGCCATCAAGAAATTCGTGTGTGTTTTTTAATTTCACGCACGCACGTTTTGGGGGTTCACGCGGGAAATACAAAAAAGGCAGCAGAAGCATAATTATGGCAACACTGAGGTCTATTGCTCCTGTTGCATTTGGAACAACAGAAGAGGTTATAGGCTACCTCAACAGCAAAGGTCTACTAGCTCTTTGTTTTTCATGTTCCAGGTAAGAAGGAACAGCAAGGGTCTACTAGCTCTTTCTTTTTCATGTTCCAGGTAAGAAGAAACAGCAAGGATCTACTAACTCTTTCTTTTTCATGTTCCAGGTAAGAAGGGGTACCTCAACAGCAAGGGTCTACTAGCTCTTTCTTTTTCATGTTCCAGGTAAGAAGGGAACAGAAAGGGTCTACTATCTCTTTATTTTTCATGTTCCAGGTAAGAAGGGGTACCTAACCATCACATAATTATTATACTATGTTATACCCGTGTATAGGTGTAGTTGTTCAATGGCGCTAAGAAAAATAAGAGACCTGAAAGGATGGCAAAACTGTAAATCCCTGAAATCAATTAGCCATGGGAGTTTTTTCTCAAAATCTCACCTGGTACTCAGATATGGCGCTATTAATATATTGGTGGGTGAGCAGTACCCTGTATTAGATGCAGCAGATGAGTGTGACTGCAACAAGAAAACGGCAATTAATGTGTACCAGTGGCTTAGGGAAGTGTGCTCTGCAGCACTATGTCGGAACCAGATTGTGCTTGGTGGTGTTGGATCTGTTATTCAAATAGACTAGATGAGTCACAGTTCACACACAAACCCAAGGTATCACTGTAACATTGATATACTTTAATGGATGATCACTTTTGTTATCGACTGTTTAGCATCATAAAGGCCGCCCACCTATTAAGGATATTTGGATATTTTGATTGGTTGACACAGATAAATGTATTGAACCTATTTCAAAGATTTTAATCGGACCAGTGGGCAGTGCCTGGGATTGTGGCACATGAGACAGTGAATCACTCGATTGAATTTGTAAATCAGAGTACGTGTGTGCACACCCAACATATTGAGTCCTATTGGAACAGGGTATGGTTTGTGGAACATTATATATTTTAACAACAACAATTAAAATATTGTGCAAGTGAAGGTGAAGCTCAAGCGGATGAAAGGAGTTCATCGCCACCAGCTCCCATCCTACCTAGATGAATTTATGTGGCATGAGCGAATTGGAACAACTGTCACTTATTAGCAGAAATTAATAAATTACTTTCATTGTATTATTATTTATTTGGATGATATTTGGATTGTGAATTATTCTGATTTGGATGAGATTTCCGTACTTTTGTTTGTTTCTCACGTGAACCCCCAAAAAGCGCGTGCGTGAAATTAAAAAACACGCACGAATTTCTTGATGGCTGGAGTCGTAAAAGCCACTTGATCCCAACCCTCAACATTACTGCCACTATCATGAATATAAAACTCCCCCTCCCTCCTCCTCTCGATCTACTCATTCCTTTGCTTAGAGGATCATAATTAAAATGAGCTGATCTACAAGAAGACAGACTATTCATAAGGTTGTTATTGTTGAACTTTAAGAAGCACACTGGACATTAGTAATACAGTTAGAGCTAATAACGATCACATGATCGCATTGTTTCTTGCCATTGTTCGGATGTTGGAAATAACACCCCCTCAGGTAGATTCTATGCACAGTGGTCTATTCAGTGCTAACAATTGAACGTAGTACCAATTCTCCCAACGGGAAGTTTAGCAGCTTAGCCTAACAAGACCCTGAATGTACGTAGTAGGTTACTTACCATAATAATTTGCTCCAGGTGTGAAACGGGAATAAAGATCCTAGAAGTGACGGCGATTTGATTGATTGAGTGAAATGACCAAGCTGTTTTTATAAGTCTCCCAATCCCCCCCCCTCTCCGTCCCTCCCTCCACCCAACTCGCCGGATACCTATAAAGATAACGACCGCTGGGGGTGCCAAAAAGTGCAAATTCTCTGGACCACCCCGCAGTTCGTATATATAACTTTTTTGTCCCGAGTAAAGAAAATGCAGTTTTCTGTTCCATTGCGAGGTAAGCAACGCATCCCCAAGTTGCTCTAAGCCGTTGCAGAGCGACTCCTTTCTCAAGAGCGAAGGAATTCAGGCGATTCAGGTTAAGCACACCTGTGCTCTCCAGATAACAACTTGCAGTAAAGTGACCTGCGTCAGTCATTTTTAATGCTATCGCTCCTCAAGCCCTGTGTCCCACAAAATTTGACATACATCCCTAGGGAATATTGTATCCCGCTAATAAACGACGGTAACAGCAAATATTAACAGGCTGGGGGCTAGGGCTAGGTCTAGGGATATGGCTAGGAAGGGTTAGGACTAACAAGGCTAGAAAACCAAAAGTATGCCGATTCAGTTTCTAAAAACGTAGTCTGTAGTACTCCCCTCTTCCCAAGCTCTTTAGGGCTAAAGCTAAGGCTATGCTAGGACTAGCAGGGGCAGATCCAGCAATTTTTAATATGGGTGGTGGCCACACCCAACAACACCTATATTATTATTATTATATATGATTTTACAGCACTGTATAATAGCATGTACAAAGGATGAGAGAGTGCTGAAGGCTTACCAGCAAGAGCTGCTGGTAGCCTTATAGGTGAGAATAGTTAATTGGAGATGGTAAAGAAAAACATTTACTGCATGGACAAAGATAGTGCCAAGTGCATGGTAAATCAGAATTAAAGTTATTTATGAAATATTCCCAGAAAAAGGATTTCAGCTTCTTTTTCAAAGTCTAGGTGGAGAGTTTGAGGTCCATCTCAGGTAAGGCATTCCACAGCTTGACAACTCGGTTGAAATATATGAAATTTAGATGGTTGTTGGTGGTTTGTGGAAGTAGACACTTAGCTTCGAGTGGTTAGAAGACATGGTATTACAATTCCGAAATTGGACATAGTCATAGATGTTGAAGTGATCTTGGGGCATTTTGAGGCAGTTGATGAGAAATGTGATGTCCAAATGTTCTAGCCATAGTGATAAAAGAAGTAACTTGAGAGATATTAGTCTATCCTTGTAATTTAAATGATAATTGTTTAAAACAAACTTGGTTGAGCGGCGCTGAACTTTCTCAAGTGATTTGATGTCCTTAACCAAGTGAGGACGCCAGACTTGACTGCAGTAGGTAAGGCGAGTTCTGACAAGAGATGTATATAAAGTAAGCTTGGTGAGGATAGGATGGTGAGATGAGATGGCATGACGGATAAAGTAAAGAGTATTATAGGCTTTGGTAATAATAATGGAGTATTGGTGAGACCATGAAAGGTTATTGGAGAAGTTAATACCAAGGTCCTTGTAGTGGGCTGTGTTAGTGATCTGTATTTTATTAAGCAGATAAATATGACTATGTTCCTCAGGAGATGTTGAAAACGAGATATGTTTGCATTTTTATGGGCTGATGGCCAATTTCCAGTCACTACTCCAGGACTGCAGCGAATCAAGGTCTCTTTGCAAAAGAAGGCGGTCAAAGGGAGTGGAGATAGTATGCAAGCACTTGCAGTCATCAGCAAACATTAAGAGAGATGACTCTGAAACAGATAGTGGAAGGTCGTTGACATATATAATGAATAGCAGTGGTCCAAGTATACTTCCTTGGGGGACTCCTGATGTGACAGGAAGTAGGGAGGAAGACACACCATCAATAGATGTAATTTGACATCTGTTGTTTAAGTAGTTTTTTTAGCAATATCCATAGTGAGCCAGTGATATATACCAATGTTCCACAGTTTGATTAGTAGCTCCTTATGGGAAACACTGTCAAAAAGCCTTCCGGAAATCTAAATATAACCTATATAATTATATAGCTGGCCATACACCAACACCCACAATTCAGATCAGTAAATTTTTAAGGAATAAATAATAAATTGGTCGATGAAACTTGAATAAGTCTTCTTTGATGCATTTGAATAAATTCCCAACAAACGTCATCGACAAGGTGCATGGCAGTAACAGAAAGTTCTGTCAAATGCACCTCATTCCACAGTAGACCTCAAATGGGTATTTAGTATATATTCTCTGAAAAGTAAATGACCTTTCTGCCACAGCACTAAAAATGGGTAGTTTGCAAGGAATTACTATATAGGAGGGGGATGAATCCTTATTACAAGCAGATTATCTGTTGGGTCAGTTTCCACATCAGCAGAATGAACTTCTATGCCAGAGAACATTCCACCTTCTAAGCTCATTTTCCAGTAACTTTAGAAATGGAAGGTCACTTTTCCAATGAAGTAAACTTTCAAACGCCTGCCAGTCAACTTATTCTGTAGCAGAATTACTTCTTGTTATAACAGAGGGTACAATATTCAGGGGCGGATCTAGGAATTATTGGGGGGGGCCTCTTTTATTAAAATTTAAATATAGATATATTATATCAAATACAGCATATACAAACTGTAGAGAGAAAAATGTTATGACTAAATTACATTGAATAAACGAACAAAAAATCCAAGCTATTATGATTGGTTATCACAATCATATATATAAAAATTGTGAATCTGAATCATGAAGTCCAAGAGTCAATAATTAAAGGGGGAAAAAGGGGAAAAAAGAATTGGAAGAGAAATGCTATTGGGCACTTCCGGTGTGACGTACGTACAATTCAGACAACAAATTGAGCTGTAGCTTAGTTTCAGAAATGGTAAATCTGTATACAATACATATCACAGCAAGGCTTGACCTAGGCTAGACATTAGTCAAAATTATTTTCACTTTCATAGTACATGGGAGGGGTTAGGCCTCGTTAAAGGGCTGTGATGGACGTACGCAGAAAAATGGTAAATCACAGGGTAGGAATGTTTAAAGCCTAAACTCTAGGGATATTGTTCTTGTTTTTATAAATGTTCATACTAAGGCATAGAAGTAATGTTTAATACCCAACGCCTAACTGTTGAATATTGTATAATGAAATTAATCCTCATTAAACTTTGTGATGGACGTACACAAAACCCGTGACGGACGTACATGTGTGATTAAGGATAGAATTCTGAGCATTGCTAGGCACTATTAGACAATGCAAGTACTTGTAAGCATAACATAAACAGATGCTAAATGTCTTCAAACGCAAACTGTCCTCGATTGCCTGCAACACTTGGTGGGTTAATGATACGTACAATTTTGTTTCTTGAGTAGAAGATTTTGTCTTCAGGTCTCGGCCACTTCCAAGCATTTTCACTTCTATGCATGACGTTTACTTCAACATCAGAATCCTCTATACAGGTCACCTTCCCTGGAAACTCTTCACCATCATACTCCATAACAACCCACAATCCTATTGTCAAGTTCAGTGCTGGTAGCTGAGGCCGGGCATCGTCTTCGATTGGACAATCCGGTTCAATTGTTGAATTGGTCGGAGGAGTGACATCATTGGTGTTGCGGATTCGACAAACTCGGAAACATTTCCCATCTCATTGTAAGTATCGGCTACTTTGACCTCATCCGCACCAGAAGCTTGAATGCAGTGAACTTTGTGTGTTTGGGGGACTGCCATCACTCCTTCCCATTTGGCATCCAGAAATGCAGATTGTTGAATCAATCTCACTCTTGGCAACAAATTCAACTTGAATATTTGGGCAAAGCTGTTTGGCGAGTGCTGAATACTCTTGCGGAGTGGTGATATGGCTTCTCTCTGACCGAATGTGTCTCCAAACTGCCCTCTCCACTGTCCCTCCAATCCCATCTACGACACCTTTTCCATGAGATGTGGCAAAAAATTTCCATCTGATAGATGGTCTTGCTCCCAGGAGTGGAGATTTGAAAAGAGGAACCTCTGCTTAAACTGAGAAGTTGGACCATCGCTGAAAACATTGACGGTTTCTATGCTTGAGAATTTCGCTCGGAGACTTCGGAAAATATACTGTGACATGAAAACGAAAATGCTGTATTTTGTGTGGTCATCAAATTACTACCATACTGAAATTTGTGGGCATTGTTGATCCAAGTGTGAGTGGTGAAGATGGTTGCCTGAGCATGGTGCCAGTGGGCTGCTTGTACTTCTTTCTGTCGCATTTTCAGAGAAATCGACTTGCAAAACAATGGATTTACCATCACCAGAGTTCTTCAAGTAGTCAAACGAAGCTGCTTGCTCTCTCTTCACAAAGGTATGGAGTAGGAAGGTACTAAGCTGTTTCTTCAGCTCATTAAAAACTGCACCCACTGTATCAGTCATGTGTCTACCTTCTCAATTCGGCTATCCGTAGACTTCCACTGGTAGTACTGCAAGGTCCCTGAGCTGCTTTGTTGTGCAAACTCATCAATCAGATCCACACAGGTTGAGCATTCTCGTGTCATGCACTTCTTGAAAGTGGCGTCACAGGTTACTTGCTCAATGAAGGACGAAACAGGAACATACTTCCCAAGGTCTTGCACTCCCCAGCTGTTCTAGTAAAGTCTAGCAAAACATTGCTGCATCTAACTTCCCCACTCCCCAGCTTCCCTACTAGTGTTTACAGCAGGGATGTAGATTCATATTCACCAGTTCTTCTCTAAAAGGGATGCCTGTAGCACACAGAAAGGAACCTAGTGAACTACGTACTTCTTAACAGATCTTGTAACTTCCTCAATGACAGCTGCTAAAATTGTTTTACTTGCAGGCTAGATAGTGTATGTATTTGGGGAATGGCTATCAGTTTGTAGCTATAACTCAAGCAGCAGCTTTGTTTCTTTACACCCTAACCTCTGAAGCCAAAACCCAAGTCATGGTCCAAGCCTAATCCTAGTCATGGTCCAAGCCCTAACCTGTACAAACTCAAGCAGCAGCTTTGTTTCTTTACACCCTAACCTCTGAAGCCAAAACCCAGGTCATGGTCCAAGCCTAATCCTAGTCATGGTCCAAGCCCTAACCTATACAAGTCATTGTCCAAGCACTAACTCGAGTCATTGTCACAAAGCCCTAACCCTAGTCAATGTCCAACCCCTAAACCTACCCTTTGTCAAAGACCTAACCCTGGTCAATGTCCACCCCCTAACCCTAGCCTTTGTCCTAGCCCTAACCCTGGTCAATGTCCAGCCCCTAACCCTAGCCTAGACTTAACCCTGGTCAATGTCCAACACCTAACCCTAGTCTTTGTCCAAGCACTAACCCTGGTCAATGTCCAACCCCTAACCCTAGACTTTGTTCAAGCCCTAATCCTGTGTATATATCCAACCCCTAACCCTAGCCTTTCTCCAAGCCCGACCCTGGTCAATGTCCAACCCCTAAAATCTAGCCTTTGTCCAACCCTAACCGTAGTCAGGGTCCAAGCATTAAACCTATCCCTTTGTCCAAACCCAAATCTTGTCAGCTGTATAATGGTGACAATCGGTCTAGTCAGTTTAAATTGTTCTAGAAAATGTAAGGAAAATGTAAGGTAGCAAACTATAAATAGAAGATTGAATTAGTGCTGTAGCCATTCTAACTTTTCTGAAGATCGAATTGTCAATGGCAGAAAGACAAACAAAGAAAAGGGTATAGATTAAGGCTGTACAATAACAAATTCTACATCTTTTAAGTTAAGCTGTGACGTACGTACATGATGGACGTACAATAACCTTGTACGTGCTTGTACGTCCGTCACAGGTTTTTCCGTAAGTCATGGGTGTGTGGCATTTCCATTAAGAGTGGAAGTTATGCCTAATAGAAAACTAAAAGAGAATATGAAATACTTTTAATTAATACTTTAACATCACTGAAATAATTAATAAAGATGCACATACTTGTGACGTATGTACGGCATGGCAATTACATAAAAACGAGTATATCTCGTTACCCGTTTTTCATATTGGGTTAAAAATTTGCAGAATATGAAACTTCATTTATTTAGCTTCAGAATGGTGTATTAGAGCATACTCGAAACCCATTTTGAAATTTTGACCCCTTGGTTAACATTTTCCCGGAATTGCCCTATTAATACATTATGTACATACATGTACTTATAAAGCTATTCTATTACATTTAAGTTTAAATCTATCAACAACATCATCAAGATCAACAGGAAAACTATAATGAATATGCATCAATGCTAATGCGGATAATCTGTCCTGCCCCATACTACTATGTTTTTTTAAGGTACTATTGGCCCTCTCATTCTCATATGATGTGACTGAAATAGTACATGCGATGCGCAGCAGTACGTAAAGGTTAGGAAAGTAATCCTTGTCACACTCTTTCAGAGCTTGAAGGGTGGATGGCCGCTTGCCAGCATCTTGACTCTGCCACTTTGCCCTCCACCTCCACACCTCAGTAGACACAAGTGCAGTACTTGGCAAGTCATCATTATATAAAGAAATCAAGTCCTCTAAAGATATATCATCCCAAGTAGTGAATATAGAAGGTATAAGATTGATTAAATTGGCTGCTACTGTTTGAGTCTTACCAAACCTATCATTGATTTGTTGAACTAAGTGGTCCAATAAAGGAAGCACAGCAGTTCTTCGATAGTCTTCTTCCACAGAACTGTACTCCACATTATTTCTGTAAATTTGTCGAGCAGATACACGTGGGACTTCAGGAACCACACCAACATCATAAGCTATAGTTTCAGCTTGCACATACCATGAATGTAACATTTCCTCACTTTGACGAACTACACAAAGTTCATTCAGTACGTCTTTAACATCCATATAAGCTTTAACTATAATTATTACTACTTTTCTTTTGTAATTTTATACTTCTAGGTTTTATAATAGACATAGAATTCATTGTTGCTATGAAAGATATTATAAAAGGAAAGGAAAGGTACATCTTGAGCAAGCCATTGGCTGCCACAATTGTTTTCATATCCCAGTTCATATCCCCATATGTAGGATCACGTTCTGTAATTGCTTCCATTGCAGTTACAAGGAATTGATACAAAACATAAAAAAATTCATAAGCGTTGTGCCAATAAATCCATCTTGTTCTACAAAGATCCTTCAACGGTAGTTCCCTTATCAATTACTTTCTCAAGAAATAGTTGCCGTTTAGCACTATAATGGAAGAAATATGCTGTCTCAGTAACAGTAGAATTCATATTACGAATAGGAGGTAAACTATATACAAACTTCAACAATACACAAATTAAGCATGTGACTATTACAGTGGATATATGTGGCTTTAGGATTTTCTGCCAATAGACGACCCTGCACACCCCTTGCACTAGACATATTGCTAGCACCATCATAGCCTTGTCCCCTACAATCTTCAAAGTCTAAGTCAAACTTATTCAGTTCTTCTTTTATTGCAAGAGCCAAAACCTCTCCAGTGATCCTTTCTGTACTTATGAAATCTAAGAATTCTTCTCTTAATTTATTACAATTACTATCTACAAATCTTAACACTACTGACACCTGCTCCTTACTGGATATATCAACCACTTCATCACTAAGAATAGAATAATATTTAGCTTGATTAATTTCCTGTATTATACTATCTCTAATATAGTCACCTATGCATTCAATGAATTAATTTTGGGTGGTTTTGCTAGTATAAGTTGCATTTTTTAAGCATCTTTCAAATGCTTGGCTAATGAAACATTTCCAGACCTCACAGAGTATTCAAGAAGTGCTAAAAAATTCCCTTTGACCTCAGAATCAGCCGTGCTATCATCTCTGTGACCTCGAATAGCTATACATTGCTTACCACAAAGAAGTATTGCATCAGCCATACATCTTATTATGTACCTATTTGTTGCTATGTTACTCTCATCTATATGCAGCAAACAATTCTTAATAGAAGACTCTGGACACACATGAGAAGACTTTAAAGCATCTCTGCCCGAGCTAAAGCCAGCTGATGGTACTGCGTACAGTTGTGACTGGCAAACTTTTTAGTTTTCCTACACCATGCATTAAATCCATTACATACAAAATGACCCAAACCCTTTGTAGCAAAGAGAACACATGGCAAACAAAATATTCCTAAACAAACCAAGGGTTTTCAGCCAAGTATTTATGTTGACAAGACCTATTACAGCCATCTAAATAACTACTTGGAAATGGAAATGAACTATCAGGCTTTAAAATGATTAACTAAAAGTGAATACTTGCACTCTGGAGCCAAATTCAAGATATCTGTTTGGGACCTTGAGCGCATAAGCAAGCCAATATTGTTACACTTCTCAAAATCAATTGAAGCACTTGACGAAGAAGCTGCAGAAAGAGTGGACAAGGAAGTGCAGGGCAGATGAGACGCGGAATGAGAGGGCAGGACAGAAGCGGAACATGAAGGCGGTAATAGCACAGGCTCAGTAGGCTCAGGAGGAGACACAGACACACCGAGCCTGAGGGCTGGGTGGGAGATACACACAGAGAGGGTTGGCTGAGAGACACACACAGAGAGGGCTGGGTGGGAGACACAGATAGAGAGTTCTCTGTGACAGACACAGAGGGATGGGTGAGAATCACAGACACAGAGGGCTCAGAGGAGACACAATGAACTGAAGCAGGATACCGAGGAAGAGTGATGGGTACCACAGCTGGAGATGGAAAAGTGGTGTTCTTGTTGGACATCTTTGTTTCCTATGCATTAAATGTGGACATTTCTATGTAAATTAACTCTACTAGCTAGCAGTAGTGGGTGGCTGCAAGGACTATAGCTAGCTAGTACTAGTACTAAGTTGGCAATCTATTCAATAGCATAATATTCTCGATCACTGCTCAGTTTAGATCAACTTATTTAGCTGGGGTGGCTTTGAAAAAAGCCTTTAACTTTGACTGAGCCATGAGTAAGATATTTGGTGAGTGACAGGAGTCGACAGTAAATCTCTCTGGGAGGTAATCAACCAGGTGCTGAACATCATTTGGAACGAGGATAAAGGTAAGGTTTAGTCTGGTGCAGCCACACCCCTACGTTTCCCCCACTTGGGGGTGTGGCTTCGCAGGTCAAGCATAAGAAAAAGAAAAAAGCAAGAAAAGGCTGTTTAGTTAAGAGTTTTGGAAATTAGAGAAAAGGGAGCCTCGAACGAGACCAGTCGATCCCTTCTGGATCCGCCACTGATAAGAATTCATTAACTAGAATGGTGTGAAATAACACTTTGTTGGTGTTCTTATTAGGGCATAGGAATGCATTTTTACAGACCAATGAAAAATGTGTAAATAAGCATATTCCTGATGAAGGCTAGAGCATCTAGTCGAAATGTCGAGAGAATACAATTTGAAGTTGGATTATTATTGTAATGTTATTATGTCTCATTGAGAGTACATAATATTATAATCATGTATCTGCAGTATTCTAAATAAGATAATTATGTTTCTTTAATCAGGTATCTGCAGTGTTCTAATAAGCATGCATAATATATTAGGTACTGCAGTGTTCTAAATAAGCATGTATAATTTATTTCTTTAATCATGTATCTGAGGTATCTGGAGTGTTCTAAATAAGCATATATAATATGTTTCTTTAATCAGATATCTGCAGTGTTCTAATAAGCATACATAGTATCTGCAGTGTTCTAAATAAGGATATATAATTTATTTATTTAATCAGGTAAATCTGTATCTGCAGTGTTCTAATAAGCATGCATAATATATTAGGTACTGCAGTGTTCTAAATAAGCATGTATAATTTATTTCTTTAATCAGGTATCTGAGGTATCTGCAGTGTTCTAAATAAGCATATATAATGTTTCTTTAATCAGGTATCTGCAGTGTTCTAAAATAAGCATATACCTTTAATAAGGTATTTTCAGTGTTCTAAATAAGCATACATAATATATTAGGTATCTGTAGTGTTCTAAATATATAATATATTTCCTTGAGCAGGTGTCTGCAGTGTTTTAAATAAGCATATATAATTTCTTTCTTTAATAAGGTATATATCTGCAGTGTTCTAAATAAGCGTATATAATATACATCTTTAATCAGGTATCTGCAGTGTTCTATTGGTTGCTTGTGCTCCCATGCCTCATCCATGCTGGACCAGTGCAGGAAACCTATGAAGATGACAATTTACTACTGTGGTAACTTTGATGACGTGAACATATAAGATGACATTGGCTGTGCAAATATGTACGCAATTAACAGTGAAATATTTTTAGGATGTCTAGGTTTGCGGAGGACTCTGGACTGATCCGTGCTGAGCGTCAGAGTACTTTTAGGTGTGGAAAGAATGGGATCAATACCGACTGTCTTCCTGCAGGAATCACTTGGGCTCCCACCGCTCTCGTGAATTGCTTGACAAGTAATTAATTACTTACACTTTGTGATTTTTCTTGGGAACTTCGGACAAATATGTGCTTGTGTTAATGGTTTCTCTTTGATGTGCTGAAAACAGCAATAATTAATTAAGATTTAACAATTTATGTGTCTAGTGAATCTCATTGGTGTCTAGTATACTACAGGATGTGTCTAGTATACTACAAGAAATGCTGTAATGAGATCCATAAAGTAATGAGATCCATAAAGTAATAATTGCTAGGCAAACGTTTTTGTGGTTTGTCTGCATTGGAGAAGGGCCACCACATGAAGCTTAACTGATTAACCACACAATTAAAAAATTCTATTATAAGTCATGGGGCAGTGTTATTTTCAAGTGACCACCTCATTCTGTATGAGAGAGGAAAAAATGCCTGAAGCTTGGACTAGAGTTTGAAAAAAGTCAACTATCATCTTCCCTAAAGCAAAGCGGTATCTTGGCTATATACCATATTATGGAAACCATCTAGTCTGCCATACTCTAATGGCCATTTGGAGTTTGTGCTTCTCAATCTCAAAGGCTATCTTTTTGATGTTGAGACAATGTTCAGCTAACAATCGACTTTATTTATGCTCCTTCTTCTATAGAAACATGCAGAGATGGAGTGTAGAAGCTTTCCCTGGGCTTAAGGAAGCTCCTACCCGGTGGATGACGCCAAGCGATGGCGGGGAAAAGCCAACTATAATTTTGTGCGCAAATAATTTTCAATGTGTAGCTAGAGAGCTATAGGCTTAGCATTGCTGCTAATGGATTCTTATAAGCAGCGTCCTAATTTTCTAGAAGTGCAATACTGCCGTATAAATACGTTTAAAACCAACTAGCTATTGAGCAATCGCTGTTCAAAGCTTGCATGCACGTGATGCTATTGGCATCTATCATGGTTAATCGGTTAAGGACGGTTCATAAAATGATGCAAGTCAATCCATTGCATGCATTCCATCCTTCCGATCCATTGCATGATAATTATTGTGAACTGGTAACTCAACAGACGAAGGATCTAAATGCACGGGATGGATGGAACACGAGAGTAGGATTCAGAATCCTAGAACATATTACGTGTTGAACTTTATGCTCTTTCCATGAAGTCTCTATAATTATTGAAGTGGTGAGGAGCTTTCCTAACATCCGGCAGGTCCCAGCTAGAGGCTGTAAAGATCTTAGGGCCAAGAAAACGCCTGGAGGGAAGTGGCGCTCCAGCTAACAGCTAGTTATTACAAGCTAAAAAATATTTCAGCTAGTAATTCTTCTTTCTGCACTTCCTCCTGCTAGCCAATAGCAAAACCAAATCCAACTCTTCTTCACTGCTAGTACTGGTGCCAATTGTATTGGTCAAAGTTTAAACAGCGGATTCAACGGATTCAACGCAAATAATGTGAACCATGCAATGGAATGGAACAGATTGTGCAATGCATGCAACAGAAACTGATTCAACGTAACAGATTGCCATCCATCATAATTATTGTGAACTAGCCTTACTGTTAAAGTGTAGCGATAGAAGCTTATGGTTGTGGCTTGCCTGCATTGGAGAAGGGCCACCATGTGTAGCTTACTGTTAAAGTGCATGGACTGAAGCTTATGGTGATAAGCAGCAGCTGTAACTATCCAACAAGTCCGGAGAAGCCCAGCAGAACATTGCAATTGTGATATAGCAAGGCATGATTGGCAAGGTCAGACCGAGGTCACTTGATTTTTTAGCAATTACTTTTCATGTGTCTACTTAGTGGACAGACAATATGTTAATAGCTCAACCTTACTCGTGCTAGCTACACTCATGCTCCTGAACTCATGCTGGCTCCTTCAAGCTTGCACTCATGATGGCTCCTTCAAGCTTGCACTCATGATGGCTCCTTCAAGCTTGCACTCATGCTGGCTCCTTCAAGCTTGCACTCATGATGGCTCCTTCAAGCTTGCACTCATGATGGCTCCTTCAAGCTTGCACTCATGATGGCTCCCTCAAGCTTGCACTCATGCTGACTCCTTCAAGCTGCTGGCTCCTTCAAGCTTGCACTCATGATGGCTCCTTCAAGCTTGCACTCATGATGGCTCCTTCAAGCTTGCACTCATGATGGCTCCTTCAAGCTTGCACTCATGATGGCTCCTTCAAGCTTGCACTCATGATGGCTCCTTCAAGCTTGCACTCATGATGGCTCCTTCAAGCTTGCACTCATGATGGCTCCTTCAAGCTTGCACTCATGCTGGCTCCTTCAAGCTTGCACTCATGATGGCTCCTTCAAGCTTGCACTCATGATGGCTCCTTCAAGCTTGCACTCATGATGGCTGCTTCAATCTTGCACTCATGATGGTTCCTTCAAGCTTGCACTCATGATGGCTCCTTCAAGCTTGCACTCATGATGGCTCCTTCAAGCTTGCACTCATGCTGGCTCCTTCAAGCTTGCACTCATGCTGGCTCCTTCAAGCTTGCACTCACGCTGGCTCCTTCAAGCTTGCACTCATGATGGCTCCTTCAAGCATGCACTCATGCTGGCTCTTCAAGCTTGCACTCATGCTGGCTGCTTCAAGCTTGCACTCATGATGGCTCTTCAAGCTTGCACTCATGATGGCTGCTTCAAGCTTGCACTCATGCTGGCTCCTTCAAGCTTGCACTCATGATGGCTCCTTCAAGCTTGCACTCATGATGGCTCCTTTAAGCTTGCACTCATGCTGGCTCCTTCAAGCTTGCACTCATGATGGCTCCTTCAAGCTTGCACTCACGCTGGCTCCTTCAAGCTTGCACTCATGATGGCTCCTTCAAGCTTGCACTCATGCTGGCTCCTTCAAGCTTGCACTCATGATGGCTCCTTCAAGCTTGCACTCATGATGGCTCCTTCAAGCTTGCACTCATGATGGCTGCTTCAAGCATGCACTCATGATGGCTCCTTCAAGCTTGCACTCATGCTGGCTCCTTCAAGCTTGCACTCATGCTGGCTCCTTCAAGCTTGCACTCATGATGGCTCCTTCAAGCTTGCACTCATGATGGCTGCTTCAAGCTTGCACTCATGCTGGCTCCTTCAAGCTTGCACTCATGATGGCTCCTTCAAGCTTGCACTCATGATGGCTCCTTCAAGCTTGCACTCATGATGGCTGCTTCAAGCTTGCACTCATGCTGGCTCCTTCAAGCTTGCACTCATGCTGGCTCCTTCAAGCTTGCACTCATGATGGCTCCTTCAAGCTTGCACTCATGATGGTTCCTTCAAGCTTGCACTCATGCTGGCTCCTTCAAGCATGCACTCATGCTGGCTCCTTCAAGCTTGCACTCATGATGGCTCCTTCAAGCTGCTGGCTCCTTCAAGCTTGCACTCATGCTGGCTCCTTCAAGCTGCTGGCTCCTTCAAGCTTGCACTCATGATCGCTCCTTCAAGCTTGCACTCATGATGGCTCCTTCAAGCTTGCACTCATGATGGCTCCTTCAAGCTTGCACTCATGATGGCTCCTTCAAGCTTGCACTCATGCTGGCTCCTTCAAGCTTGCACTCATGATGGCTGCTTCAAGCTTGCACTCATGATGGCTCCTTCAAGCTTGCACTCATGCTGGCTCCTTCAAGCTTGCACTCATGATGGCTCCTTCAAGCTTGCACTCATGATGGCTCCTTCAAGCTTGCACTCATGATGGCTCCTTCAAGCTTGCACTCATGCTGGCTCCTTCAAGCTTGCACTCATGATGGCTGCTTCAAGCTTGCACTCATGATGGCTCCTTCAAGCTTGCACTCATGCTGGCTCCTTCAAGCTTGCACTCATGATGGCTCCTTCAAGCTTGCACTCATGATGGCTGCTTCAAGCTTGCACTCATGCTGACTCCTTCAAGCTTGCACTCATGATGGCTCCTTCAAGCTGCTGGCTCCTTCAAGCTTGCACTCAGTAGGGTTAAACATGGCTGGCAGAGTAGGGTTAAACTGTTGTCTTTTTCTAGCAGAGCTGTGTTAAATACAGCTAGCAGAGTAAGGTTAAACACAGCCTCACTAGCAAGCAACTTTTGTAAGATTTCACCATCAGAGCTCTGGCATAGTTATTTTGGGGTAAGGGATGTCTGAGTTGCATTGTAGATATGGAGAGTCCTATAGAACAATGGGAACCACTGAAAAGAATACATTTCCTGGTTGCAGGAATCCTGCTATAGCTTTATATCATCCAATAGGACAGAATGATCGGTCCTAAGGTTTGCTTTTGGTCGATGTGTTGCTATTGTGGTGCGCACTACGTCCCCTGCCACCTCATCACCACTAGGATGGATAACTCCCAATTAGCACAGATTTGCCACCTCCTATATATAGCTCAATGTTTTCTTAAAACATGTGACATATTTTTGTCAATAAGCATACACAGTTTTTGTCATATTGTGAACTTGCCATCTGATTGTAAAAGAAGGTAAAGTGAGAATGTTGTGATTTGCATTACATGGAACCTCCTGTGCCACGCATGCATGTCCCCTCCTGTGTCATGCATGCATGTCCCCTCCTGTGTCATGCATGTCTCCTCCTGTGTCATGCATGCATGTCCCCTCCTGTGTCATGCATGCATGTCCCCTCCTGTGCCACACATGCATGCATGTCCCCTCCTGTGTCATGCATGCATGTCCCCTCCTGTGCCACACATGCATGCATGTCCCCTCCTGTGCCACGCATGCATGTCCCCTCCTGTGTCATGCATGCATGTCCCCTCCTGTGTCATGCATGCATGTCCCTTCCTGTGCCACGCCTACATGTCCCCAGCATGCAACATAGTGTTGCAGCTAGCTCTGCATCTTGAAGCACAAGAGGTGTGACATGGTGACATCATAGGTCACACAACTGCCTAATCATCCAAACTTTACAGGATGTCCTTGGACTTTTACACTCTGATCCGGTTCCACTGATTCACCAAGGATTCAGCACATGTCTCAAGCTGCACTTAGTCTCATCATTGCTGAGCTGGTCATGACACTGTGGTGATGTGGACTTACTCTCATCGTTGCTGAGCTGGTCGTGGCACTGTGGTGATTTGGACTTACTCGAGCTTGTCGTGGTGATGTGGACTTACTCTCATCATTGCTGAGCTCGTCGTGGTGATGTGGACTTGCTCTCATCATTGCCGAGGTGGTCGTGGTGATGTGCAATATTGTGGATGGAATGTCCTAGGATCCACATCTGGAGCTTGCATGTCCTGCAATGCATTGGCAGACTTAGCATATTCTACAATTCATTATTCATTATTTGAACGTCTGACAGAATTATAATCACACTGATGAGATTCATTTCCAAGCAGCTACCCAGATTGTGGAACTCATTACCTCCTTTAGACTTAGAGAAACCACTATATACATGTAATTAAATCTAACTTGATGAAGTTTATGCTCGAACATATTACTGAAACATTTGTGTCTACCAACCCTTGTACTTTCCATTATTTATGTCCCTGTGCTTAGTGTTCTCAAAATCCACATCCACCTGTTTTCGTAGTTGATGTGTTTTCTTGTTCTTTTGTTCTCTACAATATATTATATGTATTTTGTTATTAGTTTATTCTTTTTAATCAAAACATGGCAATAAGTTCTGGACTGATTGACCTTCAGTGTTTATGTTTGTCTATGTTTATTCGGGTCATCCTTGAGCTATTTGTTTCACTTTGCTGTTCAAATATTCACTGTAAAGCATAATAATAATAATAATATAGCTGCTCTAGTTCTAGCACTAGTCCAGCCTACTATATAGCTGCTCTAGTTCTAGCACCCAGTCCAGCCTACTATATAGCTGCTCTAGTTCTAGCACCAGTCCAGCCTACTATATAGCTGCTCTAGTTCTAGCACCAGTCCAGCCTACTATATAGCTGCTCTAGTTCTAGCACCAGTCCAGCCTACTATATAGCTACTCTAGTTCTAGCACCCAGTCCAGCCTACTATATAGCTGCTCTAGTTCTAGCACTAGTCCAGCCTACTATATAGCTGCTCTAGTTCTAGCACCAGTCCAGCCTACTATATAGCTACTCTAGTTCTAGCACCAGTCCAGCCTACTATATAGCTGCTCTAGTTCTAGCACCAGTCCAGCCTACTATATAGCTGCTCTAGTTCTAGCACCAGTCCAGCCTACTATATAGTTGCTCTAGTTCTAGCACCAGTCCAGCCTACTATATAGCTACTCTAGTTCTAGCACCAGTCCAGCCTACTATATAGCTGCTCTAGTTCTAGCACCAGTCCAGCCTACTATATAGCTGCTCTAGTTCTAGCACCAGTCCAGCCTACTATATAGCTGCTCTAGTTCTAGCACCCAGTCCAGCCTACTATATAGCTGCTCTAGTTCTAGCACCAGTCCAGCCTACTATATAGCTGCTCTAGTTCTAGCACCAGTCCAGCCTACTATATAGCTGCTCTAGTTCTAGCACCCAGTCCAGCCTACTATATAGCTGCTCTAGTTCTAGCACCAGTCCAGCCTACTATATAGCTGCTCTAGTTCTAGCACCAGTCCAGCCTACTATATAGTTGCTCTAGTTCTAGCACCAGTCCAGCCTACTATATAGCTGCTCTAGTTCTAGCACCCAGTCCAGCCTACTATATAGCTGCTCTAGTTCTAGCACCAGTCCAGCCTACTATATAGTTGCTCTAGTTCTAGCACCAGTCCAGCCTACTATATAGCTACTCTAGTTCTAGCACCAGTCCAGCCTACTATATAGTTGCTCTAGTCCTAGCACCAGTCCTGCCTAGCACCAGTCCAGCCTACTATATAGCTGCTCTAGTTCTAGCACCAGTCCTGCCTACTATATAGTTGCTCTAGTCCTAGCACCAGTCCTGCCTAGCACCAGTCCAGCCTACTATATAGCTGCTCTAGTTGTAACAACCAGTCCAGCCTACTATATAGCTGCTCTAGTTCTAGCACCCAGTCCAGCCTACTATATAGCTGCTCCAGTCTAGCACCAGTCCAGCCTAGTATATAGCTGGTCTAGTTCTAGCACCCAGTCCAGCCTACTAGATAGCTGCTCTATTTCTAGCACCAGTCCAGCCTATTATATAGCTGCTCTAGTCTAGCACCAGTCCAGCCTACTATATAGCTGCTCTAGTTCTAGCACCAGTCCAGCCTACTATATAGTTGCTCTAGTTCTATCACCAGTCCAGCCTACTATATAGCTGCTCTAGTTCTAGCACCAGTCCAGCCTACTATATAGCTGCTCTAGTTCTAGCACCCAGTCCAGCCTACTATATAGCTGCTCTAGTTCTAGCACCAGTCCAGCCTACTATATAGCTGCTCTAGTTCTAGCACCAGTCCAGCCTACTATATAGCTGCTCTAGTTCTAGCACCAGTCCAGCCTACTATATAGTTCTAGCACCAGCCCAGCCTACTATATAGCTTCTCTAGTTGTAGCACCAGTCCAGCCTACTATATAGCTACTCCAGTCTAGCACCAGTCCAGCCTACTATATAGCTGCTCTAGTTCTAGCACCAGTCCAGCCTACTATATAGTTGCTCTAGTTCTAGCACCAGTCCAGCCTACTATATAGCTTCTCTAGTTGTAGCACCAGTCCAGCCTACTATATAGCTACTCCAGTCTAGCACCAGTCCAGCCTACTATATAGCTGCTCTAGTTCTAGCACCCAGTCCAGCCTACTATATAGCTACTCTAGTTCTAGCACCAGTCCAGCCTACTATATAGCTGCTCTAGTTCTAGCACCAGTCCAGCCTACTATATAGTTGCTCTAGTTCTATCACCAGTCCAGCCTACTATATAGCTGCTCCAGTCTAGCACCAGTCCAGCCTAGTATATAGCTGGTCTAGTTCTAGCACCCAGTCCAGCCTACTAGATAGCTGCTCTAGTCTAGCACCAGTCCAGCCTACTATATAGCTGGTCTAGTTCTAGCACTAGTCCAGCCTAGCATATAGCTGCTCTAGTTTTAGCACCAGTCCAGCCTACTATATAGCTGCTCTAGTTCTAGCACCAGTCCAGCCTACTATATAGCTGGTCTAGTTCTAGCACTAGTCCAGCCTAGCATATAGCTGCTCTAGTTCTAGCACCAGTCCAGCCTACTATATAGCTGGTCTAGTTCTAGCACTAGTCCAGCCTAGCATATAGCTGGTCTAGTTCTAGCACCAGTCCAGCCTACTATATAGCTGCTCTAGTTCTAGCACCCACTCCAGCCTACTATAAAGCTGCTCTAGTTCTAGCACCAGTCCAGCCTACTATATAGCTGCTCTAGTTCTAGCACCAGTCCAGCCTACTATATAGCTGCTCTAGTTCTAGCACCCAGTCCAGCCTACTATATAGTTGCTCTAGTCCTAGCACCAGTCCTGCCTAGCACCAGTCCAGCCTACTATATAGCTGCTCAAGTTCTAGCACCAGTCCAGCCTACTATATAGCTGCTCTAGTTCTAGCACCAGTCCAGCCTACTATATAGCTGCTCTAGTTCTAGCACCAGTCCTGCCTACTATATAGTTGCTCTAGTCCTAGCACCAGTCCTGCCTAGCACCAGTCCAGCCTACTATATAGCTGCTCAAGTTCTAGCACCAGTCCAGCCTACTATATAGCTACTCTAGTTCTAGCACCAGTCCAGCCTACTATATAGCTGCTCTAGTTCTAGCACTAGTCCAGCCTACTATATAGCTGCTCTAGTTCTAGCACCAGTCCAGCCTACTATATAGTTGCTCTAGTTCTATCACCAGTCCAGCCTACTATATAGCTGCTCCAGTCTAGCACCAGTCCAGCCTAGTATATAGCTGGTCTAGTTCTAGCACCCAGTCCAGCCTACTAGATAGCTGCTCTAGTTCTAGCACCAGTCCAGCCTACTATATAGCTGCTCTAGTCTAGCACCAGTCCAGCCTACTATATAGCTGCTCTAGTTCTAGCACCAGTCCAGCCTACTATATAGCTGGTCTAGTTCTAGCACTAGTCCAGCCTACTATATAGCTGCTCTAGTTCTAGCACCAGTCCTGCCTAGCACCAGTCCAGCCTACTATATAGCTGCTCTAGTTTTAGCACCAGTCCAGCCTACTATATAGTTGCTCTAGTCCTAGCACCAGTCCTGCCTAGCACCAGTCCAGCCTACTATATAGCTGCTCTAGTTCTAGCACCAGTCCAGCCTAGTATATAGCTGCTCTAGTTCTAGCACCAGTCCAGCCTACTATATAGCTGGTCTAGTTCTAGCACCAGTCCAGCCTACTATATAGCTGCTCTAGTTCTAGCACCCAGTCCAGCCTACTATATAGCTGCTCTAGTTCTAGCACCAGTCCAGCCTACTATATAGCTGCTCTAGTTCTAGCACCAGTCCAGCCTACTATATAGCTGCTCTAGTTCTAGCACCAGTCCAGCCTACTATATAGCTGCTCTAGTTCTAGCACCCAGTCCAGCCTACTATATAGTTGCTCTAGTTCTAGCACCCAGTCCAGCCTACTATATAGTTGCTCTAGTTCTAGCACCCAGTCCAGCCTACTATATAGCTGCTCTAGTTAGTCCAGCCTACTATATAGCTGCTATTTGTAGCAATTTATTTTCCCCCAAGTCCATGTATGAACACACACCCTCAGCTTGCTCTAGGAGATTACTCCTTAAATTGTGCCGGACTGTTATTTGTAGCAATTTATTTTCCCCCAAGTCCATGTATGAACACACACCCTCAGCTTGCTCTAGGAGATTACTCCTTAAATTGTGCCAGACTGTTATTTGTAGCAATTTATTTTCCCCCAAAGTGAAGTCCATGTATGAATACACACCCTCAGCTTGCTCTAGGAGATTACTCCTTAAATTGTGCCGGACTGTTATTTGTAGCTAATTTATTTTCCCCCAGGACCATTTCCCTAAATTAATAAAGCTAAGAGAGTCAGCCTGCCATCTAGCACCTGGAACTATGCAACGATCACCCTACCCTGTCATGTAAATAGAGAACAGAGTAGGAGATCGACCCAAAGGACAGCTGATTTTCAGTCTTTGCGCAAGCATCACGGTTGCTCTGAACCTCAACCTCTGCCGACTAATGGTGTACTTACCAAACGTGCATGCGTGAAACCACAATTTCTTCATTAATTTCCCCAATGTAAAGCTAATTGCTAATGGTCTGCCATTACCGTTACATTACTAGACTAGCTGTAAAACTGGTTACAGCTGGCACTTGATCACTGTAAGCTTCCATCTCTGTACTTCCATCTCTGTACACATGCTCCATGGTGCAATTTCACTAATCAAGGTTGGTATTATGGTTTTACAACTGTGGTATCCATGGCAATATGGAGATTAACCACATACTAAGTGGTGTGGGTGAACAAGTCTAACCTCAGTTCTTTCTGGGTGGTGGGTTAATTAACACAGCCAATTACTACCTTTAAAACATTAATTACATTGCATTTCTACTGTAATGTATGAGCTCTCAAAGGTGTATATTATTATAGGCAGTTGTGGGGTTGTGGTGTAATTTTCCAGTGGTGCAGTTTAGTGCAGTTTATATGAACAGATTTCTGTATTTATTCAAATGCAGAGAAATGTAGGTGTACTTATTCTTTTTTTGTGTGACAAGGGTCGGCTGTGTCTCCATGACTACAAGACATTCCAGGTCTCCAACATAAAAATACTTGAACAGTTCAAAGGGGTGTGGTTAATACACTTTTTTGAATATCTGACTGCAACATGTTAGGAGATGTGAGCCAAAGCCGCCGTTACTAATTCAGTAAAGGGTCCAGCTTACAAAACATCTGGACGCCACTTTGCTTTGATTCACATTGCCATAGCAACCTCGTACAACTAGGTCTACTCCTCTACCTACATGTATATATTCCATAAGTACCTGGAAAAAAAAGTTAATTACTAGAGAGAAAAAATCTACACATTTGGACATCGGTAGCATTTACACTAGGCAGTAATGCTTCCCATGCACATAGTAGTACGCTGGTGTGTCTGATACTGGCAGCCATTCCATTTGGTGGTGGTGAAGATTTGACTGCCATTGTGCCGAGATTTCCAATAGACGTGTTTTTTTTTAACAACAATCGCATGCATTAATACAAGTTAACATGTTTTAGCCCATTCTCATGTTTGGCCCACTCTCATGTCTGGCCCACTCTCATGTTTGACCCACTCCCACATTTAGCCACTCCCACATTTAGCCACTCCCATGTTTAGCCACTCCCATGAATGATTTCATTTCTAAACCCTTTGTCAACACTGGCACAGTGGAGTTCTCTTCTTTCACATACATGAATACTGAAATAATACAAATACTTTATCTACATTTATATCAAATAACAAAAAAACTTTACAAATATTATATCAATTATAAAATAAATTAAGGATTGGGGAAGCTATACTCGGAAGAACTAGAGAATGACAACTCGTGAGCTACAATTGTTGATGGAAAAAAATAAAATTAAAAAAAAAAGTATGTAGCTGCCTCAAGTTTACAGATTTCCCAGGAGCTCACAGCCATTTCCTGCAAGACGTTTGTTGGTTGCAAAGATGATGAGGTCAGCGATCCACCAGCCCCACATGGCAAAGGCATCCAAGACAACAATGACCACAAAGATGATCGTCAGAAGAATGAAGATGCATGAACCTGCAAAACAAGAGTTTGCATAGTCAACAAGTACTATTTCAACACACTGTCAAGCATGCACATAGTCAGCACCATCCAAATAGCAAGCACCCACTATGCAAAACAGATAATCTCTCTACTTTACATCGGCTTAACCCCCCCACCCCACCCCCATCGACTATTTAGTCGGTTGACTATTGAATTAATTTATTATTATTATTATTTATATATTTATAGCTATAATCTTTTCATTTTAACTTTTCTACCTTCCAAAAATTAGTATGTAGATAAATCTCCATGTAGATAAATCTCCTATATAAATCTCCTATAATTAGAAAGTAGATAAATCTCCTATGATTAGAATGTAGATAAATCTCCGATGTAGATATATCTCCTATAATTAGAATGTAGATAAATCTCCTATGATTAGAATGTAGAAAAATTAGAATGTAGATAAATCTCCTATAATTAGAATGTAGATAAATCTCCTATGATTAGAATGTAGATAAATCTCCTATGATTAGAATGTAGATAAATCTCCAATAATTAGAATGTGGATAAATCTCCTATAATTAGAATGTAGATTGTAGATAAATAAACTGTAGTTTGGTATAAGAATCAGCTCCATTAAAGTAAGCGAACACAAGCTACAGGGTTAACACCTATTGTGATGGATTGACTTCGAACATTGTGAAGTTGTTTATGTGGAGTATAATGTGTGTAGCTTGTGGTTAGTGTAGCTGCAGTTTGTGGTCAGGCTTACCAGCAGCCTGCAGGGCACATACCTACTAGATCCTGCAGCTGCATGATTAATCCTGCACTTGATGTGTGTTTGTGAGTGTGCAGGATTCTGCAAGAACATTGCCGTGCCTATAAAAAGGCTGTATCTACCAGCTACTGCCTGTTCTGTTCTTTGCATATTCTTAGTTAGCTCTTAGTGCTCTGAGTCTAGCCGAGTCTTGTTCAACTGAGTTGTGTTCTGTCTTCATTGCTACTGTATATAATAATAATTTGACTGTATTATTATTTAAGATTCATTGCGCTATCTTGGAAGCCTCGGCGACAATCCATGACACCTATGACAACCCAGAATGAATATTTTGTTGGTATAATACTTGAGAATACGCATAGTGGGAAAAGTAATGATCCGTTGGAAAACTTAGACAAAGCTGAAGTCATAAGACTAAGGATTTTTTTAATAGTAGAGCAGAGACAATGGGAAATTAAAACAAATAGCAAAGGAATTCAGAGTTACGCACTGGTGCCTGTGCAACTAGAGTGACTCCAGGTAAGCACTGACTCCAGGTAAGCTGTGCAACTAGAGTGACTCCAGGTAAGCACTGACTCCAGGTAAGCACTGACTCCAGGTAAGCTGTGCAACTAGAGTGACTCCAGGTAAGCACTGGTGCCCGTGCAACTAGAGTGACTCCAGGTAAGCACTGGTGCCCGTGCAACTAGAGTGACTCCAGGTAAGCACTGGTGCCCGTGCAACTAGAGTGACTCCAGGTAAGCACTGGTGCCCGTGCAACTAGAGTGACTCCAGGTAAGCACTGGTGCCCGTGCAACTAGAGTGACTCCAGGTAAGCACTGGTGCCCGTGCAACTAGAGTGACTCCAGGTAAGCATTGGTGCCTGTGCAACTAGAGTGACTCCAGGTAAGCACTGGTGCCCGTGCAACTAGAGTGACTCCAGGTAAGCACTGGTGCCCGTGCAACTAGAGTGACTCCAGGTAAGCACTGGTGCCTGCAACTAGAGTGACTCCAGGTAAGCACTGGTGCCTGTGCAACTAGAGTGACTCCAGGTAAGCACTGGTGCCCGTGCAACTAGAGTGACTCAAGGTAAGCACTGGTGCCCGTGCAACTAGAGTGACTCCAGGTAAGCACTGGTGCCCGTGCAACTAGAGTGACTCCAGGTAAGCACTGGTGCCCGTGCAACTAGAGTGACTCCAGGTAAGCACTGGTGCCTGCAACTAGAGTGACTCCAGGTAAGCACTGGTGCCCGTGCAACTAGAGTGACTCCAGGTAAGCACTGGTGCCCGTGCAACTAGAGTGACTCCAGGTAAGCACTGGTGCCTGCAACTAGAGTGACTCCAGGTAAGCACTGGTGCCCGTGCAACTAGAGTGACTCCAGGTAAGCACTGGTGCCTGTGCAACTAGAGTGACACCAGGTAAGCACTGACTCCAGGTAAGCTGTGCAACTAGAGTGACTCCAGGTAAGCACTGGTGCCTGCAACTAGAGTGACTCCAGGTAAGCACTGGTGCCCGTGCAACTAGAGTGACTCCAGGTAAGCACCGGTGCCTGTGCAACTAGAGTGACTCCAGGTAAGCACTGGTGCCCGTGCAACTAGAGTGACTCCAGGTAAGCACTGGTGCCTGTGCAACTAGAGTGACTCCAGGTAAGCACTGGTGCCCGTGCAACTAGAGTGACTCCAGGTAAGCACTGACTCCAGGTAAGCACTGGTGCCTGCAACTAGAGTGACTCCAGGTAAGCACTGGTGCCTGCAACTAGAGTGACTCCAGGTAAGCACTGGTGCCCGTGCAACTAGAGTGACTCCAGGTAAGCACTGGTGCCCGTGCAACTAGAGTGACTCCAGGTAAGCACTGGTGCCCGTGCAACTAGAGTGACTCCAGGTAAGCACTGGTGCCCGTGCAACTAGAGTGACTCCAGGTAAGCACTGGTGCCCGTGCAACTAGAGTGACTCCAGGTAAGCACCGGTGCCTGTGCAACTAGAGTGACTCCAGGTAAGCACTGGTGCCCGTGCAACTAGAGTGACTCCAGGTAAGCACTGGTGCCCGTGCAACTAGAGTGACTCCAGGTAAGCACTGGTGCCCGTGCAACTAGAGTGACTCCAGGTAAGCACTGGTGCCCGTGCAACTAGAGTGACTCCAGGTAAGCACTGGTGCCTGTGCAACTAGAGTGACTCAAGGTAAGCACTGGTGCCCGTGCAACTAGAGTGACTCAAGGTAAGCACTGGTGCCCGTGCAACTAAGTGACTCCAGGTAGGCACTGGTGCCTGTGCAACTAGAGTGACTCCAGGTAAGCACTGGTGCCCGTGCAACTAGAGTGACTCCAGGTAAGCACTGGTGCCCGTGCAACTAGAGTGACTCCAGGTAAGCACTGACTCCAGGTAAGCACTGGTGCCTGTGCAACTAGAGTGACTCCAGGTAAGCACTGGTGCCCGTGCAACTAGAGTGACTCCAGGTAAGCACTGACTCCAGGTAAGCACTGGTGCCTGTGCAACTAGAGTGACTCCAGGTAAGCACTGGTGCCTGTGCAACTAGAGTGACTCCAGGTAAGCACTGGTGCCCGTGCAACTAGAGTGACTCCAGGTAAGCACTGGTGCCCGTGCAACTAGAGTGACTCCAGGTAAGCACTGGTGCCCGTGCAACTAGAGTGACTCCAGGTAAGCACTGGTGCCCGTGCAACTAGAGTGACTCCAGGTAAGCACTGGTGCCCGTGCAACTAGAGTGACTCCAGGTAAGCACTGGTGCCCGTGCAACTAGAGTGACACTGGTGCCCGTGCAACTAGAGTGACTCAAGGTAAGCACTGGTGCCCGTGCAACTAGAGTTACTCAAGGTAAGCACTGGTGCCCGTGCAACTAGAGTGACTCAAGGTAAGCACTGGTGCCCGTGCAACTAGAGTGACTCCAGGTAAGCACTGGTGCCCGTGCAACTAGAGTGACTCCAGGTAAGCACTGGTGCCCGTGCAACTAGAGTGACTCAAGGTAAGCACTGGTGCCCGTGCAACTAGAGTGACTCCAGGTAAGCACTGGTGCCCGTGCAACTAGAGTGACTCCAGGTAAGCACTGGTGCCTGCAACTAGAGTGACTCCAGGTAAGCACTGGTGCCCGTGCAACTAGAGTGACTCCAGGTAAGCACTGGTGTACATGTGCAACTAGAGTGACTCCAGGTAAGCACTGGTGCCCGTGCAACTAGAGTGACTCCAGGTAAGCACTGGTGCCCGTGCAACTAGAGTGACTCCAGGTAAGCACTGGTGTCTGCAACTAGAGTGACTCCAGGTAAGCACTGGTGCCTGTGCAACTAGAGTGACTCCAGGTAAGCACTGGTGCCTGCAACTAGAGTGACTCCAGGTAAGCACTGGTGCCCGTGCAACTAGAGTGACTCCAGGTAAGCACTGGTGCCCATGCAACTAGAGTGACTCCAGGTAAGCACTGGTGCCTGTGCAACTAGAGTGACTCCAGGTAAGCACTGGTGCCCGTGCAACTAAGTGACTCCAGGTAAGCACCGGTGCCTGTGCAATTAGAGTGACTCCAGGTAAGCACTGGTGCCCGTGCAACTAAGTGACTCCAGGTAAGCACTGGTGCCCGTGCAACTAGAGTGACTCCAGGTAAGCACTGGTGCCTGCAACTAGAGTGACTCCAGGTAAGCACTGGTGCCCGTGCAACTAGAGTGACTCCAGGTAAGCACTGGTGCCTGCAACTAGAGTGACTCCAGGTAAGCACTGGTGCCCGTGCAACTAGAGTGACTCCAGGTAAGCACTGGTGCCTGTGCAACTAGAGTGACTCGTAAGCACTGGTGCCCGTGCAACTAGAGTGACTCCAGGTAAGCACTGGTGCCCGTGCAACTAGAGTGACTCCAGGTAAGCACTGGTGCCCGTGCAACTAGAGTGACTCCAGGTAAGCACTGGTGCCTGCAACTAGAGTGACTCCAGGTAAGCACTGGTGCCCGTGCAACTAGAGTGACTCCAGGTAAGCACTGGTGCCTGCAACTAGAGTGACTCCAGGTAAGCACTGGTGCCCGTGCAACTAGAGTGACTCCAGGTAAGCACTGGTGCCCGTGCAACTAGAGTGACTCCAGGTAAGCACTGGTGCCCGTGCAACTAGAGTGACTCCAGGTAAGCACTGGTGCCTGTGCAACTAGAGTGACTCCAGGTAAGCACTGGTGCCCGTGCAACTAGAGTGACTCCAGGTTAGCACTGGTGCCCGTGCAACTAGAGTGACTCCAGGTAAGCACTGGTGCCCGTGCAACTAGAGTGACTCCAGGTAAGCACTGGTGCCTGTGCAACTAGAGTGACTCCAGGTAAGCACTGGTGCCCGTGCAACTAGAGTGACTCCAGGTTAGCACTGGTGCCCGTGCAACTAGAGTGACTCCAGGTAAGCACTGGTGTCTGTGCAACTTCCCACCAAAGAAGAACTTCCTAAAACAGTAGCAAAAGCCAAGAAGACACCGTTCATGAAGGCAGTTGTGATCATTAGTCATAAAAAATTACAACCCTTTAATTTTACTCATTTACCCCGTCCAACCAGAAGTTAAGTTTTATAACTTAAAAAAAAAATCAATAGAGCATTCTATTCCACATTTGCATACAAAGAATTGGCACGTAGTTCAAATTCTTCAATTTCCCCCCCCCCCCCCCCCCCCCATCCCTCGATGATGTCCGAGTTTACACCATGTAGCGTTTAATTGCCAAAGCAGAGCCGATTGGTTGGGCTATAAAACAAACACATCTCAGGGAGGGAACTCTCAGTGGGCACAGGATAGATACAATGATTTTATAATAAACTTAAAATCTGCTCACTTGACAACATTCCTCAGGAATTATGGACGATAGAGCATCTTTGCAGCCCAAACATGGAGTGAGCAAACTTAAATAAGTTATCTAGAAATCACTGCACGTATCATAATTATATATAACTATTGACCAAAGTCCTTTAAACAACATTTAATTACCTTTGACGTCCTCCTTGGCAGTGCAGATACCTAGGCAGCAAGGTAGGCAGCACATCGAGTAGGAGAGAGTGAACGTCAGAATTAGCAGGAAGAGTTGTCCTCCAGCTGAAAAATGCATAATGTACTGGAATTAAAGCAGCTTCTCATTTACAAGCATAGACCAGGTATACCATTGCCAGTGTCTCGTATCCACCGAATCGAGTGATATTTTCAAGGGATATTATATTTACTGCTTGAATCCAATCAGTGGCCTTGAATGGCAAAGGATATAGCGAAGAATAGCAGAGCATAGGATGTGGTGAAGAATAGCAGAGCATAGGATGTAGTGAAGAGCAGCAGAGCATAGGGTGTGGTGAAGAATAGCAGAGCATAGGGTGTGGTGAAGAATAGCAGAGCATAGGGTGTGGTGAAGAATAGCAGAGCATAGGGTGTGGTGAAGAATAGCAGAGCATAGGATGTGGTGAAGAATAGCAGAGCATAGGATGTGGTGAAGAATAGCAGAGCAAAGGATGTGGTGAAGAATAGCAGAGCATAGGGTGTGGTGAAGAATAGCAGAGCATAGGATGTGGTGAAGAATAGCAGAGCATAGGGTGTGGTGAAGAATAGCAGAGCATAGGATGTGGTGAAGAGCAGCAGAGCATAGGATGTGGTGAAGAATAGCAGAGCATAGGATGTACTGAAGAATAGCAGAGCATAGGATGTGGTGAAGAATAGCAGAGCATAGGATGTAGTGAAGAATAGCAGAGCATAGGATGTGGTGAAGAATAGCAGAGCATAGGATGTGGTGAAGAATAGCAGAGCATAGGTTGGCTTCCAAATCCACAAACATTTCCCACTGACTCAAAGTCTTGTCACCATCTGTAAATTTTTAACCCCTCAAAAATATTCCTCCATTCGGTGATTTACAAGAAGTTTGAATTCACTAAACCTCATGGTAATATTAATTTATTTTGGACAGTCCAGTTTTAAGCAAATACAACATGTAAGATCTGACAATCCTACAGAAATGAACTTCAGACAGTACTTTTCTGTGTGTGCTAATACTTTGTCTCTGCCGTTAGGCGTTCATTAAAAAAAAAATAATCTTATACCATATATTATATTACTATATACTATTTGCTTAATTCATCCCAACTCTGCAGGTTATTACGTGCCCATCAACCAGGGACATAGCAATAACAAGACAATCCATCAGAATCCAGTCACCACAGAAAATGTCAGTGATAATAAATCAGCTCACCTAGACTGTTCTGTCCGATGTAGAAGTTAGCAGCTCCAGTGGATGACAAGAAGAGAGACAGAAGAAAAGCTGTTAACTGTTTGGGTCTGTTGTCAATTGCGCATTGCTGCTGAGATATGCTGTAGCTGTAGTCCACGCACAAACGACATGTTCCATTGGTAGCTTTCATGAAGCAATCATTGCAGACACATTCATCTGTGGGAGATGTACATAGCTATAATAATACCAACAACAATACAAGCCCCAACAACAATACAAGCCTTACGATAATTATTATTAAACTCATAATCCTCAATACATGGCCACCACAATAACTACCTAACCACGAATGAACAATGGAAATGAATCTCATCAGTGTGATTATAACTCGGTCAGACGTTCAAATAATGAATAATGAATTGTAGAATATGCTAAGTCTGCCAATGCATTGCAGGACATGTAAGCTCCAGATGTGGATGCCATCCACAACGTTGCACATCGCCACGACCAGCTCAGCAACGATGAGAGTTATAAGTCCACATCATCACAGTGTCATGATCAGCTCAGCAATGATAAGAGCAAGTCCACATCACCACAGTGTCCCATGAGAGCAAGTCCACATCACCACGACCAGCTCAGCAATGACGAGAGTAAGTCCACATCACCACGACCAGCTCGGAGAGTAAGTCCGAATCACCACAGTGCCATGACCAGCTCGGCAATGATGAGACCAAGTCCAGACCACCATGACCAGCTCGGCAATGATGTGAGTAAGTCCACATCACCACAGTGTCATGACCAGCTCGGCAATGATGAGATTAAGTGCAGCTTCCGAGGCCTGTGCTGAATCCTTGGTGAATCAGTGGAACCGGATCAGAGTGTAAAAGTTCAAGGACATCCTATAAAGTTTGGATGATTAGGCAGTTGTGTAACCTATGATGTCACCATGATGTCACACCTCTTGTTAAGGATGCTTCAAGATGCAGAGCTAGCTGCAACACTATGTTGCCTGCTGGGAACATGTAGGTGTGGCACAGGAGGGGACATGCATGTATGACACAGTAGGGGACATGCATGCATGTGTGGCACAGGAGGGGACATGCATGCATGACACAGGAGGGGACATGCATGCATGTGTGGCACAGGAGGGGACATGCATGCATGACACAGGAGGGGACATGCATGCATGTGTGGCACAGGAGGGGACATGCATGCATGACACAGGAGGGGACATGCATGCATGTGTGGCACAGGAGGGGACATGCATGCATGACACAGGAAGGGACATGCATGCGTGGCACAGGAGGGGACATGCATGCATTACACAGGAGGGGACATGCATGCATGACACAGGAGAGTACATGCATGCATGACACAGGAGGGGACATGCATGCGTGACACAGGAGGGGACATGCATGCATGACACAGGAGGGGACATGCATGCATGACACAGGAGGGAACATGCATGCACGACACAGGAGGGGACATGCATGCATGACACAGGAGGGGACATGCATGTATGACACAGGAGGGGACATGCATGTATGACACAGGAGGGGACATGCATGCGTGGCACAGGAGGTTCCATGTAATGCAAATCACAACATTCTCACTTTACCTTCTTTTACAATCTGATGGCAAGTTCACAATATGACAAAAACTGTGTATGCTTATTGACAAAAAATATGTCACATGTTTTAAGAAAACATTGAGCTATATATAGGAGGTGGCAAATCTGTGCTAATTGGGAGTTATCCATCCTAGTGGTGATGAGGTGGCAGGGGACATAGTGCGCACCACAATAGCAACACATCGACCAAAAGCAAACCCGAGGACCGATCATTCTGTCCTACAATAATGGCTTGGATGCTATAGCAGGATGCCTGCAACCAGGAAATGTATTCTTTTCAGTGGTTCCCATTGCTCTATAGGACTCCATATCTACAATGCAACTCAGTCATCCCTTACCCAAAATAACTATGCCAGAGCTCTGACGGTGAAATCTTACTAAAGTTGCTTGCTAGTGAGGCTGTGTTTAACCTTACTCTGGCCAGCTTTGTCCTGATCTGCTTCGACAAGCTGTAACTATAGCTAGTTATGCCAAGGCAGCCAATCAAAATGGAAGGTCTCTGAGAGTTAATTCATTGCCTGCCATTAAGGCTAAAAAATCATGATTGCCATTGCTAGTGAGTCCGGTAACCAGATTCCTGTCACTAGGTCAATGCTTGCCTAATCGAGTGCTATGAAAGAACCTTTCATCACTTCAGGCCAGCCAGTCAGACTTTGACCTGTGTAAACTGTGAACCACAAGATAGGATAAGCATGAGAGACCCACCCAGAAATAAGTGTGCCTAATTAACATACTGGATGTTTGGCCTCTCCATTTAGTGCGCAATAAGCTGTTACGTGTTGGTCTCCCCAAGCTGTCTTTGTTAGGAGAATATGGTACCCTTTAAGGTGCACTGGTCTTACTGTCGTTGAAAAAGGATAACGCATGATATAGAGGATTCCTACAGCACGTCTGTCCTGAGGATTGTCTTGTTCTTCCTCAGAACTGATTAGTAGATATGGTGGCCTCGATTAAGACTAGCTCCTTACTTTGCTCATCACATCTGAAAAAATTGTGCAAAATAAGTCTTACAGGTGTACTTTAGTCAGCAATCGTGTTCTTAAGCACCTATTCGCAGTTAAGCGCTGGTTTTCTTGCAGGTCAGGGTTAGAGGTAGTGCACTAAATATTCCGATTTTATGGTGGCTATTTTAGCTGCCTGTCTGGCATCTGGAAGGGAAGGAGGTTATTTATATATACCCTGGCACATGGGAGAGAGCTGGGTGTCTGTCTGGCATCTGGAAGGGAAGGAGGTTATTTATATATACCCTAGCACAAGGGAGAGAGCTGGGTTCCTGTCTGGCATCTGGAAGGGAAGGGAGATATTTATATATCCTCTGGCATAACTGCCATAAGGGAGAGAGTTGGGTGACTATTAGCAACTACATGTATGGTGTTGTGAAGCTATCCTTCAATACTACCAGAAGCTTTAATTGCTGTTCCTGCCTATAGCAAAATGCCAGGTTCTGTTGTAGGTTCAAAGTGCAAGTGATTTTTAGGGAATTTTGGGGTTGTGTTATGGCTTTGTGTGAGTCTTTCCCATCCCATAATACGCTGTGTTGTGAAGCCTGTCTGGGAGGCTTGGGTGAGTTGGTGCACAACTTGGAAACTAACAGCTGCTCCATGCAAAAGCTCATTACTAAGTTATTAGTTCACAACTGATTTTTTAATTAATTAATTCCAACGCAAATACCCTTGGATGTAGGAAAGGATATTAACACCATAAGCAGGCCAGGATGACCTTGAGTGACCTTATAATGGAATATCCCCATTGTTTGAGAAATTCCCTCTCTGCCCTAGTGGACTTATCAGAATAAATTCAGCATGGTCATGTTTGGAACTTCAACAAGAAATGAAGTGGCTTAAGCTACTATGAACTTCTACTGTCAACAACTAAAACCGATATACTAATATGGTGCTGGCAAGTGGATCACATTGGAAAATTAATAATGATGTAATAATTACGAGCATAGTAGCATGTGCAAAAGCTGGAATAATAGCACGTTGCACAATTTCACGTGGAAAGAAATACAATGACTTCTCAATAATCAACTTGAATTTACCCACTCGACATTTCAGCTAGATGCTCTAGCCTTCATCGGGAATAATAGGATCATTTATCTCACCACTGAGAGTTTGTTGAGAGATTATTAGAAATATTCGATCGAGAATTATTTGTATTGTGTTGTAGCATACATGTAATTGCAAGCTTGAAGAAGCTTGCATGAGTGCAAGCTTTAAGGAGCCAGCATGAGTGCATTGAAGGAGCCAGGCTTGAAGGAGCCATCATGAGTGCAAGCTTGAAGGAGCCATCATGAGTGCAAGCTTGAAGGAGCCAGCACGAGTGCAAGCTTGAAGGAGCCATCACGAGTGCAAGCTTGAAGGAGCCAGCATGAGTGCAAGCTTGAAGGAGCCATCATGAGTGCAAGCTTGAAGGAGCCAGCATGAGTGCAAGCTTGAAGGAGCCATCATGAGTGCAAGCTTGAAGGAGCCATCATGAGTGCAAGCTTGAAGGAGCCATCATGAGTGCAAGCTTGAAGGAGCCATCATGAGTGCAAGCTTGAAGGAGCCAGCATGAGTGCAAGCTTGAAGGAGCCATCATGAGTGCAAGCTTGAAGGAGCCATCATGAGTGCAAGCTTGAAGGAGCCATCATGAGTGCAAGCTTAAAGGAGCCATCATGAGTGCAAGCTTGAAGGAGCCATCATGAGTGCATTGAAGGAGCCAGGCTTGAAGGAGCCATCATGAGTGCAAGCTTGAAGGAGCCATCATGAGTGCAAGCTTGAAGGAGCCAGCACGAGTGCAAGCTTGAAGGAGCCATCACGAGTGCAAGCTTGAAGGAGCCATCATGAGTGCAAGCTTGAAGGAGCCAGCATGAGTGCAAGCTTGAAGGAGCCAGCATGAGTGCAAGCTTGAAGGAGCCATCATGAGTGCAAGCTTGAAGGAGCCAGCAGCTTGAAGGAGCCAGCATGAGTGCAAGCTTGAAGGAGCCATCATGAGTGCAAGCTTAAAGGAGCCATCATGAGTGCAAGCTTGAAGGAGCCATCATGAGTGCAAGCTTGAAGGAGCCATCATGAGTGCAAGCTTAAAGGAGCCATCATGAGTGCAAGCTTGAAGGAGCCATCATGAGTGCAAGCTTGAAGGAGCCAGCATTTACTAATTGGGCCTAGCAATTATTACTTTATTATGGATCTCATTACAGCATTTCTTGTAGTATACTAGACACTGTCTGTAGTATACTAGACACCAATGAGATTCACTAGACACATAAATTGTAAAGTCTTTATTAATTATTGCTGTTTTCAGCAAATCTGTTTTCGGCACATCAAAGAGAAACCATTAACACAAACACATATTTCTCCCAAGTTCCCCGAAGAAATATAAGTAATTAATTACTTGTCAAGCAATTCACGAGAGCGGTGGGAGCCATAGTGATTCCTGCAGGAAGACAGTCGGTATTGTTCCCATCCGTTTCACACCTAAAAGTACTCTGACGCTCAGCACGCATCAGTCCAGAGTCCTCCGCAAACCTAGACGTCCTAAAAATACTTTCACTGTTAATTGCGTACACATTTGCACACACAATGTCATTTATATGTACACACCATCAAAGTTACCATAATAGTAAATTGTCATCATCAGATGTTTCCTGCACTGGTCCAGCATGGATGAGGCATGGGAGCACAAGCAACCAATAGAACACTGCAGATACCTGATTAAAGATGTATATTATATACGCTTATTTAGAACACTGCAGATATATACTGCTTAATTAGAACACTGCAGACACCTAATATATTATGTATGCTTATTAGAACACTGCAGATAGCTGATTAAAGAAACATATTATATATGCTTATTTAAAATACTGCAGATACCTCAGATAGCTGATTAAATAAATAAATTATATATGCTTATTTAGAACACTGCAGATACCTAATATATTATGTATGTTTATTAGAAAGAACACTGCAGATACCTGATTAAGGAAATATATTATATATGCCTATTTAGAACACTACAGATACCTAATATATTATGACACTGCAGATACCTGATTAAAGAAACATAATTTATTATGTATGCTTATTTAGAATACTGCAGATACCAGATTATAATATTATGTACTCTCAATGAACGGTCAGGTCAGTTGACATAATAACATTACAATAATAATCAACTTCAAATTGTATTCTCTCGACGTTTCGACTAGATGCTCTAGCCTTCATCAAGAATATGCTTATTTACACATTTTTCATTGGTCTGGGTCGAATGTAAAAATGCATTCCTATGCCCTAATAAGAACACCAACAAAGTGTTATTTCACACCATTCTAGTTAATGAGTTCTTATGGCCTCAAATGAACATAGCAGACATGTTTTAGGGTTGCTATAGAACACACTCCTTGGAAACCCAGTCATAAGAGTACACATGGTCTATATATGGAAGGTTGTGTATGAGATGTTATATCAGTAGAACCCAATAGGGCAGGGAGCAAGGTTCAATGTGGCTTCTCTCTCTAGGTAGCTCATTCCACAAGAAGAAGAACAACCACAGTAACACGTCAAAGCTGGTTCTTAGGCTGCTGATTCCCACTTTTTGTTAAGCACCTGCTATACTGCTGGTTCCAGACTGCAGCGGTGATGGTGACTTTGTCTCCTCCTGTTCAAGAGTCGGTGCTTCTTCCATTTCTGGCGACCCGAAAAATTTATAGATGAAATATCCATGTCCGATACTCTCCAGGCTCTTTTCAGCAACAGTTCAAATATTCTCCATCCTCTCCAGGCTCTTCTCAGCAACAGTTCAATCATCATCCATCCTTTCTCCAGGCTCTTCTCAGCAACAGTTCAACCATACTCCAGGCTCTCTTCAGGTTCTTCTCAGCAACAGTTCAACCATTCTCCATCCTTTCTCCAGGCTCTTCTCATTAATAGTTCAACCATTCTTCATTGTTTCTAACTAGCTCAGTGCATACGGTGATGACTCCTCTCTGTGCGAAATTGATTATGTGCACATGGGCAATTGTTTAGCTCCTCCTTGGTTTTCGGCGCCCATTTTCTTGTCCCCCACCCCACCCCCTGCCCCCCCCCCCCCCTTCCCAAAGGACATGGTTAAAATAAGAAGGGGGAAGGAGGTATAATGATTATGAATATGCATGTTTGGACCCTTAATTGTCTGTCCTATGTGATTCTAGTTTTTAGTGTCAGATCTCAATGTGTGCTTAAAAATGCATTGCCAGCAACATTATCCCTAATTGATGATGTCCTCACAAGAGTAATTGCCTGACCACAATTTGCACCTCTTGTAAAAGAAAAGCAATCAACACTAGGTTATTACTTAGTGCAGATCAGACTATACCAGCTGCATTTCCAGCACAATGAGGTAGATACTTGTTGAACCAAACTGTTGCAAAGCTTCTGCCTTCCCTAATAGTATCTGATAATGTTGAATCAAATTGTTCTAACACTCTATATTCCCTCCCCAACAATCTGAAATTATTGAACCAAACTTAGCGACATTTCTTGTATCCCCAATAGTCTATAAAATTTGTTGAAACAAACTGTTGCAACACTTCTTCTCTCACCAATTCTTCTCGCCAATAGTCTGAAATTGTTGAATTCAACTTTGGCAACACTTATTCTCTCCCAAATAGTCTGCTGTTGCAACACTTCTTCTCTCCCCAGTAGCTGTTGAACCAAACTGTTGCAACACTTCTTGTCTCCCCAATAGTCTAAAATTGTTGAACCAAAGTGTTGCAACACTTCTTCTCTCCCCAATAATCTGAAATTGTTGAACCAAACTGTTGCAACATTCTTCTCTCCCCAATAGTGTGAAATTGTTGAATCAAACTGTTGCAACACTTCTTCTCTCGCCAATAGTCTGAAATTGTTGAACCGAACTGTTGCAACACTTCTTCTCTCGCCAATAGTCTGAAATTGTTGAATCAAACTGTTGCAACACTTCTTCTCTCGCCAATAGTCTGAAATTGTTGAACCGAACTGTTGCAACACTTCTTCTCTCCCCAATAGTCTGAAATTGTTGAACCAAACTGTTGCAACACTTCTTCTCTCCCCAATAGTCTGAAGTTGTTGAACCGAACTGTAGCAACACTTCTTCCTCCCCAATTTTACTTCGCCTGCACTGACCAAATACCTATCTGCCACATTATTTGTCCACAATGAGATTCGTTTGATCATTAGACCCTTTCCAACAGCCTAGATAACTTGTCAGCATTTGGTGCTCCAATAGAATGGCTGAGCAACCCTCAACATTACTGCCACTATCACGAATACAAAACTCCCCCCCCCCCACCCCCCCTCCTCTCGATCTACTCATTCCTTTGCTTAGAGGATCATAATTAAAATGAGGTGATCTGCAAGAAGGCATCCTCTCTACAGACTATTGAACTTTAAGAAGCACACTGGACATTAGTAATACAGTTAGAGCTAATAACGATCACATGATCGCATTGTTTCTTGCCATTGTTCAGATGTTGGAAATAACACCCTCTCAGGTAGCTTCTATGCACAATGGTCTATTCAGTGCTAACAATTGAACGTGTACCAATTCTCCCAACGGGAGCTTAGCCTAACAAGACCCTGAATGTACGTAGTAGGTTACTTACCATAATAATTTGCTCCAGGTGTGAAACGGGAATAAAGATCCTAGCAGTGACGGCGATTTGATTGATTGAGTGAAATGACTAAGCAGTTTTGTCACCCTCGGTCCCTCCCTCCACCCAACTCGCCGGATACCTATACCACACCCTAAAGCAACGACCGCTGCCAAAAACCCAAATTCCCTGGACCACCCCCCTAAAAGTGAATGTTGCAGTTCGTATGCTAGAACTTTTTTGTCCCGAGTAAAGATTTGAATGAAAATGTAATAAGCGCAGTTTTCTGTTCCATTGCGAGGTAAACAACGCACCCCCAAGTTGCTCTAAGCCATTGCAGAGCGACTCCTTTCTCAAGAGCGAAGGAATTCAGGCGATTCACACCTGTGCTCTCCAGATAACAACTTCCAGAAATAGCAGTAAAGTGACCTGTGTCAGTCATTTTTAATGCTCTCGCTCCTCAAGCCCGTGTCCCAGAAAATTTGACATCCTCAGGGAATATTGTATCCCGCTAATAACGATGGTAACAGCCAGGTCTAGGGATATGGCTAGGAAGGTTTAGGACTAACACTAAGGCTAGAAAACCAAAAGTAGGCACTTCATACCAATTCAGTTTCTAAAAACTTGGTCTTTAGTACTCCCCTCTTCCCAAGCTCTTTAGGGCTAAAGCTAAGGCTAGGCTAGGACTAGCAGGGGCAGGTCCAGCAATTTAATATGGGTGGTGGCCACACCCAACAACACCTATAATTATACAGGCCATACACCAACACACACAATTCAGATCAGTAAATTTAATCCTTTAGGATTAAAAATAATAAATTGGTCGATTAAACTTGAATAAGTCTTCTTTGATGCATTTGAATAAATTCCCGACAAACTTCATCGACAGGGTGCATGGCAGTAACAGAAAGATCTGTCAAATGCACCTCACCCCACAGTAGACCTCAAATGGGTATTTAGTATTCTCTGAAAAGAAAATGACCTTTCTGCCACAGCACTAGAAATGGGTAGTTTGCAAGGAATTACTAGAAGGGGGATGAATCCTTATTACAAGCAGATTATCTGTTGGGTCAGTTTCCGCATCACCAGAATCAACTTCTATGCCAGAGAACATTCCACCTCTAAGCTCATTTTCCAGTGACTTTAGAAATGGCCAATGAAGTAAACTTTCAAATGCCTGCCAGTCAACTTATTCTTACTTCTTGTTATAACAGAGGGTACAAGGTGGAGCAGGCCATGAGCATGAATCCTGTCCTTCATTTGACCCATGGAGAAAAGAATCTAAATGAATCTAAATTAATCTAATTTAACAGGCATACACATGAATAATTTGATTTTGTATAGTATTGCTTGTATACTTTGCATTTTTATCGCAAAAAAGAAAATGGCCTAACTTGTAAAGTCATTACCTTTCCCAAGCTGTTCTACAAAATTCCCCCTATTAACAGAGCACTCCAAAAAATCTACTTTGTCTTCCCTATGACCGCTAAAAGGTAAGTCTTGCTTAGCTAAGAACTCGACAGTGTATAATATTTGGCAAAGAATTTCTGTTTTCTCTGCATGTTTTTCTTGTTGTTTCAGAAACTTGTTTCAGAAACCTCTACTTGCAGGACTGCAATAGTTGCACCTGAAGAGATCTGCCTGTTCTGCAGCATGATTAAGACATTGATGCTGGATCCATGAAATTCCTTGCCTAGTGACTTAATGGGAGTGAAGTGTAGCATCAGGGGAAAAACTCGGGCAGTGTGCGAAGTGATAAATTGCACAAACTCTGGGTGCCATCAATACTTTGTCTGTCTAAAGAACCACATGCAGTTGTGATCATTGGTTCCAAATCAAAAGCTTCACTGCTTGAAGTTAGTGGGTCTGGATAGATTAATGCTAAGGATTTCACTTGAAATGATTGTGGTTGTCTGGACCACTTTATAGATCACTGTAATAACATCACTAACACTTGGCTACCTGGTGGACCAGAGCCACTGTGACAACCATTGCACTGCAGGGCATTCTTTTGGTGGTGGCAGATTCGGTTTAAATCATTTTGTCGACTTATATTGGACTATCGTAGTAGCTATATAGCTAATTTGTTACTGAATTGGTTACCTTTTTAACATGGCCATCAGCTTCATGCAGCTGCTTGAATCCTGACATTTTCATGCACAAAAATCCTATTAGCCGCTTGTGCTCAGAAATTTTGAACTTTCAATGCACCTGCGACCTTTGATCAAAAAGTTAACAGCTGCATGAAATCGAATGTAAATCGTATCGTGTCTCTGTTGAGCTGTACCTCGTAGTGTAAATTTTAATGGGCTAGAGCATCTGGTCGAAACTTCGAGAGAGTAAAATTATTGAGGTCATTGTAATTTCGTTAGTCGACTGAGAGTTTGAGAATGTCTTTGTTTTGATTTTTTGTTGATTTAACTAACAAAATGTTTTCTTTGAGAAACACTCTTCTCCTTTGAATCTGTCCCAGGAGCCTGGCACATTCACACCACTTTCATAACTTCCTGGACATCAATGCAAAACAGACGGTCACTGACCTCCATGACCACTGGTTGCTTTGTACACAAGCTCTGAGTGGATGGCGGATGAAGGCTCGAACATCTAATTGAAACGACAAGAGACTTAAAATTCAAGTTCATTATTGAGAAGGTCATTGTAACTACAAGGATTGCCAAATACCCTGTGACACCAGAAGTAAAGTATGACGTGCACATTTATTTGGTGTGCGCATATATGTGTGAATGATGCCCCCCCCCTCCAACCCCCCCCCCCGAGTTTGCTGTTGCAAATACAGTGCAAAAAAACAACTAATTAGCAGGAAAAGTACCTATTTTTACAAGAGAAAATTGTCAGATTTTCAAGCGCTTCTGGATTACAGACTTATTTGTCCCAGAACATAAGGCAGGCAAATTTGTGTAAAATACATTTATTTCACTTGTGAAGAGACAATCCTAGTATGCAAAGAATTCAACGTCAATCGTCGTATCCACTCTACAAGACTATGACAATACACAAAGCAAGACAAGAGTAGAGGGTTTTATTCAACATATTTGATATTGGAATTAGTGTGTGATGAGCATTGTATGGTTTTTGCTTATTGATTGGATAGTTTTTGTTTAGTTAGCTCATAGTTAGCTCATTTTATTCCATTTAACATTTATCCAATTTAAAAAAGGAGCTATTTATGAAAGTGCATGGGGCAAATCCATCTGAGTACACCATGGGAGAACAGAAGTTGTTCAAAGTAGGGGTCAGATCTCTGAAGGAGCCACCTAAATCAGTTGCATAATTAATGAGGCCATAGCTCAGAAGATAAACTGTCCACCAACATTGAGGAAACGCTTTCTGTAAAGCCTAAGGCATGCAAGTATTTCAGCTTGGCACATGATGAAAGCACAGACATCAGCGACACTGCTCATTTTCTATATTTAGATTGGGTGTCACTTCAGATTTTGAGGTGATGGAGGAATTTTTTGACAAGTCCCAGTGAAAGAAATTATCAAGGATGAGAATATAATAATGTTCTGAAGTTAGGAAAGTTATGACAATGTTCCAGCAGGAGAGAAAACTTAGTGGTGTGATCACGGATGGAGCATCTTCCGTGACTGGAGAACAGAATATTATTTTTCTTTATTTGATAACCAAATCATTACCACAGGCATTAAATCATGATCTGAATTTTTCATGAACAGCTTTGTGCAAATATCTTGGAAATGAAGAATGTCATGGAAAATGTTGTGCCAACTGTCAATTCATCAGAGAAAGAGGACTTAACCACAGACAATTCTGAATAATCCTTGAAGAAGTGGTTGCTGTATAGGACAATATCTTTTACTTCGAAGGTAAATAAGGCATCCACTCTATCTTGCATCTGATCACTACTCGATGAAATCAAAACCTTCATGGCAAGCACAGGTCAAGATATCTGCTTCATGAAGGATGTAGATTGATTGAATGGCCTTATGTTTCTCATCAATACTGCCCACAAACTATCTGAATCTGAAGCTGCAAAGGACAAAACAGATGATCACCAGGTTATTTAAATGCATTCAGTCCATCATTCAAAAACCGAAGTTGCCTATGAATATATATTTAATATATACAGGTAGAATTTTCCATGCACATGCCACAACGCCTTGACACTGTCAAACCTAATTGAGTTCTCATTGTGGATCAACACAAGTTTCCATTTTTCAGATATCCTGGAACAGACAAGAAAGTGTTTGGTGATCCATTCAGTGTTGAAGTGTTTCTAGTGCACCTGAGGAATTCCAGCTTTGAACTTATTGACATCCAGAATGACGGGATATGAAACTGAAATGAGTGTTCAGAAACAATACAGATATTGCCAGTAGTATGATTCAGCAGATACCTAGTAGTTTTGGCTGGTGAGGGCCAGAGATATTCTCATGTGATGTGTACTGGCCATGATAATTGACAGCAAGCTAGTCTTCCGAGCTGAAGAATTGTTGCATTCATATGATTAGTCTTTTTTTCTCCATGCCCACACTTACTATTTTTCCCCTTTTCCTTCCCCTCTCTACAGCGCAGCGCACCTGCTTGTACGCCTATAGGTAATCCACATCGGGAAGAAGAGAACTCGACTTAAGTGCTGCCAAACATGTCTACAAAGCGTAGGCATACTACTTTGGCAGCAAATTCTTTTTGTGTGCCTGGGAACAGTAGGAACAGAGCATAAAAAGAATTTGTTGCCAAAAGGTTTACATGGTAAAAGAGAGAAAGCCCACAGCTATATCAATTGGAAAGATGCTTCTTCAAAATTTAGGTAACCGGCTCGCACGCATAAATGTTGGAGAGATGTTGGATGAAGCACATAAAGAAGAAAGGAAGCCCAATGGAAGAATGCTGATGAACAGTTTTAGTTTCTGGAAGAGGGGGATTGGCAGAGGTTATCGTCATAATGAGAACAGTTTTATTCAGCTTCTGCTGGTGAGAAGTCGTGATCACCAGTAAACTGTCAATCATTGTACATAGCTCTATAATTATGACATATTATATTATGTAGTGGACATTATTTTATAAATGACTAGAAAGAAAGAGTGACAAATACACAAGTCCAGATGTCCAGAATGAAAATGTTACGGCTTGTATCACCATCTTCGTGGTATAGTTGAAATTCAAGTGCCAATTACTTTATCATTCTGGTGGATGAATATGTGAATTCATCTGGTGAGGAAAAGAGTATCGTCCAGCACGTAAACCGGTTCACATATCTAGCATGTGAACAGGATGTCGAAAAAAATATAATAATAATAATAACAGTATATAACAGCAACAATAACATTATTATTATTATTAAGGCTAGAACATCTAGCCAAAACATTGAGCAAATAAAAGTTGATATTATGAAAGTATACAGACTAGATGAAAAATCCAAAACTTGCGAAAATTCCAGCGGAAAAAAAGAGGAAAATTTCAATGGTTATTGTTGATGGTATCATTATTGTCTAGAGCATCTATATAGCAAAATTTCAAGTGAGTGAATTTAAGTAACTAAAAGTTGTTGAGAGTTTCTTTTTATTGTTGTTAATTCTTTTGTTTTTGTTGTTATTATTGTTGATATATATTATTACTTGATATATATTATTACTACTACTGCTACTATTACTACTATTATTTTTGTTGTTGCATTAACATTTATTATAGCAAGGAATTCATGAAACAATATAATTATATAATAGTAATAATAAGTTCAAGGCTGGGAAATTGTCCCAAAACCAATCCCTACCAGAGCAGTGGATGTATTGCATTGGACAAGTGGCCGAGTGAGCCAATCTCCAGTCATGTATATATATAGTCACTAAGAAATCCTCAAGATCAAAGGTGAGAGATGAATACTGCTCCTTCCTAGATAAGTTTGAAACTAACCTGTTTAGCACAGAATGGCATCTCAAAGTTTGTTGATCTTAGTCCAGGGCCATGGGGCAGGTGTTGATAATGTGGAGGACTACTGGAGCAGGAAGTGAACACATGTCACACTGTTTTTATAGCATCTGGTGCTGGGAGTAATGAGTGCTAGGTGGCTAGAGGGGGTTCTAAGTCTACAATCAGTGACAGAATAAGTGGGCACAGCGGGAGGGTAGGAAAGGGGGCTTAGCCCCCATAATGTCAGGTACCAATATCGTTTCCATAACATATGTATTACAGTATAGCTGTACTACATTATCACCAGACTGTAAGTTAACACATAGGTTGAAGGTCAACACATAGGTTGAAGGTCAACACATTGGTTGAATATTACTTAACACTTGCATACAACCAACCTAGTAGCATATTCCATTAGTACTCTCAATGGCCTTATAGAGATAGCATAAATTATTAGAAAAGTTTTCAGAGTGATGTGAAGAAACTTGGAGGGTCATGCTCAATATTGATGTAGAGGTATCTGAATTAATGGTGCAATCACATGATGTTATATCAAGAAAGCCACAGCAGAAGTATAAGTTCATTTCATAGCATAATATTTGTGATGTCATGGACAGTTATGAGGTATTTAAGAAAATTTTGCCTGGTATTAACAAAGCTTTGCTTATATACGTACACCATACCTATAACTCATGCTATAGCTGAAAGGTCATTTTCTACCCTGAAGCATGTTTATACCAATTAGAGGTCAATAACGACTGAAAGAAACTGAATAACTATCTTTTACTTGAGAGAAAATGTACAGACAATTGAGTTTAGTTTCCACAGCTAAAGAATTTGTAACCAGGAATAACATACATAGATAGAACATTATTGCATAATAAATTACTCTGTTTTCATTTCGATAAACCAATTAAACTTGCATTTCTTTGTGCACCCTCCCCCCCCCCCCCCCCCCCCCCCCACCTCCACCATTCCATTGAGCTCATCCATGTGTTGTCTCTGCCACTAACAATGTCCCAGAACTTGGATGGAATCATAGGGAACCCAGAGTCTCATTCCCGGTGTCTGTCTGAGGAGTTTCCAGGGCTGGCGCACATTACTATTGATATTGGGAGTGTCATTCAAGAATGGACTGATTTAAAGAAAATAGAATCGATTTAAAAAAACAGTGCAATATAATCTAGGTTGCAGGAGCAGGAGCTATTTTATTGAGGGTGATATTCGTTAATCTTGAATAACCAGACCCTTTACACAAGGAGAAGTCTGAACAATTATCGGCTTTGTTCTCTACTGCACCCCAAAACAGGGAGCATCTGAAATGCTTTAGCATCCACTTTGGGTGGTGTTAAATTTACGAGCAGAAAAATAGCTGGCTTTTGTTTTCTTTGAGGACACTGGTCAAAAAAAATTATCTCAAAAAAAAAGTTTGTAATTGTTTATCTTTCCTCATTTCCATCAAGTTGGTGCTTGTTTTATGTGCTTTCTAAGGGAATGTCCATAACTTAAGAAAATACACACACACACACTGTCATATCTGGTGAGATCACAGTCACTCAAAAACCGTTTGTGACGATCATAACTTTGCCATGGTTCATTGAATTTTTTTTTAATGCCATCTGAGAGCTTTTTAGTGCTCTGTGATATGATGTGTTATGAGTGGTTCAGATTTTTTTTTGGGTGGTGTGCATTGCCAAGTTATGATGATTGGGGGAGAGGTGAGCTTGGGTTTTAAGGCTCATCTTGTTCACAATTAACTAATTTACACAGTATGTACAGCCAATTTCATGTCTAAGTTTGTGCTTTGAGATTTCACAGACTAAATCTGAGTCCTTGTTTGCATAGCACTGGAAATGGTCCTCCCCAAAATAGGGATTGAGTGACCTTAATCTTGATGGATATATTATCTTCATAAACTGTGATTAGAGGCATTGAACTTGAAAGTATACAGAATAAATCTAAAATTACTAGCTCAGAGGGAAGGGGAAAAACAAGTACAAATTTGTTACAATGTTTTGGAGGGTTTGAACAGTAGTCCCCCCAACAGCAACCTAGGCAAGTGTTAGAAAGAAGAAGGCAGAGGAAAACATGGTGTAGCACACTAGAAATGCATTCCACTTTGTAGTGCTTTTGTCCATTTTCCCCCTCCTAACATAGGGTCTGAGACTAGGCATTCATCACCACTTAACTTAACAGGGCCCAGACCATGTTCAACAGCTGTTATCTACCCCAGGAAGGTTAAGTGTATAGGGCTAAGTGAACTAATATTAAAATTCATGGTCAAATGGTTGAAGTTAATGGCACCTTAATGATCAGGGTAGACATCAGAAAGGTTAAATTGTGAATGACAACAAGAGCAGGCTTACAAAGAGATTAGAACTTGTTGCCCTAGCCAAAGGAATGTGGTTCTTCTTCCTGGTTCCACTCTGTGAACACGATATCCATATATATATCATACCGTGATGCCTTGTGTCTTAGGTATGATGGACCAGTCACAAACACAACAAAGATGTTCCACTGTGGTGCTCCAGTCATCGCTAACCCTCGCATCATGTACTCTGATATTACAGTATTTTGGTTGAGTTTAAATGGTAAAGGGTCATCTAACAGATTGTGGTCTACATGGCATGCTCTTGTTTTTTTTATTTTTACAAGTCAAACCATATATTGTTGTTCTTACAAACTTATAGCATATACTATTTCACAAGTCAACTGCATTACTCAGTATGGTCTTCTTAGGATAATGCTCTCCAAACTGAATCAGTACTCCAGTGCAGAGCTATATATATATAGCCATGTCCAGTTTTTACTCCATTAGAAGCTGAGGATTTGCACTTCATCCAACTAAAATACCAAGGAGCATGTTTCGCTGTGAACCTTGTCATGTTTCGCTGTGAACCTTGTCAAATTAGAGGCTCACCCTGAAAGTCAGCAAACTATTCTCAAAGTCACCTACCTGAAAGATGGTTTCAGAGTGAAGGTTTTATAAAGCTGGTTGCAAGCCAACTTAGATCTTTTTCTGCATAAGGAGGTATTTGTGGATGCTCTTTACACACACAGGGAGAGATACATCTATGTATTATACATATATGTAGACATGTGTATATGCATCTATTCAGATATATACATACATATTACGTATATACAAATGAATAGATCTTGTTCACACACCATCTTCCAATGACCATTCTGTAAAACTAACAGTGCTTAATCCATTCCATTCCATTATACATGACCATGGTGTTCTAATTATTGTGCACAATTGGTAACCCAGAGGAGTCATGAACTTCAATAAAGCATTTTGGGAATATATTTTTGTTCTCAATCATCAACTCTCAGTTGACATAATAACACTACAATAGCCTTCTCATTAATCAACTTCAAATGTATTCTCTCGAAGTGGGTGGTCCAGGGAGTTGTAGAATGGGGTGACTGGTAGATTAGCTTAGTGGGAATAGTCTTATGCAAATAAAATGTCCTTTAAAAATTGGCCAGGAGGTTTCCGTATCTAATGGGGAGGGAATATGTTCCCAGGGGGTGTCATTGATGAGGTCATTCGCTTGCTGGGCAGTGGAGCTTGATATTGATTGCATGTCTTATGACATAGTTGCTACATAAAACTGACTGCAGCACTCGCAACATAAAAATTCCAACACGATACCTGAATATACATTCCTTGTCCACTTGAGTTGTAGAAGCACATTATGGTGAAGATGATGCAAATGGCTTATACACTTACTAATTGCAGGGATGGATCCAGGGTTTCAGGAAGAGGTCATTGGCAAAGCGATGGAAAGCTTAGACAGTCTATGGGGGAAATCCCTCAGAATTAACTGATATTGTTTTTCTTTACCATATCAACATCACGGATGATAGATTTTCTATAACCACTGAAGTGTTTAATTATGTCAGATTAGGGGACTTAAAGTCTGGCAAAAGTTCCTGTATTTATTCACCAAATAGGAGTGTTAATTAGGTGTTGGTGAATGTCATCACATAGCTGTTATAAAGCACCCATCTTTTTGACAGTAAATGAATTATGGGTTGAACAGGCATAACAGCGAATTTTCACCTGGGCTAGGGCTCCCTTGAAGTGTTCACTGGCATACTAGAGCGTAAATGTTTCAGACTCCTACTGATTCCATTTAATTTGGACAGGTGTCACAGGAAATATAGCACCCCTGGAAAATTGGTATATCCCCATTCCAAATATCCTAGGATTTTTTGCATCCTCCTAGGGAATTTGGTATCCCTTAGGACTTAGAAATTTTAGCACCCCCATACCTAATATCCTAGGGAAAAAGGCACCCCTATGTATAATGTTAGCTCTAGAAAAAGTGAAACCCAGTACCGAAGTATTTTATATATAACTGTATTATCAAAAAATAAATTTAAATGGCACTGTTTACAATATATAATATTGAAGAACAATAATCTCAGAACAGCTAGTGTGTTGAAGTTATGATGAGTTTGCATTGCATGAGGTGTAGCACCAATGTTTAGTGGAATCAGGGGCAGATGAAAGGCCGACACAGTCGGTGTGAAACCATAGCTGACATCGTTCACACTCGATCATCGTTTCCCCATACGTCTCTGGCATCAGGCAGGTACAGAATAGTTCAATCTCTCTGTATGGGAAGTGCTTAGACCTATAGCCACACTTTAGTTTGGTCGGAAAATGTGAAAATTTTCTCATTTCTTTAAACAGTCTAGAGACAGTCTAGGAGATGGTCTCTCAATTTGACACTGGTCAAATTCAATATCTTCCAAATTGTCGCCTAGCAATTTGTGCAGAGTAAATGCTATTGCAAATACACCACAATCGTTTACCCCACTCTGTTGCTGAACTGGTGGAACATACACCATAAGATGGGGGTCACCATCCTCCTTGCTGATGGTTAACTTATGCTTAAAGCCTGTAAGTACCTCAAGCTGATCTACCAGCTGATTGCAAAACTCTCTGCCCTGGTCTGAAACAATCTCCAAAGGGCAGCCATGGTGGAATATCATCTTGTAGAGAAACTCTGCTACATGCTTTGCCTCCTTTGTTGGCATTGGAGCTGCTTCAACCCATTTTGAAAAATAATCAGTGAAGGTTATGCAATAATGGTAGCCATTCTTTCTTGGAGACAAAGTTATCAGATCAATCCCAACCTTGTTCCAAGTGTCAAACACAGGGATAGGATGCAACGAAGGTGCAGGACGATCAAATTTCCTTTTATATAGTGCGTTGGCACACCTCACAAGTGTTTTACCTACAATGAAATGTAAGGAACATGAATCACAAGCATAATCAGTGACTCTGAAATTGTTATACTCATGGCGCGACAATGTACAATAGCTACCATAACATTATAACATACCCAGTCAGCTACATCATTATTGATGTCTTCCAGTATTATCGGGCAGAGACCTTAGCAGCAACCTTATCCCGACCAAAATGACAGCCTCCAACAGAGTCATTATGACAAGCTTCCAAAATTTTGCGTTTTGTGTTGTTATCAGACACAACCTGAATGTTACATGCATGTCAATAATTATGGTAAAACAGTCAGATATGAATTGATACATAGCTAGCAGTACCCAGCACCTATTTAACAACTGCTTACCTGCCCCCTTGCCCTTGTAGTGCAGAACACCATCTACTAATTGAAAATTTTTGGACCTCTTCCTGATAATACACTTTTCTTGTTTGGTGGATTCTAGTGGATAAAGACTTTGGGATACAATTGTAACAGATTTCTGCGAACAATCAGTGTCTTCTTCCTCGGCCACGTTCTCGTTCTCTTTCTCCTTGGTACAAGCACAGACACTGACTACGTTTCTCATCTCTCTTCCCCATTCTCACTGTATTTGCGCGCGACATGTAGGGGTTCAAGATTTCCTAATCTGTACACTGGGAGACTAAAGGAAATATTGTACGGGGGTACCAAATATCCCAGGATTCTTTACGCGGGGATACCGGATGCCGGGTTGTTTGAGCACTAGCCCCTAGGAAGGAGGTTCCTGCACTGATCCCTGATACCCGCAGTCGTCTTGCCGACGTTTTCATCCCTAACTGGGAAAGAGGGCAGCCTGCTGCTATTGATGTTTCGGTAATTTCAACGATGCAACATCTGACTCAGGTTGGGACCGCTTACTATCGCAGCTCATTTAGGAGCTTGCCGAGAAGTCGGTGTCCTCTTCATCCCTTTGGTGGCCGAGTCTTTAGGCGGTTGGTGCCCTGAAGCAGTTTCCACCATCAGAGCTATTGGTCGCCTGCAGGGTATCCGGCTTGGAATACCTTCAGCGGATTCCATCTGCCATCTCTTCCAACGCCTCTCCATCAACCTCTAGCGCGGGCTTTGGCTAAGAAGATTGGCCATCCATTCTCCAGCTGTGGATGGTGTCGTTTGATTTTGGACTTTTATTGTTGTTGTTTGTGGTTTGTGTCTTGCTTTTTTTGTTTTTTTTGTTTTTGCTGCTGTCTTTTTGTCGCCATTGTTTCATTGGTGTATACTATTGGAACTTTTAGTCATTAAAATGATTACTGGTTGTTTGACATCTTTGTGTGCGGACACGTAATCAGAGCATGTAGATGTGATGACCACTACCAACAGCCAGCAAGTAAAGTATCGCTAACGCAGAGGGCGCTAAAAAGAGGATGTCTGAAGTCCCAGTTGACAAATCTCTTCTGGCCTTTTTGAATGGCATCTCAAAGAGGTTGTACTTCGGAGAGGATAATATAACAGATGGCTTCCTGAGGGATGAAGTGCTAGAAGTATCACCAGAAGGTTTGTGCAAGGAGCTAGCTAAATGTTAGGACACCCCAAATAATAAGAGACAGGCCTACGTGGCTCTGGTAATGCCAACTCCTTGCCTAAAAGCTTTGTATATTTGTTAGGATTGTTGTGGGCTAAAAGTTGTCTGGTCACTATAACTAATGGAATTGAATTTGAGTAATTTTTTTATTTGAGCTGTTAGGTACTATGGGGTGCCTAGGAACGCCTAGGTACTCAACAGCTAGGTGCCAGTGGGTGCCAGCTCAGCTCCCTGCAAAGCGTCAGCAGCTTCCACAAAACATTGGCTACACACCAGCACTAGTCACTGCATGGTTAGTTACAAGAGTCAGCAGCTAAGGCTAGTGACAAAAAAGATGTCTAGGTAGGCCAAGTTTAAATCTGGCTCATTTCTTTTCTTCCTGTGACAGAACAGGAGGTGAAATTATTTTCTAAGTTCACCATTTTTCTTACTAAATTAGCTTATAGATGTCGAGCAAGGAGAGCTATTGCAGCACGGCTGTTGTTGTTTTATTCCAGCAAGTGAAGCATGATGGCTGCTCATCTCCTTGGCTGTATCCGGGAAAGGAGGGAGCCGGGTACTTGGCTTAAATGCTTAGGAATGGCATGGTTGCCATGGCTACAATGTCCCCCCCCCCATTTTTTGACTTGCTTTTTCACAGGGAAACTTTCCCTTTCACTTGAACAGCTGCACATTCCACGAATGCAAGACAGTAAACAAAAAAATTCTCTCTCCTGCATTTGTGTTTGTGTGTCTTCCATACTTTACCTTGTTTGAGTATCATTACTGTATTGGAATGTAGGTCAACCGCTCACGGTACTTACCAATGCTATAAGTGATTGCCAATACATAAATCTGTTATCTCTGGCAGTGCTATTATGGTCTAGACAGGAACAATGCATTTGAAGGGGGAAAACCATATGGATGAGGGGAGTGGGGGAGGAGCAGAAATGGCTCCATAAACCTGGGAAGTGATTGAATATCATGCCTTTTTTGTTTCGTTTTTGTTGTCTTGAGCCTCCACATTTATTCAGGGAACACCCAGGGAACACTACTCTGGCCTGTGTATACATTAGTCCTGCCTTTGTAGAAGAGGGTTGATCAGGGAGTTAGTTTTGGGCATGCCAAAATCCCCTCCCCCCCTCCTAACAGCAAAACAATGCTCTGTGTTACCACGAGAGGGGGTAGTCATCAGCACGGAATGGTACTCATATGCTTCGGCACCTTGAGTGCCTTGTACAAAAACAATGAGAAGCTGCTAAAAAAAATAATTGGAATTTTTTTTAAAGTTTCATCTTTTATCCGCTGCCCGTGTAGCGGCCACTTGAGAAGCTTAACGAAATTTCCTCCACTATTAAGCTTCTGGGGTGGTTGTGTTGGTGGAAGTGATGTCTGCTGGTTCTTTGGGAGAACGCTGGATAGCTGGTTGAACAACACTCCTGAGTGTGTGTGTGTGTGCATGCATAGTGCCTTGATGTGTGAGTGATGTGTGTGTGTGTGATGTTTGTGTGTGTGATGTGCATGTGTGTTTGTGTGTCACACATTGTTGTGTACATGTTTACACACCAGCTCAATACCAAGTGGACGCAGACATGCCCCGCCCCTAGCTACATGTAGGAACACGACAAGGAAAGAAAGATCCATTCATGCTAGCTATTCTTACCACAAGGATATCTCATTACCCAGGCAGCCATGGAGGGTAAACTATTAGTGATGGCCATCCATGCACATTACAAGGCATGCAGAGGAGTGTCTTTAGGTGTGTGTGTGTGTGTGTGTGCGTGCCTGCCCACACATGTCACACATAATTAAATCCCTTGACCTTGAGAAGGTGTGAGTCGTTAGGTCCTTGGATGTGCCACTTTCCCAAGCACCCATAATGGCCAAACCAGAGCAGATACAGACGGTCACTAAAGGGGCATATAGATTAGGGTCTTAGTGGTGTAGTGGTGATGGTGGTGCTGGTGGTGATGGTGGGATGAGAAGCACCTGCTTAGAGGGCAGGCACTGTGCTGTATTGCTGCACTTCCTCCACCTGGAACAGAATTCGCTCCATTATGAGGTGTGCTTATGCAAGGATGAATTTTAAATCCAGGCTGAAAGTTGAGAACATCAGGATTCTAGCGACCGTCTCAGGATTCTAGCGACCGTCTCAGGGTTCTAGTGACCCTCTCTTGGCTTGACGACAACGTCAATGGAAACTAACGAAATACTAGTCTGTGACTGAGGACTAGTTCCAACTTTGGTCGGCCCCTATATTTTCTCTCACTATATTTGATTTCTGGCTCGAGCTCAACAATGACTGCTAAATGAGCTTGCACATGCCCAACACATGCCTTGCTCATGCCTTGCACATGCCTAACACATGCCTTGCTCATGCCTAACACATTCCTTGCACATGCCTTGCACATGCCTAACACATGTCAACACATGCCTTGCTCATGCCTAACACATTCCTTGCACATGCCTAACACATGCCTTGCACATGCCTTGCACATGTCTTGCACATGCCTGGTCGAGGCTGGCCTGGGTTCTGGGATGTGTACATGTACATATGCCCCCAAACTGTATATTAGTGTTTTCTCTGTTAGGACGCCTGAAATTATTTATACCCATGGTAACCGTTCCAGGTAGTGTTTATGTAGACAGAAGGGGAGGGTGTCCCCCCCTCCCCCCCCCCCCCCCCCCCCAAATTCCAGGCTCCTCTCTCCAAATTTGTATTATTTTGACCCCAATGTAACCGACTGCTCATTGTCCTTGAAGAAGTGTGGATCTCAATGTTGACAACACAAGTGTTTGAATATCAGAGTTGCAGAGTTGCACAGTATTGACTAGTTTGATGAAAACACCTAAAATGTCATCGTTAATTTCAGTTCTGGAGTGTCTGTTCCCGTTCACCACGCCCCCTTCACCCACGCCCCCTTCACCCACACACCCTTCTGCTGCTCAATCAAAAATCCCGTACAAAACTCGGATATTGTAATGTGCTTTTTTCGTCCACAAAAATTCTAGTTCAAATTTTTTCATGTTCACAGCTGAATTGAACAGCAGAGAGATTTATTTCTCTATGTGACGTACACAACGATCAGGAGTAGGTGCAGGCAAAGCTGGAGGAGAGATTGCTAGGGATGAGTGTGTCTAGTCTTGCTGCTGTGCAGTGCAGGCACAGCTGGAGAAGAGACTGCTAGGGATGAGTGTGTCTAGTCTTGCTGTGTGGGAGGCTGTGCAGTGCAGGCACAGCTGGAGAAGAGACTGCTAGGGATGAGTGTGTCTAGTCTTGCTGTGTGGGAGGCTGTGCAGTGCAGGCACAGCTGGAGAAGAGACTGCTAGGGATGAGTGTGTCTAGTCTTGCTGTGTGGGAGGCTGTGCAGTGCAGGCACAGCTGGAGAAGAGACTGCTAGGGATGAGTGTGTCTAGTCTTGCTGTGTGGGAGGAGTTGGTTGCGATCGTGAGGCCAGCAATGATAGAGATGGCTACTCTGTTGATAATGAGCCACCTATGTACTTCTTTATGGACCTTGCTTCTTAAGCTTTCTTGGAATCTCTCTCCCTCCACCTCCACCTCCATGCTTTCTGAAGCAATCAGCTGCCGATGAGCTCCTTGGGAGGTCAACACCCACCTGGGCTTGTGGGATCACGAGGTCCACACTCACCTTGGCTTGTGGGATCACGAGGTTCACACCCACCTGGGCTTGTGGGATCACGAGGTCCACACCCACCTGGGCTTGTGGGATCACGAGGTCCACACCCACCTGGGCTTGTGGGAACACGAGGTCCACACTCACCTTGGCTTGTGGGAACACGAGGTCCACACCCACCTGGGCTTGTGGGAACACGAGGTCCACACCCACCTGGGCTTGTGGGAACATGAGGCTGGGCTTGTGGGAACACGAGGTTCACACCCACCTGGGCTTGTGGGAACACGAGGTCCACACCCACCTGGGCTTGTGGGAACACGAGGTTCACACCCACCTGGGCTTGTGGGAAGACGAGGTCCACACCCACCTGGACTTGTGGGAACACGAGGTCCACACCCACCTGGGCTTGTGGGAACACGAGGTCCACACCCACCTGGGCTTGTGGGATCACGAGGTTCACACCCCAGCAGAGTGACAGAAGTGGAGGAGATAGTGAAGCTCCTTACAATCGTCTTCACAGCAAACAAAGTTGTGAAATTATTCATTGTGAAATAATACTCAAGTAATTAGATAAGATACATGTTACTTGAACAAAGCCAATTATAGATATCATAATTATATCCCATCATACGATTTCCTCTCTCTCCCTCTCCCTCCCCCTCTTCCCTTCTCCCTCTCTCCCTCTCCCTCCCCCTCCCTCTCCCCCCCTCTCTCTCCTCTCTTCCTCTCTCTCTTTTCTCTCCCTCTTCTCTCCCCTCTCCCTTCTCACTCCCCTATCCCCCCCCCTCTCTCCTCTCTCATATAAATAGACAACCACAACTTCTGTGTGGAATTTAGCTGTCCTATTTAGCTGTCCTATAACAGGTGAATAGTTGTTTTACCTACTCAAAGCTTAGGATGAATTTATTGTTGGTAATTGTAGCTCCACTTCTGTTCTTTAGGTTCATACAGTGTGTGGTTGCACCGAGTCAGCACAAATACATAGAACAACCCCTGACAACAGCTCTATGGACTGGAAGTGATTTCTTTTTCCAGACCGTCGCTAAGACTCAGGTGTGCCATTGGGCCGAGTCAGCTGATGGTTGGGTGGGTCATCTCACAGTGCAGGTCACAGCGCAGGGCGTGCATGTTCTATGAATTTGTGCTTCAATTCCTATTATCTCTTTGATGTTGCACAGTGCCTCTAATTGTAACACACCTTTGTGATATTCCCCCTCCCCCCTCCCCAATGAACCTAATTGTCAGTTATGCTCAACTATGATAACCGACAAACAGTCTATCACTGTTTCTGAAAATGGACATCACACACGGTCAACATCAATCTTGTTTCTTACTCTTCATTCTTGGATCCCTGATGAGTAGTTCCACTGGTGCAGTAATATCATGATTGACTGTGTGTGCAGTGGTCCTGTGTCATGGCAGACAGTTGTAAGTTCTAAGCTGAAACCAAAACTGGAACCAGGACACTAGTGTAAGCTGGAGTTGTACTGGACTTGGTCAGGAAAGTCAACTTGTTTTTCCAGCATCATTCCTGATGCTCGAAATCTCCTATCCCCCCCCCCCCCCTCCCCCCCCCCCAAATTATGCTAGCATAATCTGTCAAGGGGAAGAGGAATAGAGAGCGTTGCTGACTTTGAAAGAGAGAGAGTTGGTGTTTTAGAAGAAGAATGTGGCAGGTCATTAATTATTTATGTGTACTGTATACTATTATACTTATAAAGTTGGCCCATCCCATTGCTCCACCCACCTCTAGTGGCAGAGTACTCCTTTTGAGAGCCTGATTTAGTGTGGATTTGAAAGTGCTCTCTCAAGAGCGGGCGATGAGTCGCTTTCAACATAGAGTGTTGGAAGTGCTTTGAAAACCTCATGTTTGTCTGTGTGGTGTGTTGTGGAGTGCATTATGATACTGAAGTGCTTTGAAAACCTCATGTTTGTCTGGGTGTTGTAGAGTATGTTATGATACTGAAGTGCTTTGAAAACCTCATGTTTGTCTGGGTGTTGTGATGCTGAAGTGCTTTGAAAACCTCATGTTTGTCTGTGTGTTGTAGAGTATGTTGTGATGCTGAAGAGGTACACAATGCTGGTCAACACCTTGGTGACCACTGATATGGACTTCACGCAACTGGAGGCCTTCCTTAGCTCCCAGATGAAGAAGAAGCAGGTGAGGGAGGCCATGTTGCTATGGCAACTGTAGCCATGCCATGCATATGTACAGATACAATGGCTTTCTCCATATAATCAACTTAAATTTACTCACTAGACGTTTCGGCTAGTCATCAGGAATAATGATGAAAGCTTATTATTATTATTTTATTTATTAGTGTTGTTGTTGTTATCATCATCATCATCATCAGTATGTTGTTATAATTTGCTATAATTTGCTTTAATAAAGTCAGTGGCCCTAGCAACCAGATTGTTGGTGCTCTTCCTGGGATGGGGGGTGGAGGGAGGGGTTGGTACCCATGCCGGGTTGGTGCCCATGCAGTCAGAGAGTTTGCCATAGTATAGAGTAATGCTACTGCATTATGTAGTTACTAGGAAAAGGGGATGGTGGGAGGGGGGGGAGGATATGCTGACTGCCGCCTACTCCTTGATAACACTCCCGCAATGGGGACTATGTATAGTGTGTCATGAGTGTGTGTGTATATGTTGTGTGCAGGCAGGCCTGACGGAGCGGCAGGTGACCACCATCACCAAGTTTTGGAAGATGCAAAAGAATAAAGTACGTTTCATATGCAGGAGTGGGAAAACATATGTAGCACTTTGCATACATACTGTATACATGTTCTAGTAATGGATGAGGCTTTGAGTGGCCAGCTAAGGGAAAGAACAGAAGCTAGAGCATGTTAATGAACCGAGTAACTATGTCCATCATCCTCTCCTGTCAGCCGTGGACCCCATTCTCATCTTCCTGTGCAGAAAAATAAATAAATAAATAATTAATAATTAATTTATTAATAATAAATACTATTTTTGTTGTTACTTTTGGTCATGATGGTCTCTAGGGGAGATGGTGTTGGAGTTCTTGTGGTTGGTTATGGTTGTGGTTTGTTGTTTGTGTACATATGTACGAGTATTTCAGGATCGTTTGTTCTGCCATCGGGTAAGGCGGAACATAAGTTATTTACAGTATAGCCCCTTCTAACTTGCGCAGCACAACTGGATCAGTCAAGTTACGAAACTGCTGCCAGGCATTTATTTCTTCACTAAGACAACCATTACGTGGGCCTGCATTATTTAAGGCGTGTGACCCATTCATATTTTTTATGGGTGAACGTCTAGTGAATGCATGCGTACAGCAGTACCAACTTTTCCATCCTACTCACCCTGTGATACTACCTAGAGTATGTACATACAGTTCATGCATATATCTATCTATCTATCTATCTGTAGTATATACATACATGTATGTAAGTAGATATACTTGTTATATATATATATCTATGGTATATATATATATATACTTGATACGTATATACATTTATCTATATAGTATATACATAGTATATGTATATATATATACTGTATATATATATATATATATATATACTTGATATCTATCTATAGTATATAGTATATATATATGTAGTATATTATACTTGATATGTATATATCTATAGTATATACATAGTATAAATAAATAGTACATGTACAGAGCTAGAAATAAGGTTTGATGTTGGTAGGACATGATGTCCTAGCATAATAAGATTTGCTAGGTCATTTTCTAATATTGGTCAGTCATTATACTTCTACTAAATGTTGGTATACTTGCAATAATAATAGTATGATTCATAAAAACAAACAAAAATGACAATACAGCATGAAAAGTTAAGTAGGACAAAAATGTCACTGCATGTTCTCCATCCAGTTATCCCAGTCTTCTAAAGGAAGATTGTCACCAGACTCACTACTTCGGTCTAACTCATTCTCTTCATTCACTACCAATGCTGAGGTGCTTGGTGTAGCAGTAGCAGGCTTTCTTCCTGTACTTTCTCCTTGGCCACTGGTTTGTACTTTCCCACCATAACTCAATGCTACTATCAGCATTGAAATCATTTGTACCTAGCTCAGCTGTTTCCTACAATCACCAGACCTCAGCCTCGTACCTCGTACATTGCAATTAGCCTAGGGGATACAATTAGCCAAGGGCACCAATTAGCCAAGGGCACGCACTGCATGCTATTAGCTAACCACACTATGTTTTTCCCCCCTCCTTTTTCTTTTTCACAACTAAGTGAATTTTACTTCTTGGTAACCACTGCAGCTGCTACACTAAGCAGCTGACTAGTAGTAGCCACTTAGCTTGTTATTTGCTGTTAGGACAATCTGGCCGAGCAAGTAGTGATTTGGTTGGACAAATTGGTGAATTGCTCAGAAAATGACCGATGACCCCCTGTTATTTCTAGCTCTGCATGTATATAATATATATACACATATGTATGTATACTTGATATACTCACTGAAGCATTCTCCTACAGGCACAGTGTTAGATATTCGCCTATGTTCCATAGTCACTCTACTGCACATTCACTTAGCCAGTAACTACATGTACCATTTTCCAAGAATTATGGCAACATTTTCCTAGACAGCAGAACCAGATTGTTGGATGACAAAGTAGTCACACAATTTAATGGCAGAAACAAAGCCGGCAAGAAAGCTAGGGGTGACTTATACCTGCAGTTTATGTATGGAGGCAAGATCTGCAAGTCGACAAAATAGCGTCTGTGTTGCTGTCTTACTCGAGAGCATCGAACTGGTACTATCCTGAGCGTGGAACTGGTACCATCCTGAGTGTTAACTCGTACCATCCTGAGCGTGGAACTGGTACCATCCTGAGCGTTAACTGGTACCATCCTGAGCGTTAACTGGTACCATCCTGAGCGTTAACTGGTACTATTTTGGAAAGTTATCTGGAAAAATATTTGACCTCTTCTATATATCCAGTGGCTACCATGGCACAGTAATACCAACACTTCCATTCTCTTACTGCTATGAAAGAAGTAATAGAATACCTCAACGAAAAGCTGATCAATATCTACAGGAAGGGCTTGCATACCAGCTTTTACAGTTAGATCAGCGAGATGACAAATACAGCCTACATCTAAAACATCAGGGCGCGCTCCGTCCTTATCCGTTTCTGGATGCCCCTTTCATCACGTTCGTGTTGTCAGACATGAAAGACAAACATTTGCTGAAGTCCAAACCATGACTACCAAGTCACTGCTAGAGCAGAAAAGAGGTTTATTGCTGTGCCTATATTAGTTACTGGCATGTCCAGAAATCTGGTGCGAACGTCTCCTACACTAGAATCGAACACACGAACAAGTATTATGCAGGATTTGTCCCTCTTATCATTTGACTCGTCCATCATGACAGAGAAAAACTAGACATGCTGTGAAGGGTATTTTGAAGATAGTGGGGAGCTAAAGCTTCCTTAACCGTCTCACCGCCGTATCCGCCATATGGCGGAGTTGTAAATGACCGTGACAAAAACAAATATATAAAATCGTTAGTTTTAGCTACGCATGTGCTAAATATACCTGGGGGTGTCCCTTGCTTTGCTAGAGCTGGAATTAAAATAGCTGAGGTATAGTGCCTAGGTAACCAAGGTATTCGTGACGTCAAACTCAGCTGATCGATTAAAAAATGGCTTCTAGACTAAATTGGACGATGTTTTGGCAATGCTGGATGACGACGAATTCGGTCTGTCTGAGGTTGAAAGCAGTGATGGGGAAGGAGAAGGGCCTACCACGGAGAACAGACTAGAGATCCTGAAGAGCTAGCAACTCTGAATGACATCGTAGATTCAGAACCTTTTTTTGCCAGTCCAGAGATAGTAGCGCTGATTTGCGTAGGGATCCAGGTCTTGAGACTGACGATGGTGAAGAACAGGAACAAGATGTCCCAGGAAAATAAATAGCCATACATGTAAGATCCTTGAGCATTACTGCTTTTTTTCTGACTTGTATAAAAAATTGCATTTACCTGGGTACTTCGCGGGTACTAGCTATCCATCTATATAGCTATAATAATATAAAGCTAGTAGGTAGTTAGTTAGTTATGGTTTCTAATTATCTGCCCTAGTAAAATATGACGCTGTCATTTTATTATATTTACATCATGATGTAATCTCTGTCCATATTCTGCCTAAAAATACAATCAAAACAAACAATCAAATGTTATAATGATATTCATTGTATGTGGTCAGTTGCTAGGCAACCTACAGTTGACCACAGTGTTTGTCAACACCAAATGCTATAACATCAACCATGGTTGCTAGGGACATTTGTGCACTCCTGGTTGAATATAAAATATTATGTAAAATAACGTCACTATTTTTAAAAAGTGCTGTGTAAATCCAGCGGTGGAAGGGTTAATGACTGCTGCAGTTTTAGTATGGCCACAAGCAAACTTTTTTGCAACTTCTGAGTCTGGGAACATCCGATTAAACAATTTCGTGGCATGGTCGCTAATTTGAAAAGAAAGATTGTGCTCAGCCACAAACTTGCACCAAAGAGACTCAGCTTCTATAGTAGCCTGAGCTGTTTGAGGCTTAAAGTAATGCTACTGACCTGGACGAAGATGCGGCCTTAGCCATATCAATATGGCGTTTTCCTTGTACATGTGTGACTACATCATGTCGTCCACAATTATATACGCCGAAATCAGAGGAACATATTGAGCATCTTGCGTAGGTGTATCACCTATACAGAGGTTACATATACTTGTAATTCAACAACTTTGCTGTACTTAGATCTACAAACCTTTGGAACTTTTCCCTATTCCTGGAAATTCATTTGGATCAAAGTGACTCATCCGTTTGTGCCTTTTAGACGAAGAAGGTTTTAGACGAAGAAGGATTAGACGAAGAAGGATGCATAGATTCAGAAGCTATCTGGTCACTTGAAGAGCTAGAACTGGAGGCCATATTTAGTTGCTGTCTGCTGAGCTATGCATGCCATGTGCTCTTCAAAAATGCTGTTAGTGCCGATTTTAATCTAATCATCAGGCCACATACATGTATGACCACTTCCTTGACAAACAATATGGCTCCACTTAGGCAATCCTTGACCCTTGACATAGCTATCAAATCCTTGACTGTCAAGGAAGTTCCTTGACGGTTGGAGCCTATGAATTTAATAATTCAGTACATAGTTGTATATATATATATACAATATACAGTACATAGTTATATATAGTATTCAGTACATAGTTATATATATATATACACAATATACAGTACATAGTTATATATAGTATTCAGTATAATTATACAAGAGATACCTGTGTGTCATCAGTACATCCTCAATGACCACATGGACCAGTGTCCAAATCACCAGGACTTGTTAGCAACTTTGGAACATACTACAACTGGTTGGGGGAGGGGGGGGCTGTCGATTTGTGTAGACTTGTGTAGGGTGCTATTGTACAGTACAACAGATATATAACTTGTAGTCAGGTGAAGATTGTGAAGACATGAAATAGACTACATGTAAGTGGCACAACCTTGCTAGGCTCATGTGAATCACAGCTGAAGGGCCTGAACTGACTTCAGTGGGCCTTGCTAGGCTCATGTGAATCACAACTGAAGGGCCTGAACTGACTTCAGTGGACCTTGCTACGCTCATGTGAATCACAACTGAAGGGCCTGACTTCAGTGGACCTTGCTAGGCTCATGTGATCACAACTGAAGGGCCTGAACTGACTTCAGAGCAATTTTGCACCTACACTGGAGGATTGTATTGTATTATAAATAATGCTGCCTTCTGATTGACCGGCTCATATAAAACTCCACCTTGTCTCTCTTTATTAATGCTATTGTGAATTAACTGACAGCAGCTTCATGTACATAGATAGATGCATATAGTATACCATTATATGGATATGAAATCGGGGGGGGGAGAGATTGGGGGGTATTTCAAGTCCCCCCTCCTCCCACCTGCTGTATGAACCCTACCACTGCATTGCCAAGTGAACGATTTGTCCAAATCACCAGAGCTTGTTATTTTAGAGTGCGTAATATACACATTGCTTTATGGTGGCCTTTTTATATTCATGTGTCCATTTTGATGCCTTTGGTGTAATATTATATGCTGAGTGACAGCACGAATCTGTGCATGTGCTCATCTCTTCCTTCTCGCCTTCCACCATCAGATTCACCAGCGTCAGATTGAGTCCAGCATATGGGGGAGTCACTTGGAGTCTTTCTCCTGGAGGATCGACATCAAGACAACGGCCAGGCACATTGAGCAGCTGAACGAGCCCACGGCAATTATGGAAATGAAGCTGAAGAACGAGTCCTCCAGAAAGGTACCTGCGTGTTATTTCGGAGAATGGGTCGTCAAGTTGAGCACTGTTCCATTGTCCTTGACAGTCCTGGGACTACATCCAGCGGTTGTCTAGCCCTAGTTAGGATTATCTCTAGGCTCCAAAATCCCTAAACCAGCCCCAGCCCCTAGCCCTAACCCCAAGCCCTAATCTTAGCCCAAACCCTACCCTCAACCCTAGCCCTAATCCTACCCTCAACCCTAGCCCTAACCCTAGCCGTAGCCCTAATCCTAGCCGTAGCCCTAATCCTACCCTCAACCCTAGCCCGAATCCTACCCTCAACCCTAGCCCTAACCCTAGCCGTAGCCCTAATCCTAGCCGTAGCCCTAATCCTACCCTCAACCCTAGCCCTAATCCTACCCTCAACCCTAGCCCTAACCCTAGCCGTAGCCCTAATCCTACCCTAGCCCTAACCCTAGCCTTAGCCCTAACCCTAGCCTTAGCCCTAACCCTACCCTCAACCAAAGCCCCAACCCTAGCCTTAGCCGTAACCCTATCCTCAGCCCTAACCCTAGCCTTAGCCCTAACCCTACCCTCAACCCTAACCCTAGCCTTAGCCCTAACCCTACCCTAGCCCTAACCCTACCCTCAACCCTAGCCCTAATCCTACCCTCAACCCTAGCCCCAACCCTAGCCTTAGCCCTAACCCTACCCTAGCCCTAACCCTACCCTCAACCCTAGCCCTAACCCTAGCCTTAGCCGTAACTCTAGCCACTGCAGTGGGCAACAACTTCGAATTTTGGACACTCTGGGACTGTCCTTGTCATTCTAGTACAAGATCAACTTCCAGGCAGTTGCACCTGTCGAGGAACACTGGCGTCCACCACGGTAGTTTTCACCCCGGCCAGTCTTAATAGAGCCACTGCTCGACATAAATACATACACATGTATCTATTGCTGTAGCACTCCCATTGTTGGGTTGACCCCTACAGTACTTCAAAGTTTCAGACACACCAAAAAATGTTTGTATCTCACTTTGGCAGCTTCTTAGTATATATCCTAAAAGGTTGTTTCTGCCGATTTTGACCCCCAAAACACTACAAGCATGCCTTGAATTCTTTGTGAAGTTAGTCAATCGGCAGTTACTATAAAGAAACGTTAAAATCCGTGACATGCATTTTCATGATCTTATCTACAGTATATATGTGTGTGTCTTCCCCCAACCATAACTTGTGTACATGTTTGTCATAATTTTACTACCGGATTATTCCAAACTGTTCAATGCATGATTCAGCGCTACATATTTACATATATACATGTATATATGTCTACAGTGTATGTACAGTAGGAGACCAAAAAAATGTCGAGTTCCGTTGCGTTAATATTCCGTTGGCGCTATTTACAAACGTTGATCCAACGCCGTTTAGTAACAGGACCGTTCCAACGGCGAGCAATTGTTTTTCTTCGCGTTTCAAACTCGTTCGTGGTTCAATTATATCGCCCTTGTTTGCGCGGTCATTCTCCAGCCTCGTGCTCAATTACAATCGGCGTCGTGCTCCTGCTTGTTCATCTGGCAACCTCTCGCTTCTTGACCATTCATCAGTGAAAGGCCATCGATATTAATGCAAGCCTCGAAGGAATAGAGGAGCTGATGAAGCGCACCGATGAAACAACACTTGACTAGCTTCAGCGTCTGCTACAGACCAAACTAGGACTACAACATTTCACTGCGCACCATTCTGCGGTGCAGGACCGCTTTAGGATAGACCTTCCAAGGTAGCTCTACTGTCAGTTCATCAGACACGCGGAACAAGGTAATCTGTCTATCATTTCTAAAGCTTGCTTGAAGCTTGGTTTATCTGACAACTTGGTTTAAGCTTACAGTTTATAAGCTGGTTTAGCTTAGTTTAAGGACGCTTGATTGATTAGCTTATTCTAAATTTGAAAGGTAAGCTTATGAACATAGCTTTACCTGGGTTGTGGCTAGGAGTTTAGCTTGGGGGCTTGAAGGACCTAAGACAATCTTGCCTGCTTAGTTTACTCCTTAGCTACTCTTTGGCAAGCTTAGCTTGTATTGGTGAAACATTTGATTTCCAAATCTTAAAGGCAAGGTAATATTACATGTTATATGGATTGGTGAATGCAGTCCAACTCAAGATCCACAGACTGCACTCAGGATTGTTTGAACTTGAATGTTGTACTTGACAAAATTGCTATATTTTGTTCACTGGTTACCATAATAATATTGAGCAATGAGCATGCATAAGGACACTGCAATTTAATTACTTGTTTCTCACATCCGGCGTGTCCAAATTTTAGCAGACGGGAAAGGAAAAAAATATCACGTGATCCAAATCTGAAGCTGGTTAGAACGCAATGGCCTCCCCCTTCACTTTCGCTTGGCCAAGTACTGTAGTCAAGTTAGAGAGGCTCTTACCTGCAAATCATCTGTTGAAATGCAGTACTACAAATCCACACTGTCACACAATTTGTGAGTTTCCCTGATGTCTGCTACTACTGTTGAATGGGGGCTGAAGCACTGGTTGATGATGAAGAGGGTCCGTGAACTTCGTGAATCATATGCAACAGTGTTGCCCATATGCTTCCTTTGCAAGAGTGAGGGGAAACATGCTTTCTGCAAACAACCTTCCAATGTTGTTAAGAGGCCAAAAAACAGTAATGAGGTGGATTAAAAAAAAAAAAATGTGGTTTCATTTTTCAGCTTGGACCTATATAGTTTTTGAATATGTTGGTAATTGTATGTACCATGTACCATGCAATATATACATGTTCTACCATTTTTCTTGAAAGTTTTTTTTCTTCCTGGTTGCCTTGTCTATATTTGTGCCAAGGAATTTTCTTCTTCTTTTTCCCCCTTTTTCTGGTTGCCTGGTCTAAATTTGTGCCCAGGAATCTGAGAAACAAGTAATCAAATTGGTATGGCCTAACTATCACCAGTGAACTTTCATGACAATTTAACACAGTATCATGCAAGGCTTGTGTTATATATCCCCAGGAGTTGCAGGCGAGTAGCCTTAGGAGCCCCTCTCGGGGGGTTCCCTGCACCGACTGTGCGGGTTGCCTGGCGGGACGTAAAAGGTCTCGTTGGGCTGCCGGCGTGATCCAACTTGGCGATTTCTGGGGCTAGATCCCTTGCAGACGACTTGAATAGGTAAGGTTGGCTGTCATAACCAACACTACCCAATTGGCATGACAAAAGACGACAAAGTGTTTGCATATCTTGGTGTGTACACCATTTCTCTGACATGCATATTTTTGTGTGAATCGTAGATGTACTTGCCTTGTAGTAGTAGACATCTTCATAATAAAAGATGACAGTCGGTTTAAAACTAACACTGCAAGCATAAACACTGATATGCTTGCTGGATCGAACACTTCTCTCATTACAGGCTCAAATTCAATAGTGTCCATGGAGAAGTAGGTGGTTGGAAGCAGTAATTATAGGAGAGAAGTCGACTAGTATGTGTAAGTCGGTGGGGGGCATCAAGGACCAACTTATCCTACAACTCAACCATAGAAGCCGGAGTCCTGTTGCATGTACAATGAACATACCATGCAATAGAGAAATGCATTGCAGAAATTTATGTTCTTGACGTAACTTTTCCACTCGTACAGTACACCTACCACCAAACACAGACCCATATTTCACCATGGGCTACACCGACAGAGTTCTCTGTTAGCCAAAATATCAATGTGTAAATGCATCATACCATCTCCTATGCATGGTTGAGGTGAGGCCTAACATTCTGACGTGGCTTGTTACATACAAAAGCTTAGCTAGGGGTTTCTAGAGGTTTAAGGCAAGTCCTGCTAAGCTACTAGACGCTCTGTAAACTCTTCAACTTTTCTAAGGCAAGGTCTGCTAAGCTACTCTGTGAAGTTTCTCTAAGGCAAGGCTTGCTAGCTAATGTGAGGGCATTTAAAAAGGGGGGGCATTGTTTTGCAAGCCTTAGTCTACACCATGCTTTACCTAACACTATGCTTAGCAAACCTAACCTCTACAAACTATATATATAGCAAGCTTTGTCTAAGCATGTCTAAACTGAGTAGTTACTAACAAGAAGGCTAAGCTAATAGCTAATACAAGTAGAGCTAGTGGGCACATGCCAAAAGGCTAGGAAGAGAAATAACTACTGTCAGCAGTAGACTTCTTGAAGAGCAAAATGACATCTGCGAAAGAACAAAACAAAAGAGAAAAAAAACACTCGCTAGATATAGCATCGGATTGTAACACACCTGGCGCCCGCCCAATGCGCGCGTGAGCGCGTGGACACGCATTTATAAAATAAGCGCTAAGATAAAAAATTGGAAACGTAAGCTTAACAGCGTTTGTTATGCGTTATTCGTCGGTTTTTATGCGTTCACTCCGTGTTTCTGTTTTCCTTACCCACCGTTGGAACGGGTGCGGAACTGGAACTTTTTTTTGTCTTCTACTGTATCTACATATGTATCTATGTATGTTTTACATATGTATTTATGTATATATCTACATTTGTATTTAAATATGTATATATGTATGTATATATTTACATATATATATACATATGTATATACATATCTACCCACCTAGTACCTAAATATGTATCTATGTATATATTTACATATGTATGTATATATATATATATTTACATGTATGTATTTACACATATATACATATATCTATGTGTATTCAGGGTTTCATTGTTTCATTTTTTTTAAATTGTCCAAGGGGGCAACTGGAGGAATCTGGATATTTAGGGCGGCATGATGGTTAAAGATGTGACAAAGTTTCTAATGATACAATTTTCAAGGGGGGGGGGGGGGTTCCCTTCCGTCTCCCCCTAGATGAAACCCTGATATTATCTGTACCTATGTATCTAAGTATGTATCTAAGTATGTATCTGTGTATCTACATACATATATAGATACTTCTCACACACAAACTGTATGTAACTTGCATACAATACTTCATTATAATTTTACTAACAGAAGATTCCCAAATGTCCAACGTATTGCAACAACTAATTCATAACCTTTTCCATCAAAACACCCAAGGTTGGTAAAGGTTGCCAGTGTCATAAGCCCGCTTCTGTGTATGAGTCTAGCTGAGCTGAGTCAGCAAGCAGCTACATGTGTTCTCCATCAAGTAGATAACACAAGTAGTGATCAGTTAGTTTCCTCAGAAGCTTCCTCTTGTGGTAATAGTATGTGTCTGTGCTAATTACTGGGAGAGTGTGGGGAAGATATGGATTATCTCTCGTTGAGAAGCTTGTTCATGGTGAGGTGAGGGTACGTATCAGCCGAGCCTGTTCATGGGGAGGTGGGAGGTACGCACCAGCCAAGGCGTGCACGAGATACGAAATGAGATGATCTGTATATTAACCCAGCCTATAGCAAATTCATGACATCTCAAGCAAAACAAAAATGCATGTCACACATACCCATCACTGCAAGTATTTATGTATACTGTAAAACTTGGTTGTTAAGTCCTTCTGGCTATAACACAAACGGGTAAGAAAACCAATGCCTATTAGTGACCTAATGCTTAACAAAAGGGGAAAGTCCCATGTGACTAATGCATGTTAAAATCTAGGAATGGTTATCGGCATATATATACTTGATGCCACTTCAGAAACACAAATGAAGGAGGCGAAGTTAGCGATGGCCTCTCTTATGTCAGCTACGGTGGGCCACTCTCTGCAAAATGTTGTACGGAGGGGAGGGCATCACATCATACAAAAGTCTGGTCACGCTTCATCGGAAAAAAGCTTCATGTCTCCAAGCAAGAAGGCAGTCCTTGTGACAGGCTGGCTGTAAGCATTGTGAAGGAGCTGGATATAATCGTTGAGCACAAGCCGGGAATTTTCTCGAGCTTTCGTAATGTAACCAGAAGCAAAAAGGCTCTTTTCTCTCGAAGTCTTCTTCCAAGTAACAATTGTGCATGCAACATCCCATGGGACCCTCATTTGGTGCATGCACGTAGTCCATTTAATGTGCTCGTTGATATTCATATGCGAGAAGTAAAAATTACCCGTGTGCCAAACAAGGAGAGCACCGTTGACAGAAGGACAGTTTCTTACCAGCAGAGATTGCCTAACAACCGAGTTTTAACGGGATTTCAATTATGCCAGGCCATGGCAAAGTGTCCAGACGCCAACATAATGTTGACATGGCAACCAGGCGACTCATGCTTGTGCAATGCCTTACCGAACATATTGTGTATGGATCAGGGGGGGGGGGGGGATGCGGGATTGTACATGTATCGTTATTAGCCATCAGATTATGAGAATTGACTTGATGGTGTGATGAATATGACGACATGGGAGGTGTGCATGGCTTTAGAATGACATCCATGATTGGTCAGCCCGGGGGTTATGTATACTGGAGTGACTTCTTGTCAGAGGCTGTTGGACCAGAAAACAAAAATCAATTATAAAAAATAATGGACTGGTCAAAAAAGATATGGAACATGAATTTACTGATGTAGACGACAACCATTTACAGGACCCTTTACCTATTAATATAATGAACTCGAGAAGCAGTGTTATGATATTAGTCTTCATTGAATAAAAGGTCCTGTAAATATTAGTCTGAATAAAAGGTCCTGTAAATATTAGACTTACATTGAATAAAAGGTCTGCTAAATATTAGTCTTACATTGAATAAAAGGTCCTGAATATTAGTTTTGAATAAAAGGTCCTGTAAATATTAGTCTTGAATTGAATAAAAGGTCCTGTAAATATTAGTCTTACAGAATAAAAGGTCCTGTAAATATTAGTCTTGAATTGAATAAAAGATCCTGTAAATATTAGTCTTACATTGACTAAAAGGTCCTGAATATTAGTTTTGAATAAAAGGTCCTGTAAATATTAGTCTTACATTGAATAAAAGGTCCTGTAAATATTAGTCTTGAATTGAATAATAGGTCCTGTAAATATTAGACTTATTTCTTTTTTAAACTAGTATATATATATATATATACATGCAATATATTTATTTTCAATGAACTCTCAGTTGATATAATGAAGCTACAATAACCCTCTCAATAATCAACTTGAATTGGAGACAGTAGTCAAGTTGATTATTGAGAAGGTCATATTTTGTTTTTAAATTTTCGTCTTCTCAACGAATGCTCAGTTGACATTGTAGATGACACAACGACTTTCTGGATGATTACTCTTAGCATCTAATGAAGGGAGTGTCTAGCGAAATGTCGTGTGAGTAAATTTCAAGTTGATTACTGAGGCCATTCTAATTTTGTCTTGTTTCGTTATATCAAGCAGCCCCAAGAAGAAGTTGCTCAGTATCACATCAGATCAAGCCGATCACAATGTTTTGTATACCCACACCCTATGTATTCATATATACACAGACACATGCACCATGAGTAGTATTACTAGAGTAATACACCGTGCCTATGTATTCATATAGACACATGCATCATGAGTAGTATTACTAGAGTAATACACCCGTGCCTATGTATTCATATAGACACATGCATCATGAGTAGTATTACTAGAGTAATACACCCGTGCCTATGTATTCATATAGACACATGCATCATGAGTAGTATTACTAGAGTAATACACCTGTGACTATGTATTCATCATATATACACATAGACACATGCACCATGAGTATAGTAATACACCCGTGCCTATGTATTCATATACACACATGCATCATGAGTAGTATCACTAGAGTAATACACCCGTGCCTATGTATTCATATAGACACATGCACCGTGAGTAGTATTACTAGAGTAATACACCCGTGCCTATGTATTCATATAGACACATGCATCATGAGTAGTATTACTAGAGTAATACACCTGTGACTATGTATTCATCATATATACACATAGACACATGCACCATGAGTAGTATTACTATAGAGTAATACACCCGTGCCTATGTATTCATATAGACACATGCATCATGAGTAGTATTACTAGAGTAATACACCCGTGCCTATGTATTCATATATACACATGCATCATGAGTAGTATTACTAGAGTAGACACACGTGTCTATGTATTCATATAGACACATGCATCGTGAGTAGTATTACTAGAGTAGACACACGTGTCTATGTATTCGTATAGACGCATGCACCATGAGTAGTATTACATGTACTAGAATATGCACACATCCTATGTATTCATATAGACACAGACACATACATCATAAGTGTGTATATAGTTATCTGGTTTTGTTGAAGATCTGTGCTGTTAATGATTTAGTGTATCTATGACAATAATAGTCTTTTGCCAACTTCCAGGTGATTTGCTTAAGAGAGAAACAAAATGGATTAGTGCTGAATAGATAGTTGTTGCAATGCATTGGACAGTTTTGAATCTCCTGGCAGTATAATTAATTATGATGAACAGACATTATATGCAAGGTTTGAGTGGGGGGAAGGTAGACACACACATAGATATGAGATCCTGAAGATGAATTTTATTGTGTTTTTTAAACAGTTGTTATCGTTTTATTTGGGTGTGGTGGGGGGGCTGCCGGTTACTAACTTCGCGAAGGATTTGAGGCATGCTTGAAGTATTTTTGGGGTCAAAATTGGTTAAAGTCACCATTTAGGATACGAAGAAGCTGCCAGAGTGAGTTTAGCCAAGATGAAACCTATTTTTACCCCCCACCATTTTAAAAGAGAAGTCAATGCTACCATTTTCCCTGGCATGAAAAAATATATATATATACATGTATACATGTGTATACAAGACGGGTTTCTATTTATGTTGCCGCACTTACATTCCATGGAGACCGGACCTTCCAGACCAATGAAATAGGCCGAGTTCTAGTGATTAATTAAGGGGGTCCACTACCTAAAAAAACACACAAAAAAAACACACAACTTCTCTCTGTTTCAGAATTTTTATTTGAGATCTTATATGATGTGTACCTATACACAAACCTACCTTCTTGTGCTGTGGCAACTACCCAGCTACAACTGATCCGGACTTAGTGAACATTTAAGATTTCACGAGGACGGTCATATTTGGAGACTAGTTTACTTAGGGATTTCACAACTTACCACAGTGGAAATTACAAAGTATGAAACATAATATAACATTAAGTTTTTTTTATATAGTGTGATCATGGATTTTAAAAAATATTGCAATTTTTTGGTAGCATTTTCATTGTTTTTTTTGTACCTGTTGACATACTTGCTTAAAATTAAAAACAGAGAATGTCATCTTGTAGCTCTCATTGAGAGGAAACAGAATCGATATAATTTTGTCTGATTACTCCAAATATGAAGCAGGGAGAACCGTCCTTGGCTTTAAAAAAAAAACTTTTTCGGGACAGGCATTTTAAGGACTAGTATAGTATTTCAATGTATACATATATATACATAGAAAAATCAAGAATAGGGAGGGGAAGTTTGGTCTGTCCTATATAGGCCACTTCCTAGGGGGATGACCAGAATCACTGGTTTGCTTCCCTTGTCGGAGCCCTAGCCCTAGCCCTAGCCCTAGCCCTAGCCCTAGCCCTCCACGGCCATTGAAACTCACTATTACGTGAAGCGTCTTCTTCGCAAATCGGGAGTACTCGAGTTAATATAAGTCCAGAATGGAGCATCCAAATATTCTTCAATTTGGAAGGCAGCATCTTGCATGTACTATCATCATATTTTGGGGGGGGGAAAGGAAAAAAAAAGAGAAAATTTTTTTTGGGTAGTGGACCCCCTTAATTAGTTGGTAATTATTTCTGATTTACTAAGTTTTGTTGTGTATATACAGTGTTGTGAGGAGATGGTTAGGTTTGAAGTGGATAGCAAGAAGCTCTCACATCTGCTCTCACAAGTGGAAGACATTCAGAGATCAATTGATGAACACGCACACATGTAAAGTAATTATTTCTGTCACAGCTATTTTCTAATAATTATGTCTCCTTCCGTATGATCAAGCAATTACATATATATATACGTGTGTATATATATTATATTCTTTCGTGCCTACATTAATATCCTGGTGGCCTATATATATATGCCATTCACATTTCATGGTGGGACATTTTCTAAGTATAATTGGGGGAAATGTAGATGGATAAAGCACATCCCTAATTATGAGTGTTGTGACTTGCACGTGATTCTTAGTCCCCAACCAAACAAACTGCACGGAAGCAATGAAATTATTAACACAGTTTGGTGAAAAGATAATTTGTTGGTACAGTATATATGTATGTTGTAAGTTGTTTACTGCAGAAGATAGGGAGGGTGTTGCTGAGCTTCAGGGAACTCTTTGTGCCAGTAGTAGAGCTTTGCTGACTGGTGTGGGATGCATAACTTCAGTGTTTCTTGAGACTTTGGAAGCTGAACCTCTCCACTGCTGGTGCACATTGAAGGAATGTATATAAGAACCAAATACAGCTAGAGCCGTCGAGGTGTTTTTTTAACCTCTCTCTCTTGAAAAGCTAACAAGTATTCTAAGATCACTGTCAAAGATTTCAAATACCTAAGGTACTTTTGTGTTTACAGCTTGTATTACCATCTCAAACTTGCTTGGCTAGTGCACCTGCTTTAAATCAAGGACAAAATGGATGAAACTGGTTTCTATGGTGACCCTTTGCTTTGCTGCAATACCCAGTTCGTTATTTCTAACTACCGGAGTTATTTTAATCTCCAAATCATTTCTTCCTAAATGGAAGATGTTCCTGTTCATGATCTTCATGTTTTATTATTTTTCAAGCTGAGTGAATAGTCTTCCTAACTATTCACTAGTGAATATCCTCCCCCATGGCCTTATCATGCGATAATTGGTACGGAAGTCCGATGGCCGATATTCTGGGCTGCTTATTTTGGGAGCCAAAAGTGGACTGATTTGGGGTGCTAAAAATGGATCTGGTCTATGGAAGATGCTATGGGTAGAGCATCGGAGACTGATTTAGGCTGCTAAGACCATTGTCTGGTCTGGTTGGCGATATACTCTTGGCAGACTGCATCTGCCCAGACTGATTTGAGTTTGCTAAAAATGGTATGGTAAATTATACTCTGTGCAGACTTATTTTGGCATCCAAAAGTGGCCTGTCCAGACTTATTTGGTCTCTGGGTGCACTGATCTGGTATATAGACTTGAATATATAGGAAGACAGTGAATGTTTTAGCTCAACTATTTTGCATCCGGTACAGTACAAATTTATTAATGACAGCTTTCACAATACCATGGTAAGTGTACACGAATACACACCGTCTGTACACACATGGCACATAAAACCAGTTCACATGAAGTAACCCAACCATATCAATGACAGGTATTGTTGGCTGTGACACATCAGTTAGTGTACAGAAATACTTTGCGCTGCTTTGAGTATTCTTTGGCGTCTGTTTTTTCAAACTGGGAGTACTGAAACAGCCAACCTCCTCCAGGCACTTCACAAGATGACGATGCATCTTGCTCTAATTAAACAACAGCTTACTGGAGACTCTCAAGCACAGCACTGCTGCAGAGGAATTGGATCTACTCCACAGCTACTGCCATTTGATCTGTGTGGTAAACTGGACAAACTGGAGTTTAAATGACTCTTCCTTTGTTTGGAGTATGATGGCAACCTGTTGCTGGAGCTAAATTGACTCCACCTTTGTTTGGAGTATGGTGGCAACCTGTTGCTGGAGCTAAATTGACTCCTCGTTTGTTTGGAGTATGGTGGCAACCTGTTGCTGGAGCTAAATTGACTCCACCTTTGTTTAGACTGCAGGGATTCTCAACCGTTCCTCCATCATTTACCCCCTCAGCCTGATGTATTTCGACATTTACCTCTTTACTCCCATACAAAAATGCATATAAATTATAGCCATCATAAAGGAACAGAAAAGTAAGAAGATAAGAAAACACATTAATTGTCTAGGTTTTGCATAAAATATAGTAATAATTATACTTTGATAAAGAAAGAAATTATATAGTGCATTCGTACGTATCACTAAAACACACACGCCAGAAGCATTATCAGTGGGATGCTGATTCATTGAGTCAACCAGTTTATTGTTCGAAGAGCTGTTGATGACAACGCTATTATCGTTGTCGATTTTCACGCGATTCCTGGCCTTTGTCTTCATTGCTATAATTATACTAAAGTTGAGAACCCTGATTCACATAAGTATGTAGTGACAAAAGGAAGAAGCACTTGGAAGGCACGCTGAGTAAGAAGTGGGAATGAATCTGTGAGTTTTATCCAAAAATCAACACCAACCTTTTCAAATTCTTCTCTAAGATTAGCAGAGGATTGAAAATCAATCGGCTCATCTTTTGCTGGGTCGTCATCTTTCATTTCTGATAGTTCAGTGGTAAAATGTCTTATTATCCATCTCTCTGTAGGAATCATGTCTTTTGAAAGTAGCCAGTGAAGTATTCCTTCAAGATTTTCAAATGATCTGTGATGTCTTCATTTATCTCAGGTAACACACTAGGTCTTTCACTAATGACCTCATCCAAGTTGCCAAGTTACTTTGATGACCTCTTCGTGCCCATAAGTCCAGCTTTGTCTGCAATGCTGTCATCTTTTCACTTGCTTCAACAATGGTTACTGATGTTCCCTGGAGTTGTTTGTTGACTTGGTTAAGATAGGTAAATATATCTGAGAGGTACCCTAAACAGGTTATGAACTCAAAGTTTTCATACAGCTTTGAATCCCGGTCACGAAGAAAGCTCAAACACTCGGTATGAAGCAAAAGAGTTGAATGTTCAGAACCCATCTCATCACAAAAAGCTTTGAAGAAATGATGATTCAGTGCTCGGGCATGAAGGAAATTAACAGCCTCAACAACTTTCTGCAAAACCATTTTCAGATTTTCAGAAGCGTTTTTGGAGCCAATGCATGTCTGTGAACACAATGTGTTATCACATTCGGTGCCTTTTGCTTTACAAGTGCAGTGAAGCCTGATCTCACTCCCATCATGGCTGGGGCTCCATCAGTACAGATTGAACCAACAATGTCCCATGTGAGATTGTTCCTCTCAAAGAAGTCTTGTGTTTTCTGCATTATATCAGTAGCCTTTGTGGTTTGTTGGAGATGTTCACAGAAGAGAAGTTCATTCTTCACATATGTAATGGACAAAAACAAGAAGTTGTGACAAATTTCCAACATCACAGGATTCATCATTTTTTTGGCTGGGCTAGATTTGATCTGTTCAACAACTTGTTGACAAATATCTTGAGACATTTCAATAATACGTCGATGAATTGTGTCATTAGAAAGGTGAATGTCTTGAATCTTCTGTTTTGCTTCTTTCCCACATACATGTTCAACCATGTCTGGTTTAATCAGCTTCTTGGCAATGTCAGTTTCATTGTCTTTGCTATTCACTGCACTACATGATAGGAAGCTGCAAGCAATGTTTTTTTCTTAGATACGAAGCCAAGTGCAGGCAGTGTCCCGCAGCCCTAGACCTAGCTATCTTTATTTCAGTCATTAGATGCATGGGCAATGTGTAGCTTTTAGATGCTGTTTCAGTATTGTGACCTATTTCCAAGAACTTTTGAGCACAGCAGACACTGAGGCTTCTCCACGTCATCCCCACAACAATGGAGTCAAAGCCATATTGTACATACGAATCCAGCTATGTACGTTTCTTGCACATGGCAAAATCTGAAAAGAAATAATTATGTAATATTAATAGTAATATACAACTATAGCTACTAGGTCTATTCAACTAATATACTACCTGATACCAAGGTCAAAGGTAGTATATTAGTTGAATAGATCTAGTAGCCATAGTTCATAATAATTATGTTATATACCTTGGTTGTTCTCTGATCTCCAGCAGCTGAATTATTGAGCTATTGTGAGCTAGCTTAAACTAGCTATTTTCTCTGAGCTCTAATGAGCTAGCTAGTTATAGTAAAATTAATATAAATTTTGGTTTGTAATGAGTTTTTCATGAATGGATATGCCAGTGGAAGGGACTTTATGCTGAATAGAATGAAAACTCTCCCAGACATAGTAAAACAATGAAAACAATCAAAGACCAAAAACAATAGTGTGAATAGAAATAGTGACCTCAGGTAAGTTATATATACCAACCTGCTTAGAGGTCTATAAGCTTTATATTCCCTTTTCCTTATTCAATTATCAGGTATGGCAATTATTTACCCCATGCCATGTCATTTTTTTCCACCAGGGGGTAAATTTACCCCTGGTTGAGAATCCCTAGTTTAGAAGTATGGTGGCAACCTGTAGCTGGAGCTCAATCGACTCCTCCTTTGTTTGGAGTATGGTGGAGACCTGTTTCTGGAGCTCAATTGACTCCTATTATGTTTGCAGTATGGTGGATACCTGTTGCTGGAGTTCAATTGACTCCCCCTTTGTTTGCAGTATGGTGGAGACCTGTTGCTGGAGTTCAATTGACTCCCCCTTTGTTTGCAGTATGGTGGAGCCTGTTGCTGGAGTTCAATTGACTCCCCCTTTGTTTGCAGTATGGTGGAGACCTGTTGCTGGAGTTCAATTGACTCCCCCTTTGTTTGCAGTATGGTGGAGCCTGTTGCTGGAGTTCAATTGACTCCCCCTTTGTTTGCAGTATGGTGGAGACCTGTTGCTGGAGTTCAATTGACTCCCCCTTTGTTTGCAGTATGGTGGAGACCTATTGCTGCGAGTGGGATCAGCAAATAACTTAAGAGCATCGAGTCCTTTAACAATTTGTTGAGGATATATTATGCCCAAGAGCCTGCATTCATATTTCCAGTGACTTGTTTCTTGTGACAAAAATCCTTTGCAAGTATTTTAGAGCCTTCTTGAAAAACACTTTGGCAAGTGTGCTTGCGGTCATGAATCTCCTTCTTCTTTTCTTGGCAACTAGAATGTTAGTCTTTACTTCCAAATGCCCTGTTGGTGGGTGGTCAAATTCTTGACAGTTGCTGCTGAGATATCTCCTCCATCTTCAAAATGTATTATTAGTTTTTTGTCCAAGCTGCTTTGCCACATTGAGATCAACTGGCAAGGTTGCCTTATGACCAAACTTGACTTCAAGTGGTGAGGAATGGGTTCTCTCGTGGACAGCTGTGTTATATATATATACATACTGAAAACACAAATATCAAAGGAAACCAACCCAATGATCTTGCTTATCGCATGTAAATGTCACAATGGATGGTTTTATTCTTTGCCTCTACAAAGCAAAATTGATCGTCAGTGACTGGAACAAATCATAATTATTATGGCTTCCTACAGAACTATTATGCATACCTGTGGATGATAAGCCGTTTTCATGTGATGCTGTATGCAAATGGCATTCATCAACTACTCATTCCATTGACGAGCTCCTTCTCATGGCCACTTGAGGCAAAACTATGTGCATTATAATCTGTGAATAAATTAAATACGAAATCTGACGGAGCAAATCATCTCCAGATCACTTTTCGTGGAATTTATTTTGGACGTGGTTAAAAGTTTAACAAGAAATTCGGTGATAGGGTCAGGGTGTAACATATAACCTACAATATGTCATCCCTTCCATCATTGAAGACTGTAAAACATAGATAGGAACAAAAATGTTTTTAATTAGAAAAGGAAACAAGACTGTCGAGATAACCGTTGAGGTGACCCTTTACCATATGCAAGTTATGTGATTATGTAGAAGATCCTTGAAAATTAATTTCACAGGGTTTTATCCCAAACTTTCTAGAGTTTTTTTTTGCAATCCTTGCTCATTACCATAGAGAAGGATTCAAGGCATACTGGCAGTCTTTTTGGAGCTAATCAAGGCCGAAACCTCCATAGCTGTTCATGGCTGAGATTATATAGGTTTGGTGGGTAGCCGCTCCCTGATATTAACAAAAATAGATGTTAGAAAGGAAGGACGATATTCAGTTACCAATCTACGCCTGCTCTTACAGATAATTCATTGATAGGTGATAATTGCCTTAATAAAATCCGACAGATAATTGACGAGTGATAATTACCTTAATAAGAACATTTGCAATCCCACAGATAATTGATGAGAATTACTTAATAAGAACATTTGCAATCCCACAGATAATTGATGAGTAATAATTACCTTAATACAATCCCTCTTGCATATTTGCTCTGTGTGGGAACAGCCTCAACCCTCCTCCAGCAATAGTTAAGTAATGCCAGAATATCCTAGTTCCCACTGAGATGGACTTTGATGAGCCCAATGAAGTCAATGCCCACAGATACCACAGTGTCTTGAGTGCCATTGGATGGAGGTCAGGGGTTGAAATGGCTAGTCGCCGATTCACATGCTGACAAAAATCACGTCTGGATCTACATAAGTAAAGGGCTTTGTAAAGAACACGCATCAATGTTCTTCACAATGGGTATGCTAGCTCTTTTAGGACTGGATTCAATGGGTACTGAAATAATTGACAAAATTACTACCACATATTTTCATGAACACACAGGTCAGAGTTTAATTTGCTCCAATCCTTTTAATGTTACTGCAAAGGGCAACTCAGCTTTTGGGTGGAACCTTGATGAATATTTTTATGTTATAATATTTAATATTGTTATGAATGTTATGAATATCTAGATCTCAATAATATAAATAAAATATAAATATTGGCTGGAACACATTTTGATATTTGTATTACCTGTAGGAACTGAAACACTTGAAATATGCATCAGATTTCAGGAATTCTGAAATTCCAAGTTTTGCTGTCACACAAGTAAGTACTCTACATTCGCAGCTTGCAAATAAAGCCAGCCCCTCCACTCACCTCCGGCCAGAGGAAGGGTTAATGGGAAGTTTATCACCACATAACAAATCATCTCCTTAACACCTTCGACCACTCCAGGTGCCAGTTGCAGATCCACATGATGGTCTCTGATAATCTTTGTCTCTGATATTGAATATATCGCAACTCAACCACCTTGTGGAAATAAATAAATCAAGCACTAGGATACCCTGCTGTGTAGTATTCACTGGCCTCACTCACCTCTTCCCATCCCTTCATTTCTTTTTTGTCTTCTTGAAATAAAGATCACTGTCGTGTAGAGTGAACTTCTCGGCTTTCCTTCTAATACTTCATTTATAAGTTTCCATGCAGCAAGATGGATGATTGTTTCGTAAGGTAGACATACATATATTGCACCAGATATGTAGGTCCCCCAGTCTCCCCCATATTGCTAAATGACTCTTCAATATCTGCCATCAATCAATTCTTCACCTAGTCCCTGTCTCCAAGCTAAATAGCACATGGTGGTTCACCCTGTAATATTAGCATGGTGGAATGATGAGTGCAAAATTAGTTCAGCCAAACCACTTTTACCCACATACCAAATAATGCATCAGCCCTCCTCACCTGTCCTCGCTCGTCATTTCTCCCTTCCCTGTCTGTGTTGGCATATCAAACACACCAGGTTCACCAAGACCTGATATTTCATCTGGAATTCAACAGATGTCCACTTTATATCTGCAAATAATTATATTGCTATCTAAGCGGTCAATGCTATTGACATGGAATTGGCATAGCATACTTCTGCCCTGGAGATAAGGAAGGTAAAGGGTCAGTTCCACTAAAGTATTGTATCAGTGTTTACTACTTAATGTTGTTGTATAGTTTTTATGTAATCTACGATCAAAGATTGAAGCAATTTAGCTCAGATAAAAGCTTGTAAATTCCTCAATTTAAGTAGAGCAATTCAGCTCCATGCAAGGCATGGCCCTCAGGAGGATACAACCCCAGGGAATACTATAGCCATTTGTTATTATTGTTGTTATTGTTATTATTATTGTTGTTATTTTGTCAGCATTTTAACGTTGGGTTTTTGGTTGCTATTGTTTTTGCAGAGAAGTATTCAATTTATCTGGATCATCTTCCAAGAGCTAATAAAGAGATTTTGATATTAATATTTAGAAAAGTGATAAGACTTGGTCTGCAAAAGAGAAAATAAACAATATCATTTTAATATAGGCAAGACTTTATCCCTTTAGCTTACAGCAATGTTAAACAGCTTGGCATTTATCGTACATGATTAGTAATGTAAAGATTGACTGCCAACATTTTTGATAAAAATAGCTAGCTATTAAACTATCAAAACAACAAAAATGTTTTCCTCTCACCTCTTTGTGTGTGTGTGTGTACATGAATGTGATAATTTGTTATATTTCATGAAAAAAGTAATGTTAAAAATTAAGAATGACAGCACAAACTCTCTCCAGTTGTCAATAACACAATATTATTATTAATCTTAAAGTACAAGTTTCAATTACATTACTGCACTTAGTTTCTTTTATCGAAATTATATGGTGTATTTTCATATATGTGTTCCTCTCGTGGTATGGTATCATATATGTTTTCATACAAAGCAGATTCCGCTTCAGAAAAATCAAAGTTGCTATTGAAAGTTCCCACTCCTGTAGTGGTAAAGGTCTGAACAGACTCACTTCCAATGCATAGGCTACTACTAGACTCATTTTGGTAAGATTCACTCCCAAGATCTCGCTTCCTCTGGTTTACATTAACCATCCTTGCATTAACGGCATTCTTACGCTCTTTAGCTAGGTCAGTCTTCTGAGGCACAGTATATCTCTCTGGGCTTCTGATCTTTCTTGTGGGTTGGGAAGTTGTCTTTGAAGACTTACTAGATCGCACGAGATATGACTTTCCACAACAAATGGCGATAGCCCACCGCCTCCACACTCGACGTGCTTCTTTACTTCTTACTCCATGCAGAAGGAACAAAAGGAATCCTTGCAACCCAACGAAAATCGAGAAGAGGATTTGAAGGGCAGAAGTAATTTCCTTCACAGGAGAGCTGGTTGCGAGCAAACCAAACCCCCAACCAAGACCAAAGAGAACAGCCAGAGAAGATGCAACGATCAGAGTTTCTTTGGTAGTTTTGAATCCACTATCTGTTGTTTTTGTTTGGCTTGCGATTTTCCTCCTGTGCTTGAAGATCGACACAAAAGTTATTACAAATACTATCCAGTCAAACAAGTAGAGAATGAGGAACGGCAGCAGAAATCCAAACCAAAAAGGCCACCGGGTTACATTGCAGCTGCAGAAAAACAAACAACACATTAATTAATGCAATACTGATGATGTATTAGTTAGATAGCTACTATATTGTAATGTATTAGTTGGATAGATGATGTATCTACTATATTGTAGTTATATAGCTTCTATATTGTGATAATGTATTAGATAGATGACATAGCAACTATATTTTAATGTATTAATGCTATAGCTACTATATTAGGTATACAGCTGTGGTTGATATAGCTTCTATATTGCAATGTATTAGATGATATAGCTACTATATTGTAGCTGGATAGATGATATATTGTAGTTGGATAGATGATATAGCTACTATATTGTAATATGATACAGCCTCTACATTCTGTATTGTGCTACTAAAATCAATTCCACATAGTGTAAAGTTAACTAATCCTACTGCAGGCCTTGTGAGTTCTTATTGATTACGAGTGATGTCTTACTAGTAATCGCTTATATAATACTCATGAGCAGATCCAGCACAGATTATCACCACCAGGAGAGGAATAACTGCAACACAAAATTATACACATCATTGACTTTCAATTTCTACTCCATATATACCATTCATTGCTTGCCATGCACTTACTCCATGCTGGGATTCCAGCTTTCCAAATATACCGCTTTTCAATTGATGAATTCCCAAAGACTCTGACTAGTTTGTAGTAGAGCCAGACGGCCTCCACAGCAGTCCAGGAGAAGAAGACCAACATGAAGTAGTGGAGGAAGGCAGCACTGAACCCGCACAGGAGAGAGATGGATGTCACATAGCCACCAATCAGGAAGAACACATAGAGTCCGGATAGAGCCAAACTCATGTTCACAAGGATGAGAGCATGTGTGCAGTTTCTCAGTGGTCTATAATAAAGTGGATCACATGTGTGATGCAATGATTATTGATGATACTTAGCCCATTTGAATAACTAAAGTGAGTTGACATGATGCTTACACAAAGCATCAGCGAAGAATATTTCTTGGATATCACTGACTTGAAGTCAGTATCATAAGTGGTGTACTACCAAATCGGGCTTATAAATATGCTGTGAATATCGTTAGTGCTAGAAATCTAAAAATAGCCACAAGGAATATTACAGTTAATGGGACCTGCCTTATATATTAGAGAAATCATTTCCAAATAAGAGCTTAACTGAGAACTCTAGTAGAAAGTCTAGTGCATTATATGTCCCACATCAGCTTTATAACACTCACTTAGAACAGAGGTAGGTAAGAACCATGGCGAATAAACAAATCAGGGATATGATGGTTCCAATGTACATGATGACATTGAGAAGAATTGCAACTTCTATTGGTGGAGGGCGAGGGTTGAGATCCTGTGTAATTATGGATAATTACATAATTAATACTAAATTACACATAATTTATTGGTATTATCTTCACTGAAATTAACATTGTCTAAAATGTTTCACAGGAATATTATGTTCTGAGTAGGTGTGGTGTTATTGATTTCCTGTTGTAGTCACACTGTAATCATTATATATAACACATCATCATGTCAACTCTTCAATTTTGTCCAGTGGTCGGTTTGTGTTACTTGCAAGTTTGTACTAAATGAGTAGCTAACTCAGTAAACATATTGTACCAAAAGAGTTTGATTTCTCAGAAGAGGGGCCTAAATGGAGAAAACATTTCCAATAGTTTAGAAGCACCTCCCATCTGACACAGAGGGGGAATGTTGGTAAATCGATACTAGACTCTACTGCACAACTGAGGAGGCTGTGTGTGTTCTAGCATCAATAACAACACAGTTGATGAGCGGAAGTATAGTTCAGCGAGGTTCGGGGGAAATTTGATTCAGTGAGGAAGAAAATTATCATTTAGGTAGGGGAATGAAATTGTAGAGCCCCCCAAAAACGTCGAACACTTACATAACTGAGCTCTATGACCTTATAGAGTTTTGTGCATAGCGTGCAATGGTGAGTGATGGACTAGCTACTGATTAGCATCTGGTATTTAAGTTTATCCAAACATCTCCAAGTTGAACCAACTCCTAGCAACATTGCAGTAAGTGAAGATCCAGATCAGAAAGAAGAAAAAAGTGAAGGATCACCACTGTGAACTGCAGCAGCAGTAGCAGGCAGGCTCTTAAGCTAGAGTTGGGAGACTTTACAGCTGAAAACCACCACAGAAGCAAGTAAGCTTCAATACAGAAGAGGAGGAGCCTTCATACATAGGTGAAAGGTCAAACAAAACTTGGTGTACAAAGTATAGTCGTGACAGACACATGACAGGACACAAGTGCACAGCCACAGGTGTTACCTAGACACCTGCAGGAAACAAGTGCACAGCCATAGGTGCTACCTAGACACCTGGCAGGAAACAAGTGCACAGCCACAGGTGCTACCTAGACACCTGGCAGGAAACAAGTGCACAGCCACAGGTGCTACCTGGACACCTGGCAGGAAACAAGTGCACAGCCACAGGTGCTACCTGGACACATGACAGGAAACAAGTGCACAGCCACAGGTGCTACCTAGACACCTGGCAGGAAACAAGTGTCACAGGTGTTACCTAGACACCTGCAGGAAACAAGTGCACAGCCATAGGTGTTACTTAGACACCTGGAAGGAAACAAGTGCACAGCCACAGGTGCTACTTAGACACCTGGCAGGAAACAAGTGCACAGCCATAGGTGTTACTTAGACACCTGGAAGGAAACAAGTGCACAGCCACAGGTGTTAACCTAGGCACCTGGCAGGAAACAAGTGTCACATGTGTTACTTAGGAAAAAAGTGCTGTTACCTAGACACCTGGCAGGAAACAAGTGTCACAGGTGTTACTTAGACACCTGGCAGGAAAGAAGTCAATCTTTGTTAATCTGATTTATGGGCTCATCAACCTACTAGCAAAATTCTGTCCTCAAATAGCTGTGGTAAGTCATCCAGTGAAAGAGCTGCAGCATAGCAACCAAGTTTTAATATGAGGTTAAGATGAAGAGAAGTCATTCACACAGCAGAACCTTACCCCAATCATGTTGGTACTACAAAACCCAGTAGCAGAGACTAAGATGTTGCATATGCTCCGTCTTCGGACTGGGGCAGAGAGGGGTTCATTGTTGTTGAATGATAAGTCATGAAGATCCGTCGCATATGCCTCAAGGATGGACAAAAATTATCTTAACACAACATTGGCCTGGGAGAAGTTTCAGCACTTACATTCTGGGATGACTATTTCTTGTAGAATAAGCACCGGCGGTACTAAGTTAGGGGCGAAGGGGCGTCCGCCCCCCCCCCAAGCAACACAGCTTTACCAGCCAGCTAGCAAGCTAAGCTCTATCATTCACACACAAATCAGTCACACGGAATTTGATGCCGAGTCTGGACGCCGTTTGTGAGATCACTAACACATGACCACTATCACGAGAATAAGATTGAGTCGAGTGCTGCTTGCTATTGCAAATTGTAGTGTTGAGCTGGCAGCTAGTGAATGTGCTTGTGTCGTAGACTCATAGAGACCTAGTGAATAGTGTAGTAGAGACCTGACCTGGTGCGCGTTTAATTATTCGCGTTATTAAAATTTAAAAAAATTAAATTTTTTTAATTTTAATTTTTTTTAAAATATATAATAGCTAGAGTCCAGATTATTTTATTTTTAGTGTAAAGGGACAAACTTTAGACAATAACTGGAGATGCTGAACTGTCTACTTTCCCACTTATTGTCATTAGAGTCATTGTCTAATCATCAGCTCTGAAAACAGAGTTTTCCCTGAGGAGAGACCTTCTTCAAAATTGCAAAACAGTTCTGGATGTATTACAAGTTTTGCATCAGACTGATCTGCACAGAGTGTATGGAGAACTATACCAACTTTATCGTTTGTTTGTCACACTTCCTGTGACTTCCTGTGACCACAGCATATGAGAGAAGCTTTAGTAAACTCAACCATTGTTAAAAACAAGCTTCGATCCACGACATCTCAAGAGAGAGTTGAGAACTTAATGATTCTTTTTGTTGAAAATGATATCACTGCTAAGCTAAATTATGACTCTATTACTGACACCTTTGCGTCCATGGGACCTCGACGAATGCAATTATGATTCCAAAAAATATAAGATATAATATAAATCAATGGCCTTGATGTTAATTTCTGCATGACATAAAAAATGTTTTTCCTGGAGGTGATATAGCTATATACCTTGTAGAATGCAGACTATTTTGCATGCACCATGCAATTGTAGCTATGTTTCTCCCCCCCCAACATAGTAATGCTGTGCACACCTGTGAGAATAAGGCCTGAACCACTAGTACCTCAGCTCAGTACAAAACACTTGGATGAATGCCACCACAAGTTCTGAGGTTTCACCTAAGACTAGGTAAGTATCTGTATGTTGGTCATGTTATTCATCATGTTCTGGGGAAAAACTTGAATGTGGCAGGTACACTGTTATATACTCCAAATTCAAGAGGGAGGTGAACAGGAACTCTAACAGGAAATGAAAGTCTATGTTGACTATACCACTGAGGCTTCCATACCAGTGACATCTCAAAGGGTGTATATAGGTCTACAAACAGGCTCAGGTCAGAATTCTGAGTGCTCAAAAGTGACAGGGTACTGCAAGACTTGATGACATAGGAACACTCCATAGAAAGTTCACTGAAGCCATATTGGAAATTGACTCACTATCAGTGATGGCCTACCACTATATAACAGCTGCATTGTTACTCCATCTTGACTTAGCAGAGAAACCATGTCAAAAATTCATGATGCCTTCAAGGGGGGAAAGGTATAGAATCAGATTAATGACATCTGTTTGGAGGTCTGGACTATGAGTCAAGTTTAGCAGTTTGTTGAAAACTGTCGAGAATGAGTAAAGGAAGAACGTCAACAGAAAGAGAAAATTTATTGTTGCCAGACTATCCATCACAAACAGAAACAACGGATTTATTTTAGTTCAAAGGTGATCTTAATATTCTTGAATGCTGTCATTATAGTATTGAAGTCAAAATACACCTGCTGCTACGGAAGTCCTGGAGTCCTTCCAAGCGATAATTATCTGTAGTTTATCTCCAAAGAATTTTCCACGGCAATGATCTAACCAGTTTCCCATGGTTCCCATAGTGTAGCAGACAAGTGAAAAGGATGGTACAGACCACTAAAGGATTTCTGAAACATCTGGCTGATCTTCATCTAGCTGAAAAATAGTATTACTGTAATTTGGTCATGACTGGCACTAACTTTATTGCCTCTGACTATCCTAGTGGGTAAATGTGGTGGATTTCATTTCCTATTGTAGTAACACTGTCATCATTATGTATTATACACATTCAGGTCACTTATTATATTCTGTTCTGTTTTGTCCACTTGTCAAGTTTACTACAAACATTTGTTAGTGTACTTGAGTGCAGTTGTTATAAACTCAACATGCATTGTCGATTATAAATATACAACTGGAATTGTCCACTTAGTAAAACTAATTGGTAGAAGTTATGTTTGCCTGAGGGGTTAGGCTTGGATGTGAAAGGAGCAACAAAATCTGAGAGATGAATGTACTAGCCATGGCTTTGAGCACTTGACTTTTGTTGCTTCAACTGTTTTCAAATCCACAATAAGGAAGAGTGATATTGCAGTTTATATACAACAGAAGTTAGAATATACACTGCATATGCCATTATCCAGGCAAATGCAAGTAGCTTGCATATCCAGTTGGCATACATTGCAACAGGAGTGTGTCTATCAAGCCTAATGATTGTTATACTATGAAGGTTTAGGTTCTCTGGGTAGCATACCACAGCTAGCTGACCACATGCCTATTAATGTTCAGTAATACATGACCATGAGGGCTGCTGCATTACTTGTGATAAAGCTCATGGAGACTTGTTTATTGTATATAGGGAATAAATGATTTCCTATATATATATTCAAATTTGTGTATATATGCACCAAGATTATCTCACACCTACTATTTCTTTTCACTCAGCAAAATCACATTGTGGTGCATAACTATAGCAATATCCTAGAAATGGTGGCAACTTACAAATAGGATTCCAAAGTGACCTAACTGTTTACATTCACATTCTATCCTGTTTCCATCTCTAGAAACATTCCTGCATCCAGACGTTGACCAGGCTCCAAATTCATCTACAAGATTTCAAAAATATTTATTAAATGCTTACTAGATACTGCCTATGTACGAATCATACCCAGTTCATATTGGTATCATACCTAAGTCAGGGTCCCATCTCACACAGCTTCCATCTTCTGTTGTATTATTCCTTACCTAAAGAAATTATTAGTTAAATTTTTAATTGACATCTAGTAGTGCAGAGGGTTAATAGGTTTGAAGAATTGGCTAATAGTAATGGGCATGACATTTTGTGATCATGAAATATTCGGATTATTGCAAAGACTTATTTGTCGGAGTCTAGGTTGCAGCAGAGTATAAGTCACTCCACCAAATGTAGCCATCATTACAAACTTTTTATAACTTCCTGAGCATAAGCTGCACCCTAACTAAAGCATCAGTCTTATCACCATGCAGGAGCTAGAACAAGATCTGATTAAACTTGATCTGAACTGTACTGCCCTTCAGCTCTTCTTCTATTCCCAGACTTCTCTGATAACTTTGAGCTTAAAGCTGCAGAATAGCTCATAATATGCTTAGTGCCAGTTATTTGACATAAAAAGTATCGAGAGTATTTTATGTTAGCTAGATTGAGTTGAGTACCTTACCTGCCTGGCAAGCTTTCCAATTCCATTTTTCAGAAACAGATTAGTCATGGACATGCAATTAGAAGATTTCTGATACACTTTGTAGGTCCTGCTGCATGCAATTAATGTCTAGGGGTGATAGAAAATAAATCTCAAGGCTATTTTTATTATTCTGGTAGTGTTTCAGAGCTAGTAGTGGCTGGAGTCACCATTTAGACCTATAATATCTAAACTGTTATTATTATTATGTACCTCATCGTTGGTTCGGAAATTAATAGTGATAGGATTTGTGAGAGTTCTATTTCCAACACAAGTTAACTCTGTGGACAGGATGATTGAACCCAGGTCACTCGCATTCTTATTCAGTGACTGGAACAAGATATCAGTAAGGAAAACATAATGGATGATCCTCCAAGTGGCTCCAGGTTGCCCAGTTCCACACTCGGTTATGTTACTGATGAAATTTGGGGGTATTTGTACAGCCGCAATACTTTGGTCCAAAATATCCATAACCACCGCAGAAGTTTTGAGATGTATATCTTTAATTGTGTCTTCTTCTCGCTTAATCTTTTCAACTGAGCCTATTATGTCTACACTAAAGGTCTGTCCCCAGAAGCTGCCTGCTTCGATGATTTGCAGTTGGAGGGCGTAAGTATCAAATGAGAACACAACCTTGTCTTCATCAGTGGAGCTGCTAGAACTGTTCACATCCAGTGAATTTAAGAACTTTGCAAGGCTGTCAATAATGCTGTCACAATCAAAGGAAGTCACATGATCACATACTGAAATACGTAAGGAATGTATGTGGATGCAATACCTTTGTGATGATTTTGTGACTAGATGGCTTATAAGAACTGCATCAGGATCTGCCTTTTGAAGGTTATTTATAGTTTCCAAGTAGCTCTTCCTCACCTAAATATATTCATTGTTAACCATTTGATGACCAAGCAGAAGTGCATAACATGTATACGTCTCAGACAAAATTTCTCTAAATAATTAAACACTTATGTGCTAACAACTATTACATTCCCTCTACATTCCTTGTATAAGACTGGTGAATCTTTGCTAGACAGTAAAAAATTGTACTTCAGGTTTGTGGGCTGCTGATCTATTAACAAAGGCTATTACAATTGCTACCCTTCCAATTTTTTACAGGCTGATCACTTTCAAATTGATACTGTAATAGTCTCACAAAGAAGGTGGTCTGCCACTCGAAATGGGTGGAGCAATGGGTTGGGCTAATATATATTATTCGGTGTATTTCCACAGTGTATAATGCGTGCTGTTGTTTTATAGCGAAACTTGAGTGCATTATCATCGTGACTTGCCACCTTTTCTATTCTGTAAAACATTAGCAAGATCTTTTCTAGTTGATCCAGATGTAAGCACAGTGATTACTGCCAACAACTACTCTATAGCAGCTTCAAGCCGTGGCTCTGGACACTGTGATGTTGTATACATCAAAATGTAAGGGCTAGGAGATTACCGAGTGGTGTATGTTTTGCGGAAGTTGTTAAAATATTTTAGGTGGTTGTTAGTAGAGCATGTTGGGTACAGGAGATGATCCCTTTTCCCGTGAGAAAGAGGAGCTCATGGATAGATTTTTTGCTTTAAGTTTTGTTGTAGATATAACAGCTCCTTTAGTTTATTGTAGATTTTTCTTTACTAACCTTATCAGAGTGAATTCTTATATAAAATGGTAAGTCTACGTTCTAATGATGTATCACTTGTTTTTAATGCATTGAAATTTAATTTATGTTATGACTGTAGGAAATTTTTGCATTTCAAACTTAGCTTAGCTTTGATAAAATGCGAAAAATAATTCCAGATTATGCTATTGTAAAAACTTATTAATTTTTTAATAAATATCACAGTAGCAAACCTCTGTATTTTCAATAGCACCAATGGTAAGTTGTTCCAGCAGTAAAGAAGTGATTGCTATGTCAGCCGGTGTCAACTCATCATAGTTGGCTGTAGCATCAGCCACAAGAGTAGCAACCTCAGCAGTAGAATTCCTAACAATCTGCAATAAATATAATCTATCATCATTGGAACACATTCATGGCACACTAGTAGCTCTGTGTACATGAATGTGTTGATAATTAAAGCATGCTGAATTTCATAAACTTCGTCTTGTGTGTCCAGTCATAGTGTGCATGCACTCGATGATTCTAGCATGTTATATGGCCAGGTATAGATTACAGTTGCATGTTACCTCAAATCTTGCAGGAAACTTGCTGAGGTAAAGTCATCAGACTCATAATTATAGAAATTTATATAGCGATGTGTTGTCCTCTATTCAGTTTTGCGAATACACATTTTAAAATAGTTACTAATATCTGGCAGTTATATTACAATACAAGTGAGGACTAGAGCCATCAGTAAGGTAGCTGTAAAAATATAGGCAGCTAATAGCTATGCTTGACAGCCAGTATTTCAACTCTAAGCATTTCCTCAAGCCATCTATTTATCCTCTTACCTCAGCAGCACCACATAGTTTGCCAGTGATGAGAGAAGAAAAGGTCACACACAAGCCTGTGTCCACAGTGTTCTGCCAATAAGCTCCATTCACATAGTCACCAGCACAATAGTGAAGAGCTTCCCCTGCCAGAGTACTCACAAACTCTGAGCAAGGACACTCCACACTGGCATAGTCTCTTACATCAGTCTCAGGCCACGGAAAACCACCAAATTCTACAGCTTCACACCCATCTATTATTCCAAAAAATCCATGTTGATCTTATATATACAACATAAACATATACCTTGTCTTCAATAACTAATGCAACTAACCAAATCTCCTAGTACTCAAAAGGGAAATTGATGGCTGTGCTTCCAAGTAAGATAAGAAGAATTCTCTAATGATCGAGGCTGCAGTGGTATCTTTGTTATAAAGAGTGACTAGAAGCATAATGGTGGGCGAGTTGCTGTTTGAATATACAAGAGCACAAGAACATTACTAATTACAATATAACATTTTTTGTGGGAGGTGGGGGTTGTGGGTTACTGCCACAGAGGGCAATCAGTTGCTCGAGTTAGAAATAATTGAGTTACTATAATAATAGACAAAATGTGGATGCAGAGGGGCACAGTTAAATATTATTTTATAATTTGTTAATCAGTTTAGAGTTATTGCTGTATTAATAGTAATATGGGATACCATGAGCACACTTGTTCTATTAACCATTGCTAGGTAAGCATTTTTGACATGCTAGCTTACCTCAATAGAAGTTAATATCTAGTATGAAGTACTATTTTCTGGATAGACATGTTCTATCAACCATTGTTTTGTAATTAGTGTCAATCAGGAACAAGAAACAAAAGTTAGGAAGAACTTCAATCTAAGTTTTAATCACTATCGCAATCAGAACTCCAGGGGGAGGGGAGATCAGCAGTGATTCTTAGGTTTGATTAATGTGATGAAGTAATAATAAGAACCATGTCTGCCCCATTGCTTGAGGATTTTATCAGGTAAGCAATGTTGATATATCAGCTCACATGCAACAATTAAACAAAGAACTTGGATTATTTTTTGTTTCCAAGAAGTTAGACTAAAAACCGTATTGGTCATTAAGTTAGTAGCTAGAACCACTTAGTTTTTAGCCAAGCAAAACCTAGAGAACCACTTAGTTTTTAGCTAAGCAGTACCTAGAGAACAACTTAGTTTTTAACTAAGCAATACTTAGAGAGCCACTTAGTTTTTAGCTAAGCAATACCTAGAAAACAACTTAGTTTTTGGGCACTAATTTACCCTATTCGGTCTGAAATCTGCGTATTTTGGGTTCTATACATAGGCTGCACTTAATACCCTTAATACTAAGACTTGGGGCACTAATTTACTCCCTATTCTGTTATTCTGTGTTTCAATTAGTAGGCCGCTTTTAAGTTTCAATATTTTAGGCAGAATAAGTTTTTAGCTAAGCAATACCTAGAGAAGAACTTAGTTCTTAGCTAAGCAATACCTAGAGAACAACTTAGTTTTTAGCTAAGCAATACCTTATCACAACTAAGCTCCAGTAGAGCATGCAGTGAAATATTCTTACTCCATCTAAAATATTTGTTGCCTCCAGCATAGAAGTCATTCCATTGTACTTATTAAATCACTGGTATTGAAGAGGCTTGCTGCTGTAAACCTCAGTACCAGCTTAGCAACTGCAAAAGTAGGTTAGATACAGCCTCAATAGCGAACAGATTGAATATGTGCAAGATCTAGTGCATTTGAAAGACTGTCAACTTGATGCTTTGAGCAGACACAGATACATCTGCTATCATTGGAAAGTGAAACTCACTTGCACTGATATGTCTGGTATTAGCTATTGAAGAGTCGAACTAAGCCACTCTGAACTCCTCCATAGGTTGTATTATAGTTGGTAGGCCAAGCTGATGCTTCAAGTGGCTTTTTGTGTTTTTTTAATTAATAACTACTACTTATAACTACTACTTCTACTACTACTACTAATAATGATATTAATGACAATGAGTTACGATAGTAATATTAAATAGTAAAGTAGTAGTAGCAATAGTAGCAATTGTAGTAGTTGTAGTAGTAGTAGAAGTAAAGTAATAATAATAATGATAATAATTATTATTGTTCTTCTTCTTATTATTATTATTCCTTCCGCACTCATGGTAAACTAGAGCACCTACACCTTTTATTATATGGTATATTATTATATTTCACTACTTGCTTCACATGGCCATCATTAACTGTGATCATCAATACATTCAGATACTAGATTCTTATTTGAGATTGCAAATCAATAATGAATATATTGCTCGCAGTGAATTAACTCTATTGGTTGGTGTTTTATGCTCTGAACAACGCAGGCTGTTTTGTTCACACTTCAGTGGATAAAAAAAGTACCTTGTCTCTGTTAAATGCTCAACCGAGTAAACACTGAATGGGTAGTTGGCAGTGCTTGAACTTGCTATCATAAATAACACCTGCAAAATGATGAGATATATACGTATGCATGTTGGTACATGAAAAAGCCAATTACTGTGTATTATATGAATGGTGTAGTTTATAGATTGCGTGGAAGAGAGCTAAAATATATTAAAAATAGGTCACAAACATCACTTTAACATTATGATTGAGTTAATTCACCTCTTGAATTCCACCCTCATTTGATAAAGTGATTGCGATGTTGTATTGAAAAATACCTACAAAACATATTAATAACAAGTAAACTTAATGATCGACGAGGGAAATTTCTAATGCATAATATCATAATTGTAATCTTTGTAATTATGGTGTTAGGAATGGTTGCACGATTCAATATTTTTAACCTCACGGGGAAAGGGAAATTATTGATTATTCAGGCAATTTTGTCCCCCAAGTTCATCAGTTAGAGTTAAGTGGTACTCTTGTATATATTTAATGCAAGCAGAATAATTTGTTTTATAATTTATAATTTCACATTGTGTGTTTTTTCTCTTCTCTAATAAGTATACTTTGCTATGACGGATGCATTGACATATTTTTATAGTACCATATTTACCAGGAATATCCAACCTTGCTGGCACAGATTGAGTCTTTCCTTTTCCATTGATAGCTGTGCAGATATAGTTGCCTCTGTCCTCCGGAGATGTTTCACGGATGTAGAGGAAAGACTGTGTCTTTCCAGTGAGAATTACCCCATCCTTGAGCCACTGGTAGCTGGTTAAGCCCTCTGCCATGCAGGTGAGGTTGATAGAAGCTATCAGTTCAGTATCAGTGCTTACTGGAGGCTCCACTATCACAGGCTGAGCATCACCCTGTTGGTCTAAAAAGGTCAAACAAACAATAGTGTGATCATAATACTAATTTTGGTTAACATATTTTGGCTGGTTTAAAACAGACATTAACAAAATATACTATAATAATACTATAAGAATAATAGATTGCAGCTGCACTAATCCTGAATAGAAGTTAACTCAACAGAGAAATGGAGCCGTTGATCACCTGCAATGATTGATCAACTGGTACTGGTCATCACAGGTTTTGATCAGAAAGTGGTCCGATTTCTGCAGCTTTCATAGTGTAGTAGGAAGTTTACCAACTGGGTAATATAATCAACTAGGTCTACTACAATCGGAAGACTGCATTTTTTAGAATGATCTTTGTGCAACTTTTATTCGAGTGAATATGGTAGCTCCAAAACCAACTTACACTAGTCATGTCAAGTGTTCTTATTTTAGTGAGATATATTGGGTGCATGGAGATTTATTGGGTGCATGGGAGATTTATTGGGTGCATGAGAGATGTATTGGGTGCATGAGAGATTTATTGGGTGCATGGGAGATTTATTGGGTGCATGGGAGATGTACTGGGCGCGCATGAGAGATGTATTGGGTGCATGGGAGATGCATTGGGTGCATGGGAGATTTATTGGGTGCATGAGAGATGTATTGGGTGCATGAGAGATTTATTGGGTGCATGGGAGATTTATTGGGTGCATGGGAGATGTATTGGGTGCGCATGAGAGATGTATTGGGTGCATGGGAGATTTATTGGGTGCATGAGAGATTTATTGGGTGCATGAGAGATTTATTGGGTGCATGGGAGATTTATTGGGTGCATGGGAGATGTATTGGGTGCATGAGAGATTTATTGAGTGCATGGGAGATGCATTGGGTGCATGAGAGATTTATTGGGTGCATGAGAGATTTATTGGGTGCATGAGAGATGTATTGGGTGCATGAGAGATGTATTGGGTGCATGGGAGATTTATTGGGTGCGCATGAGAGATTTATTGGGTGCATGGGAGATTTATTGGGTGCATGAGAGATTTATTGGGTGCATGGGAGATTTATTGAGTGCATGGGAGATGCATTGGGTGCATGGGAGATTTATTGGGTGCATGAGAGATTTATTGAGTGCATGGGAGATGCATTGGGTGCATGGGAGATTTATTGGGTGCATGAGAGATTTATTGGGTGCATGGGAGATTTATTGGGTGCATAAGATATTTATTGGATGCATGGGAGATTTATTGGGTGCATGGGAGATTTATTGAGTGCATGGGAGATTTATTGGGTGCATGGGAGATGTATTGGGCACATGGGAGATGGGAGATTTATTGGGTGCATGAGAGATGTATTGGGTGCATGGGATATGTATTGGATGCATGAGAGTGGGTGCATGGGAGATTTATTGGGTGCATGGGAGATGTATTGGGTGCATGAGAGATTTATTGGGTGCATGGGAGATGTATTGGGTGCATGAGATATTTATTGGGTGCATGGGAGATTTATTGGGTGCATGCGAGATGCATTGCACACATGGGGGATGTATTGGGTGCACGGGAGATGTATTGGGTGCATGGGAGATTTATGGGTGCATGGGAGATGTATTGGGCGCATGCGAGATGCATTGGGCGCATGCAAGATGCATTGAGCGCATGGGGGATGTATTGGGTGCATGGGAGATTTATTGGGCGCATGGGGGCTGTATTGGGAGCATGGGCGATGTATTGGTTGCATGGGGGATGCATTGGGTGCATAGGAGATTTATTGGGCGCATGAGAGATGCATTGAGCACATGGGGGATGTATTGGGTGCATAGGAGATGTATTGGGAGCATGGGGGATGTATTGGGAGCATGGGGGATGTATTGGGTGCATGGGGGATGCATTGGGCGCATGGGGGATGTATTGGGTGCTTGGGAGATGCATTGGGTGCATGGGGGATGTATTGGGTGCATGGGAGATGTATTGGGCACATGATAAAAGAGTTCCTTCCATCATACGTATCCATAAAAATTCAGATCATGAGCTAAATTAGAATTTGTAAAGATGCTTCAACACATATATCCTATATCGGCTTTTGAATAATGTAGCATAAATCCCCAGCCCCTCCCCCCCCAATAGTTTCACAAGAACGAATATATAAATGACTAGTTGCCCATGCTCAGTAGTGTGCTGTATCCTTATAAAATACTTTACTTCCTAATTAATGGGGTGAGCCAGAATAAAAAATAATAATAAAGTGGCTCTTTATATCAACTGCAATCATGGATGACTCTTCCAGGCTTTTACTGTTTGGAAGCTCTTCAGCTGAGGAAACCTGCAAAGCTACCTTTTCTTACTGTAAACAGGTCACACTTAGAAGGGAAGTAATGTTGAATGGATTTTTTTTGCCTTAAGTTTTGTTGTAGACATAGCATGGTATAGCGTTGCATAGCTTTTGCTTGCTTACTTCAGTGGAACAGATTCTTGTCTCAAATTGCAGCTTAGGATATCAACAGCTTGAAAAAATATTTTGAAAAAGTATATATAGTTATAAGTTATTAAAAACTACAATTAGAGTTGGTGTCAGTATGTCATTTGCTATTGGGTTTGACTGTGAGTGGATTTTGGAAAGGTAGTTGATAATGATGTGAGAGCAACTGCATATGCATGCAATGGTTTAAAGGCTTGTCAGTATTGGGGGTTGAGTAACACTTGGATGAGTTGCAATTATGTATTGACCAAATACACTAAGCTGGCACTTAGACAGGGAGTTGCATGGGTACACGCCCTTTTCCACAGGATATTTTACAAAAATTAATTTCTTCTTTAGTTTTGTTATTTGAAGGGGTGAGGTCTGGGATTGCTATTCCACGTCACCAATACATTAACGAATAAAAGTAGGTGTAAATGGAACACTATAATGGAAGCTAAGTTAATTTTAAATTCTCTCCGTATTTCCTCCAATTATTTTGAATACAATATGTATTATAGAATTATGAACCTGGGTCATCTTGGTTTCCACAGTTAGTGCCTGTGAAGCCAGTGATGCATTCACAGGAATAGGTACCCACACCATCCACACATGTCCCTCCATTAAGACAAAGAGATTCTCCATACAAGCACTCATCAGCTTCTGCAAATATCAATTGCGGCAACAATATTAAAAATGTCTTACTTAGTATATAGTAGATGGAATCTAAGCAATTACTCTGTGCAAAGTCTAAATAATTTACATTTATTTTTAAAAAGTGTTATTGATTCACTTATTAATCAACAGGATCATAAAATTGTCAGAATCTATTTGGAGTAGTATCCATATAGAGAGGCCACTTTTAACTTAGAGAGGTTGACAATAACTTTAGCAAAACTAATTATATAAATCACCTTCTATCTCCAGGGTATTGGTAGCAGCAATGGTTAGGTCCAGCACAACAGAATTGCGGGCCTCACAGACATACACTCCTCTGTCACTGGGCAGAGTTCCACGGACTTCGAGTGTACTGGTATATATAGCCTCCGTGGTATTGTAAATATAACTGATGGATATCCTTGTCGAAGTGTCTAGGATGATTGTCACTTTCCCCTCACTGCTCCTCAGCCACAATGTCACAGGCACTGGATTAGCTCGCACTTCACAAGCTAGTTGAAATGAATCATGCTCATTCACCACATTGGGTCCAGATAGAGAGATGGAATATGGTGGAACTAGAGAAATACACATGAACAAGAACAAACAATATTTGTTAAAGAATGCTCTTTGTTGGAAACGCTCCTTTGAAAAAAAAAGAATTTAAAATGCACTCTGTAAATGAACATCGTTGTTATAATTATTAGATTTATTATGCTTTCATAAATGGCATACTAAAGGATTCGAGGGGGTAGTTATACTTAATGCTTGCAATCAGTCATCCAAGTAGGTGTGGTCATCCTTGTGGGATGTGTGGAACAGGGAAGGATGGTAGGAGGGTGGAGGAATGGGGTGGGGGAGGGGGAGGGGGGGGGGGGAATTGGTGGGAAATGTTGTCAGAAAACAGAAATGGATTCCATATTCAGAAAATCTTGTTTCCATAATTCTAGCTGCTGTTTTGGTGTACTGTGAATACTGACAAACAATAATGTTCAAAGTTCAATCACCATTTGTACATACTCAGCATAAATTCTTGCATAGAGGCTACATTAAAAGCAAAATGGAGGTAAAAACATTTTCCTACTCATTTGATCACCATAAGTATAAACTCTCACACTTACAAAAATATATAATACAAAACATTGGTTTTAATATATGGGCCTATGTTCAGGAGACTGCAAAATCATTATAAAATAGTCTGAAGAATACATGTCAGGATTTATAGGTCGAGTAAGACTAAATTAAAAAAATTACAATTGTAAATGCAATCATGGACCTTCCGACGGCCTTGACTGCTGCTCCTGAAAGCTCTTCTGCCTATTGAAGGAGGCACCTACACTTCTCGAAAGCAACTTTTGTTTTCCTAACTGAATGCAGCAAATTTGTATTTTACCAAACTGCAGCATAGTTATTTGCATTCTCTAATGTTATTACTCCTGACAGAAGTCAGAGCTATAAAGCTTAATTACACATGCTCGCACCTGAATTTGTAAAACAATTAACTTCATTCTCAAGGTTATTAAGTTTTTTATTACTCTAAGATAACACTTACATAATATATCAATATTGGCTGAGGATGAGATGGTTTTTCCATTAGCATTCCCTACACAGGTGTAGACTCCTTGATCAGTAGAATAATTCACACTAATAAAAATGAGAGCGAGTCCATTTCTACTTGGCATCACATTATAGCGAGAGTGGAAGCTACCCTCTTGGTTTGCTATCACCATAGTCTGATCGCCACTAGCAGAAGTAAACATCCATTCAATGGTAACATAGAAGGTGGATGTTAGAGAACACTGAAGTGAGCCCGACAGATTCTCTATAATAGTGAGATCGGATGGTTGCGTAAGAAACTGGAGAGTATCACTTTGGAGATCTGCAGTGTACAAGTGGTGTGTGTGTGAGTCCATGTGTGTATATGTGTGTTGTGTGTGCATGTGTGTATGTGTGGTATGAATGTTTCAAGGAAGTTAATTCATTGTCATCCACATGATACAGACACACATTCTATCTATATTATATATCACAGGTTTTGTTAACCCTTCTATAAAACAGACCCAAATTCACATGTTCCAATGAACTGAAGTAGTGTATTAACCACTTGCTTGCACAATGTGAGGAGTATGTTCATGATTTGTGCTGATATTTTGGATCCTCTTCTGTGACCAGTTACTTTTTCTCATTCTCTCCCATTATCATATTTAATGATATAATTATATTTAAAAAATTAAAAAAAATTAAATATTTATTACAAATTATAAATCAAAACTTCAAAAATTAATTAAAAAAGATCTGTGTCGTACATAGCCACAGCATTCTGCATGACAATTTTCAAACTTATATACATCTTCTCTCCAGCTTTGCATTCTTTCATTTCCATCAATATTAAGAAACTACTATGTGAATAACACCAAAGTGGAATACAGAATTAACTTATCTTGCTGCTAGGGTACTGTTACAAATAAATATTCAATAACATAGAAATCTCAGAGAAACAAAGGTCTTTTTGGTACAAAAAACACATTTTTTATCTTATGTAAACAACACATTTACAATCACATTTTGCTCACACCTGTGTAAAAGAATTTATGGACTTCTTGCCACTAGAACAATCTCACACAGCACAGACATGCTCGCAATATTACTGACTTGAAGTTATTTAAGTTCTTAGCTAATTATATTTGAGTCATATAGCCTATAGTTTTACAGCTGGAAAGTTGTAAGGAAACAGCCTCAAAGATAAAAAAAGAATGTCAGAGAACAATGTGCCCCTCAGTGAAGATGTATGTGATGACTGATGCTTGTATATTCAACCAATGCCTTGGCATTGATGGATTCTCCCAGTTCTGATATTTAACATAGTCCTAATTGTGTTACAGAAGATATTAGTGCAATTGCAGAAAGTATCTGAGAATAAAATGAAAAATAACCTGTTGTGCTGATGTTGGGGCAGAGAGAGATGAAATCTGAGCAGCAATCACTGTAATCCACACAGGAGACATCACAGTGACAGGTTGGAGGAGACCCTCTGCAATCACCACTTGTGCAGCAGCCAGTATTACTTGCTGCTTGACAAGAGCCTAATAGAACAATGCATGAAGTACATATATGACTAGGTGAACAATCTAGTGTACTGACCTGGTTGTGGAGGAGGTTGTACATTCACAGGCTCTATAATAAGAAAAGTTTAATCATAATCTGTGGCTTTTTATATGCATAAACTCTAGATCATTGTATTTTAACCTCTCACCATTGTATACCTTGGAGAGTTAAACACTTCAATTTAACATCTATACCAAGTCGTAAATTCACTAAAACTCCTAGTAACCATATAACTATGGAGTAACATAAATGTTGTGGTCACATGGGTGCAGTTTATGGTGAGAGGATTAAAGAAGTACAGAATACAAGTATAGATTTTCTGTGCAAAAATTAAAAAAAGTATTCCGCCAAAAATGTTGATATAATATTTGAATCAAAAGGTGATCTGTTGGTTACATATCTCAGTGGTTTTTGTCTCTATAAAGAGCTATTTTTTATTACCTGGGCAAGATATCCCATCAGCTGAGAGGGAAGTGTCATTATGACAGGCACAAGAATATCCATTCGGATTGACAGCACTTAGCAGGCATAGGTCACTGCATCCTCCATTATTAGTAGCACATGGGTTACCCACTATAATAACATAACACAGGGAAAAATATAATATACTCTTAGATTAGTGCATAACTACAGAGCTAGATCATAATAACATTTCACTCCAAGTGAGGAAGCTAAGGAAGCTTTTCCTGATGATATTAATTTTTCATCTCCTGACCATATGCAGAAAAATATCTTCATTTTCGATGATGAAAGTACATTTAATGCCAGCGATGATGAGTCTATACTGTGCGGTCAACCTGGTATCACGGTCTCAGACTTCAATACAGATATCTTTTTTTACCTCAAACTGAGTATGATGTAAAGAAGGAGAGCGACCCTAATATTCATATGATTCTAAGAACACCGATTAAATATGGGGAGACTCTCGGGGAGACTCTCATTGGTTATTTGACTGGTGCCAAATTTATCAAGCAGATGAGTAGTGTAAAATTACTAAGGCACAATATCCTAAAGAAAATGGCTATCAACTGCACTGGATCTTTGACTAAAGTGGCCTTCACATGATATTTGCAGAAAACTCACTTAATGTCATGCATATGAATGCCAAAGAAGGTGGATGTCACCCATTAATGTATTACACAGTGTTTAATGGAAAGCATATCTCTATGGACAAGAGTTCCTATATCCAGAGGAATGTTGAGATTTTGCAGCAGAGAGCACAATACCATCTACATGCCTGAAATTTTTGTTTTGATGGGATTCAACTCATTTCAAGTACTTCTAAATTCCCTTCTCCCATTCAAACAATGTTGCTCCAACTTTCCTACACTCCTAAAACAAACAAACAATCCAAAAATAGGAATAGAAAGTCCATTTGGATATCATTCATGAGAAAAATCAGGTAGAATATTTCCTTCCTAGCCATGGTTGTGCTTTCCACTTATTCCCAACATACCACTGTGAGATCAAACATTGTTAGGCACAATGGAAGAGATAGACCAGAGCTTATTGTACATACAATATAATCAGGCTTTGTCGTATTGTTGTACCTGCTCTTGATAGTATTATATTATAGTGTTGAGAACATTTAAAATTACTTCAGAACACTATGTATGCATATCTATTGGGGCATAAATCTGGTAAAGACTTGGAAGACCTAATTAAAAAAATATTCAAAAGACTTCGAAGGTCCCTAACGGACTGATTTCCCACATCTATATTTTATTACAGGGTTTGTTTTCATTCTATAGAGTGACCATATTTCTACTTCTATTTCACGTATGAAAGTCACTACTTGAATTCTCCTACACTCGATAGTTGTGGTAAAATGTGTGGCATTTGAGAGTATACATACATTTGTGTAAATAGTAGTTTGTTGTCTCTAGAAATGTGTGGCTTCATGTACTTTACACTTCTACCGAATATAGATAAGAGGGACTAGGTATTCAGGAGATGAAGCAAACGAAGAAGATATTTGGGGCATGGCTTAGAATATTAATCAAATTAACAGTTACCATGGTAACATAGTAATGAAAAAGTAGCTTACATGTCCTTGTACTTGGATAAAACCCACAATTGATAATACTTATAGTAAATTCAATACATGTTGTGGATGTTAATGCTTTTTATACCATACCTTCTATAGGTTGCCTGTCTTGGCTTATGACTTTGGATCCAGCAAATCCATGGCAGCCAGTGAGTGGCTGAGGCATTTCACCAAAAGTTCCATTCTTATATACTAAGTACACGTTGTACCTTCCATAAACAGTAAAATACACCACACCATTTTCCAAGTATGAAAGAAAGAAACCAAAAGTAGAGTTCTCTGGCATTGCTGCATTGATAATCTGTGGGTTTGAACCATTAGTCTTAATGGAGCCCAGTTCAATTCCACTATACCAGTACAGAGTCTTTTCGGAGTGATCTATGGTAAAAACTGTTATACCTGAAGTGTTCACAAGTATAGTAAATCCATTTGAACCATCCATTGAAGCTCGAACAACTCTTCCTGATGTATATGAACTGCCAGATTCAACCCAATATAAGTATCTGCAGGTAACATACAGAAGTGAGTGCAATCACCATTGTATCATACAGGAATTGCTTGCTGTGTGAATGAACATCGATTGTGCATAATCACATAGTATAATATTAAGCTAACTTATCACCAAGAAAAGTAATTGCTGATGCTATTATTGTGATATGTTTGAGGTGAAGGCTGCTCTGTGCAGTGCTTAGATATGTTTCAGTTAGGGAATTCTGAGCAATATTTGATGGTAGTGATTCACAGTTAAGCTTTTTGAGTCCCTGTTTTAATTGAAATACATATATACAGTACATACATATATATGTTTTCAGTTTCAGTTTGGGAAGATCTTTAATATCAGTGAAATATCCACTTATAGATATAAGAGAAAAAAGGAAAAACCTGCATATATCAGGCAGATAAATCCTGCAAAATATATATAGTTGGGGAATATTTACAGAGCCAGGAAGGAGAGATAGCATGAAATTCATGTCAATGAGATCCATGAGCTGTCATTATAATTATAGCTGTGCATGAAGAAACTGATAGAAGGAAGCAGAACTTCTGACTGAGACAGGGTCTACAATCACAAACACAAAAATGGTCAGCAAATGCACCCCCCCCCTTATGTATAAATAGGATAAATAGGACATCTTTTGTTGCATCTTAAAAACTATTAAAAAACCCATTATAGCACACCTTGAATTTGGATCCACCAATATATCAACTGGTCTATAGTCAGGAAGTGAGAAAAGAGTCCTTCGATATCCAGTATGCAGATCAATAACATTAATAGTTTTCTTAGAATAGTCAGACCAATACAGTTTGTCTGATATCCAGTCTATGGCAATTCTACCTGCATGTTCATAAATAATAATGCACAGCAGCATATATTTAGGTAATTAAAATGTATTTACCTATATATGAATTGCCCAGCAAAACAGGTAAAATTCCAGAGCCATTTAAGCTTGATCTCAGAATACCAGGATAAGCATTATCTGACCAGAAGATTGCATTCATCCTGCATGTTTGGCAAATACAAAATATTAGCTCAGAATAAGAACCTTATAAATTTTAATTATGTAATACTTCATATGTGTTGGGAATATTATCTAGCAAATAGCATATTCATGATTTGGTAGTTCACTATGCTTGATACATAATGATATCTAGATTTTCTTTGACATGTATAATAAAAACATGTTCATTTCTCATGTATATTACTATACCTTACAGCTGAAGATGAAGATAGTATATAAATATTTACAATTCATGACTTTTGAGTTTAGCAAGTTGATCACATGCATATGGAGGATGGGCTTATTTTATATTGGCAATTATAGACTGTATCTACCTGTGCTTCAAATTTAATTCTCTGTCACAACTTTTCCAGTTCTAGGCTGAACAAAAATTAATATGAAGACTGTGCTACTATTATTACTTACCTGTAGTGGAAGTCAATAGAAATACTGTTATTCAAGTTGGATAAAAATGTTCTGGATCTTGTTGGAGTCTTGATATCAAAGTGACGCATATATTTTCTCTCCGAGACAACCATATAGGGATTATAACCTAGACAACGATGTTTATTTTCACAATATTGTAAATGGAGTCTATCTTAACACTTAGATAATGGCAGTTTAACCTTGGATAAGGCAGTCAGAATGGATATCTGAGCAACAGTCACCATAAAGATGACAGTTTGCATCACAGTAGCAACTAGGAGGAGATCCAAGACAGGAATTATCACTGCAACAGGTGTTATAGCCAGCAGATACACAGGATCCTAATAAAATAGTGAATAATTTGAATTTATTAGTGTCAGGACTCTATTGGTTGAGTATACATAGAGTGTTTGAGACACAGAATTTGTGAGGGGAGGGGCATCACATGCACTTTGAAAGCACAAATATAGGCATATCATTGTCATAATATGCTAATCAAATATGCTCTAGTTTGTATTCTGATGGTGCTTCCAAGAAATTATCATGAAAAGTCTCAGTTCTACACAAATGTTCTAACTATTATAGAGTTACCACACACAAAAAAATCAACTGCAAAATTGCAAAGAGAGTTCAGCATCATTTGTGAAATTTTGGCCAAAGAAGAAGGTCGAACTATATTGTTTAAATCATGATCCGGTAAGAACTACATATTTATTGGAGGGACAAAAAGTAGTCGGGTTTCACATGTACATTCCTATATGATCCCTTTGCTTTGATCTACAATACGATTAGATGTAGAATATGCTGGAAATAATTTGTTTTATTAATCCTTGATAAACAATTGAATTCCTGAAAAAGGAAGAAGGAGCAATTTTGTTAGTTGGTCTGTTTGTGTATTATTTGTTACTATATATACACAACTAGCAACAGCAAGTATCTAAAAATAACAATTATTACTGAGAAAAAACTTAATGAATATCATAACAAAAATAATGTGACAAAGGGAGGGGCAAAGAAAGAGAGTCCCCACCTACTTAAAATTGTCAGAAACAGTCACAGACAATGCTTCCCTGTGGGAATATCATGCAACTGCAGTGTTTTGTAGGGCTAAAAGCAGCTTTGCTATAAACTTTGCAATTAGGTGAGGACATGACATAGCTGGTGCAGTTTATTGGTATTAAGTTGCCACGCTGCATTATTTGTGTTCTACCATTATGAATGTGAAAAAGCATGTACAGCTATATTACTAAATGCTGTTTTGGGTATGTTGGCTTCCTGTTAGTCTGGTATTCAATTCGATGTTACCTACTAAACATAGCCCATGTCTATTCCAGTTTAAAACACACCTTTCTACTAAGTTTTAGCTTAGCTTCAAAACTGTGGCCACATAAAGGTCACAGACATACACAGACAGACAGAGAAACTTTCATTTCATTATATTATTATATTGTAACTGCTGCTATTATAAATGCAATAACGATCAAGTTCCATATCAGTTCGAGTTAGTTTGGTCTGTTCTTTCTGCATGGTCAAGGCATACTCTTAACATTTTTCTTTTTCTAAAGTGCTTATATTACACATTGTTGTTTATGTATTTAGACCTACCTGGTTTTTTAACTTCAGGAATTATTGCAACAGTACCATTTTGTTCACCTGCATATTATGTACAAAATAATATGATCATATCTTATACAGATAACATAATGAGCTATGTTCAGGGAAGAAATGGAAGTCGTACTCTTTGATATGTACCTATGCATCTGTAATTGTCTTGCAAGGTAAGGCCATCAGGACAGGCACAAGAATAGCCTTCACTGCTAGTACTAAGAAGACAAAAGTGACTGCATCCTCCATTTCCAGTTTCACATGGGTTCATAGCTGTATAATTGAGTTATCACTTATGAAATATTATATAACTGAGAATTACAAGCACATTCTATTATGGTAACCTATTGTCTGGAGACTAATAAATTAAGATACAGATATCTGACTACAAGTGGCCTACTTATGTACCAAAATGATCATGTGAAAATTCTTCATACAAAGCATATTAGGCTAAAATTAATCCAATTAGGAAATATTTGACTAGTGCAAAATTGTCCATAATTGACCAATGAACCAAACCTGCTAAGCACTAAAAAAAATTAATATGCTAGTAGACATCAATACAAAAGCAATTAAAAACTTTACATCAAGTTTGAAGGGGAGAACAAGGTGAATGTTTTTTTTTAAATGGCTGACGATCACATCCACTATCATGAATGCTCTGCTCTGGGAATTTGCTGCCATCTTTGCAAGTCTTCCTTTGGATCAGAGCTTCACAGGCACTTACACATACATGGAATTGATCTGAATCCCTTCTCTTCTGAGAAAGGATGAACCTCTACGGTGTAGGTTTTGTAGTGGGAAGAGAGCAATGTAGCTTTTTGTTTTGTACCTCACTGACTGGTTTTGATTCTTTTTAAAAAAATACCTTGCAGTCGATTGTGTTTGCATTTTAATAATATAATTAGTTTGAATAAGTTATTCTTGAAATAATTTTAAGCTATAAATTTCCTAAAAAACACAAAAAATGATGGTGCAATCAGTTCAGATGCCAAACTTGTTATGGATGATTATTGTGGGTAGATGTGGTGTGGTTATGGGTTGGGTTTATATAAATACAGTCTAATGAACATAATTATATTGGACTGAAGTGGTTGGTAACTTCTCAGCTGTAGTATAGCATGCCATTGAATAGCGCTGATATGAAGTGGAGAGGTGGATAGGCATGGGATAAGGGAAGCAACATACCTGTAGCTGCTGAGAACAAGAATGGGATGAAAGATGGTGCACCCTCCCATAGATATATGGGAGTGCACTTGGTTTGTGTTACTTTGTGATGTAATCATCATTGGTGTGAGCTTTCATCAGGACTGACGGTATTGCAGTTATAAACTCTTAGACTTGCTGTAGTTCAGTTATGTATAATTATGTACTGGATAATGGAGGCTAGCCGAAGCATTGAGAATCATTAATCTATAGTATATTCTATTGAACAAACATGCGACAAGTAGGCTTCATTTTTAGCATCTAAATTCACCCAATGTATGGTTGAAGGTGATAATGGTAATATATTTTCCTTTGGGCAATTTCTTTGGCTAAATGTCCACATACAAGCAAAGAGATCAGCTCTTGTGTCATTGTTCTTCATAGTTCTACTTGATTTTCCATGATGCGATGGCCATACCCACTATACCTTTAATCAACATCATTTCTCTGACCATCAAGTATTTTAACTGACAACTTTTCTGGCTATACTCTACAAATCTCACTGAAGTGGTACAAATGAATTTTATTATAGGATGAACTCCAAATTCATGTTTTGTAGTTCGGATTTCATCCAGAACTTCTAGTCTACTTGGGTTTGAGTCAACCATTATAAAAAATATACTCCCAATTTGAGGGAGAGAGCGAGCCTAAAATGTAAGGAAAATGAGTGACAATTGCAACAGCATAATAGACCATGCCGGCCAGACTTTTACTTCTGTTTCTGGAAGCTAGTCAGCTGAAGAAGACTGCAGCAATACTTACCAGGAATCACTATATGTCCTTCACTCTTGAGAAAAAAATGCATGTCAGGATCAATTTCTTTGCTGTGAGTCCGGTTGAAGATATAACACTGCATCACTTTTGTTGACTCATGTAAATCTAGCCAATTCTTATAGAAACTGCATCTTGTATTTTTATTCTAACATTATGAACAGTTTTAAAATTGATAAAAAGTCATAGGCCAATAGCTATAAAAAATAATCTCAAATTAAGTCCAGATACAACCTATTAACTTTTTAGGGATTATAGCAGACGTACACACATATGCAGTGAGAATCTCAATCCAGATGATAATGCACATATATAAAGGAACACAACTTTGAAGACATTACCTAGAAGTAAACTAGAGTAACACAATGAAAGCCATCTCAAGCTGTTTGCTAGTAACCATATTCTACTAGAAAAATACCACGGTGCTAAAGTAGTAAGCTTCATTGCCAGCTTAGACAAAAAACATAATATATATAGAATTTACATAGTGAAGTCCAAGTCAAGCTGCCTACTAGTACAGCTGCATCTAACCCCAGACTATTAACAATGCCACAGATACTGGAAAGGTGAGGTAAGTATCACCATCTTAACTTTAGGAAAATCACAACACAAAGCGCATAATGGTGTGTATATGTATATTTAGCTCAGCTGAAGGTAGCAAATGACAAAACAGATTCTTTATTTGCCATATTTGAACTTAGAATATCAAGTATATGAGCTAGCTAAATGCTAGAATGACTATTTAAGGCCAAAAAATTATAATGCACACTTCTCCTGAATTTTTTTTCCCATGTGACTTCTTCATTTCTTGAGAGTTAAGCAATCAGGTAATAATAATAAAATCATTTTCAAGGCCAAAGAACATCCATTTTATGGTATTCATATATATACACACTTACCCATTGCTTGATTGTCAATATCTATAACTTTGATTCCATATACATAAGAACAAGAATTAATCTTTGTCAATGTGTTGACTTCTCCTCCAGTGGAACTAAGGGTACGAACAGTCAGGTTATCTGTGTCAGTCACGAACAACAGATTCTGATGGAATGTTATACCATATGGTGTACTGATACCAGTGCTGATCAACAAGGTTCTGTTTGTTCCATCCACTCCTGAGCTCTCTATTTTGTTCAGGTAAGCATCTGCCCAATATAAAGTTTGTGACTGGTAGTCTATTGTCAATGCACTAGGCCAGGTTAGGCTTGTGTTGTGAAGAACTTGTCTGTTGCTGCCATCCATAGAAGCTCTTTCAATGCGTGCCACCCCCCAATCCGCCCAATACATCATCCTAAATAAGATAATTATTATACAACAACTTAATACATTTATTTGTGTAAAAATGCTACAAAATAAAACTTGCATGCTGTTAACTAGTGTTAACCATACCTGGTTTTGGGGTCAAGCACAATATCCTTTGGTTGTGTATTTGACCCTGTCTGAAACAGCACCCTATAGAAGAAGTGGACTGGATCAAATACTCCAACAACATCCAGTGAACTATCAGTGAAGTACAATTTATTAGTGATCCAGTCCACAGCAAGTCCAACTGTATAGCAAGTATATATAGTTGCAAAAATATTAAATTTGTTGCGAGATTGGTCGAAACAAATGCCTGGCAACAAAACAGCTCTTCCCCTCCTTGCTATGTTTAACTCTTTTACAGATGGAATGCGTATAATTATTATGTCATCAACAGAAAGATTGAAAATCTGGAAAATACCTCAATGTATTGTTTTCAGGATATCTATATAACTGCATAGCCAGAACAAGAAGTACCTGCTGATTGTTGGTGATTCTTGGATAAAGTCCTACCATTTGATTCAATTAAATGAACACCTAATAAAAATAGTCCTACTTTTACTTACTCCAAGTTTTTGTGGGAGTAGAAGTTTATATGCAGTGTAAAATGATCTGCTGGTTTTCCAGCCATTTCAGTCTTCAATCATTTGCGATTATTAGAATATGGATTTTTAATAAGCTGTGAAATATGAAACCTATGGCAGTACAATTTTAGGATGAAAAGTAAGGATATAGGACTGCCTAAATTATCTGTGAGGAGGAAGGAGTAGTAAGAGGGTCCTACTAAAGTAGCTGGGCAGGAGAGCTATCTGGTGTTTGAAGTCATAGAAGTTTGCAGCTCTACTGTGTGGGGATGATGTGAAGCTTTCCTATTATTGATAGTCAAAGCTAGAGTGAAACATTCCTAAAGAGTCCTAGTTTGGCCAATGTCCTCAACCAACAGCCATCAAGTTTGGAGTCCTCACTTGTCGACCATTAAGTAATTAGCATAACTTCCAGGTCAAACAGCATCTACAGCACATGCCTCTCTGCCAAACCAGTTGTCAGCAGTTTCTACAAACACATCTGTGGGCAGTGTAAGCTAACTAGATCTTGGAAAAAAATGGATGAATGCATTGCTGCCAAAAGTGAGATGTCAGTACTAATATGTGAACAAGTTACTGCCTATGAGCTTGAAGAGAGGAGTGCTGTCATATTATAGAGAATGCTGGTGAGTGATTGTTGTCCTAATGATAAACTCATATCATGGGATAGCACAAATTTTTATCTGGGACCTTAAAAATCTGGAGATGTTTAATGTGCCTTGGCATCTATTGTGCACTGGATTAACACACTTATGGTCATACAGCACCATGGTAATATCGATGAATATATTATTTGTTGTTGTTATTGTTGTTGTTGCTCAGTTGTTGTTCTTATAATTTTATTTTTATTATTTTAGAATATTGGACCGACTTGTAAAGAGATTAAGACTGATGTAGATCATAACCGTTTAGCCCTTGACAGTTTTAATATTAATAGATTGTATGACTCTCTTTTATTTGGAAATGCCCAACCATGTATATAAACGTCTCAAATTGGCTATATGAACTACCTTTCCAATAGCAGCTGCACCTCAAGCTATGACTGAGTCTAATTTATAAATAGTCATAGCCATAAATGGGCAAAGTGAGGAGGAAAGAATTTCACATTGGTTAGGCCATGTAAATCTCACACACACATAAATCCATGTGTCCCACTAATTGTTTGTATGGCTTGCTCTCTCTGGAGTTGAAAGGATAGATCAAAGTGCAAAGTAATGGCTGAATGACTATTCAGAATTGACATTATGTTGAGTGATGAAACTTTCTTCTATGTTGACTCAATAGACAAAGCTCATATTATTGGCCTAGGAAGATCCTAAAGAAATGGTTGATAAGGCACACAGTTGATGATGTAGTCTATAATGTGCAGCATGGCCAAAAGAAGAAGTTAACAAGCAAAGCATGAACTCAAGGACAGGGTATAGCAGGAATTGACGAATGTCCTTCCACAGATTTTTGATAGCCATTATAAAAAATTCCCAGACACAACTTCACAAATGTTTTTAACATATCATTAATGCTATTGTTATGAGATCCACTTAATAGCTTTATTTTGGCATTTGTTCCAATGGATAAAAGTGACATTAAAAATTGAGTGAGATTTTCAATCGCCCTGAAAATATATTTCATCTGGGTTTTAAGCTTATGTTATATGTAACTTTTACCTTCTTAACTCCTTGAACATGGTGAATTAGTTGCTAGTGTTGTAGTTTATCATGGACTTCTTTGGTCTAAGTCTAGACAGGTGTAGATACTACTGATACAGCTGTAGCTTATAGCTATAGCTTTTTCACAGCACTCATGCACTCTATTCAAAACCAGTATACACCGTATATATGTACATAGTTGCTTAGCAAGCCTAAGCTATGTGCCTTTAGAAACCTAGCTAATCAGTGTTAACTTCTTTCTCAAGCCTAAAACAACGTAGCAGCTATAGCTAGAGCTGAGATTTGTGGCTTCATTTTTCTCACATCACTCAGAATTTTATTGAAAACTGCAACATATTACACAAGTAAGTTGCAAAGTTAGGATAAGCTGTAGGGTTTAGAAACTTGGTAGTTAATTTGGTAATTTTCATTTGTAGATTTCCTTCATTGAACCAACCCTAGAGCAATGCAGCAGCTAAAGCTAAAGCTCACACACCAAGTTGGACAAACAGTGCAGTTATCCTGTGATGTGGAAGAACTTGCCAGTCTAACCCCATCACTTACCAATGGAGGACTGTGGTGGTAGTGATTTAAGTTATTCCAGTGAGATAAGCTAAGGTGCTCTTTTGAAGTTCTAGAGTGCTTTTTATATCAAGCTTAACCCTTCCACCGCTGGATTTACACAGCACTTTTTAAAAATAGTGACGTTATTTTACATAATATTTTATATTCAACCAGGAGTGCAAAAATGTCCCTAGCAACCATAGTTGATGTTATAGCATTGGTGTTGACAAACATTGTGGTCAACTGTAGGTTGCCTAGCAACTGACCACATACGATGAATATCATTATAACATTTGATTGTTTGTTTTGATTGTATTTTTAGGCAGAATATGGACAGAGATTACATCATGATGTAAATATAATAAAATGACAGTGTCATATTTTACTAGGGCAGATAATTAGAAACCATAGCTAAGTAACTACCTACTAGCTTTATATTATTATAGCTATATAGATGGATAGCTAGTACCCGCGAAGTACCCAGGTAAATGCTATTTTTTATACAAGTCAGAAAAAAGCAGTAATGCTAAAGGATCTTACATGTATGGCTATTTATTTTCCTGGGACATCTTGTTCCTGTTCTTCACCATCGTCAGTCTCAAGACCTGGATCCCTATGCAAATCAGCGCTACTATCTCTGGACTGGCCAAAAAAGGTTCTGAATCTACGATGTCATTCAGAGTAGCTAGCTCTTCAGGATCTCTAGTCTGTTCTCCGTGGTAGGCCCTTCTCCTTCCTCATCACTGCTTTCAACCTCAGACAGACCGAATTCGTCGTCATCCAGCATTGCCAAAACATCGTCCAATTTAGTCTAGAAGCCATTTTTTAATCGATCAGCTGAGTTTGACGTCACGAATACCTTGGTTAACTAGGCACTATACCTCAGCTATTTTAATTCCAGCTCTAGCAAAGCAAGGGACATCCCTAGGTATATTTAGCACATGCGTAGCTAAAAACTAACGATTTTATATATTTGTTTTTGTCGCGGTCATTTACAACTCCGCCATATGGCGGATACGGCGGTGAGACGGTTAACTAGTATAAGCTCTGTAGAAACTTTAGTAGCTTGCTTGCAGGATTTTCAGATATTGGTCCTCACGTAGTTGTAAATTTTCGATGGGTAACTCAAGCAAATTTATTTTTTAGAGAAAGATGCTTTTGGAGAAGAGAGTTGCATTATATATACAAGTTATTATTTTTTTTGATAATCACCCAAATAGCATCCCTGGAGGATTTGCAATGGTTGCTGCCTTCAACATTCAAAGAGTTATGTGATATTATTATTGTTATATATTTTACTTGCTTTTATCCAGCTCCCAGCGGATATATTGTTCAAGCCCTTACAATCATAAATGTGCTAACAGAATGGCGGCTCAAAAGATCAGACCTACTACTGCGAGTATGGGATGGTGGCATCAATGCAGCAAAAAGTGCAAAAGACATCTGAGAGACTACCTTCATGTCAGACAAGCAGATCTGGAAGGAATATCACAAGCTAGTTGAGTTTTTCGCCACTGATTTATACTTTGCTGCTAAAACACCAAAAAATCTACAGTATGTTATTTTTAATTTAAGATTGACTCCATGGAACCTGTTTGCAATAATGAAACACCAAGCCTTGTAAAATGGGAGCAGCTTTAATTAAGGAATTTAATAAATAAAGTAATACGAAACTTACATAATTATCTGCTGAGTTTGCCTCAAGTGAGCACGTGCAAGTAATATTTGTGGTCTAATTTATGCCATTAAAATTTGGAAAGGAAAAATTGCAAATAATGGTTTTCATAATTTAAGATCAGCTATGCAATAGTAGTCGGCATATAATCAGAAATGAGGGGTTTTCACCTGATTGACAATAAGTAACCATATATATGCATAAACCTTCTGCAGGCTTGTATACAATATAGAGCTTGAAGTTGATTAGTGTGTGTCCTTGATTAGTATATGGAGATAGATATCTCATGAAATTAATAAAATATGAAAAGATTTAACCATAATTATATGGTTAATATAAGATTTGTATGCATTAGTTACAAAGCCTTGCGCACCAGAGTTTATCTCCCTAGGCCAATTCATTTCTTCCCCTCCTGTCATGCTTTATGTCAATTTCTCTGGACTACCAGACAGACCTGAAACATTCTTCCTCATTTTGTTTCCTTCTCCTCTCTTTGATGCACCATGAACTCTGGTCTGCTTCACCAGCAATCTTCCAACTTGATGCCATTAGTTAGTATGCAAGTTATTAGAATGGCACCTTTTGCTGTTGAATAGGCAATCTTAATACAAACTATTTCTGGTAAAGTAATGTAATTTTTCTCTCAACTGATTGACTGCCATTCAGTCATTATTCACAGTGAGAAAAATAAGAAAAAATGTTTAATTTTTTTTAAATGACGCTGACAATCATCATGAATGGTTGTATCTTGGTTTTACTGCAGTTTGTAGGCCCATCAGTGGAGGAAAGTTGCACAGGTACCAAAGCTTACCAGGAATTGCTTTGAATCCTTTCATAGTTGAGGAAGAAGTCACTCCCAGATGGATTTCTTTGCCGTAATTTAAAAAAATAGATATAGTGTAATATAGTGCGATGAAACTTAAATTTTCTTACCTTAAAGTATTTATTATTGAAAAAAAAAATGGTTTAAATAAAATGCACACTAAAAAGGTTGGTGGTCAATACTGTTGCTCTCTCTCCCGACTCAAAATGTTCTACGTTATTCTTACAGCAATTACTGATTTCCCCCCGTTTTTACAGTCTTGGTTATTACCAACTCCTTTAGTTTATTGCATAATCTCTGTCTACTTAGTAAATCTTGAAATGTAGTTGCTCAATGTTGGACATTAGAGGGTTTCTTGCTTGGCTACTCCACAGGCTTGCAGCAAAATTGGTAACTTACAGCATCTACTTGATCAATATAATCTTCCATCTGTGCACCAGTAGCAAGCTGCACTCCACCTCACAAGTATCCATCATGTTAATCCATCTCAAAAGCAAAAGGCCAAGAACGACTTGGAATGTAATCTAATTGAATCTAGAGTTTGTGGGATTATTACTTCATGAACTCATTACAGCCCTTCCTGTAGTATATTATACTAGACACCCTGGGGCAGTTCCTCTTATGTTCTATACAAATACAATTCATACCTGGTTCAGCCAAGCCTTGGCTCAACAATATCCTTTTTCCAGACCCATCAAGATTTGACTGCATTACTGTGTCATTTTCAAAATTTGTCCAATACACCTTTTTTCTCCTGTATATAAAAAATAATAATACAAATGTTTAGCTATTGTATTTTCTTCTACTTTGAGTGTCAGATGAATTATAATATAAATAGCTGAATAAATGTCAGCAATTAAGTCATGCATGGAAATTGAGTGAGCACTATATCTATTGTAAAGAGTTTACCTATAGTCATAATCCATTGCTAAACATCCTTTCAGATTAGATATCACAGCATGACTGCGTGTCCCATCCAAACTGACTTGATGGATGTTGAAGTAACTGCTTACTAACAAATATGGTGGTACTGTAGGAACTGGATAAGAGCAATTGCAATTGTAACAACAGATGAAAAAAATGCCACTGAAATAGACTGCAAGAACAATAGAATCAACATCAACACAATTTTCTAAATAGTGTTCAAGAAGCCAGACTATATCAAATCAATTTAGATTCAAATACTTCACATATACACAATATATCTTACCTTGTCGTCTATTCCTCAGTGTTTTCTGAAATTCAACACTCTTCACATGCTGATGGACCTGTGCACAACCACAGTTATAATACGAACATCATAAACAAAGGCTGTACTTGGCCTGTGCACAACCACAGTTATAATGCATGAACATCATGAACCAAGGCTGTTCTTGGCCTGTGCGCACAAACACAGTTATAATACACGAACATCATGAACCAAAGCTGTAATTGACCTGTGCACAACCACAGTTATAATGCATGAACATCATGAACCAAGGCTTTTCTTGGCCTGTACATAACCACAGTTATAATGCATGAACATCATGAACCAAGGCTATACTTGACCTGTGCACAACCACAGTTATTATGCATGAACATCATGAGTCAAGGCTGTACTTGGCCTGTGCACAATCACAGTTATAACAAGTTTGGTAAAGCTTGGTTGAGCTATTTTCATGTAACACCTATTCTAGTCACAATATATCAGCTAGAAATTTAATTTTCCATTAACCTTTTACTTAAGTTGATCAGTCCACTGATCAACTTTGCCTCTATTAGATAATGACTGAAACTGATTGTGTGTGTCTATGGCTACAACCAGCAAGAAGTGTATGAGATATGCTACTAGCTTCAAACTACTGGCTATTGGCTATTTCCTTTGCTGAAAAGAATGGAAAAGGAAGTAGTATTTGTTTTGCTGTTTGTCTACACTATTAGCATCTGTCATGATGATCTTCAAGTTCAGTGATCTACAACTTATTCTCTACATGATATAACAAAAATTATATCTCACAGGAACTCCAACAATATACAACACTGCTATGCCCAAAAATTTGGCTGGGATTTACTGCCAAGTGCGACTTATATCCCAGTATACATGCTGATATGTTTGCTCTATTTTCTAGCTAACTTCCCTCAAGATGAAAGAATTATTGTAAGAGTGATGGAGTCCTCTCCAAGAGGCTGCTAGAAAAAAATATTATCAGAAGTAAAAAAGTAATAACAAAAAGCAACCATTTATATTTGATCAAATCCATGAAGAACAGAAGTAAAATACTATGATTTTGGCATATGGCTATCTATATCAATCGCATCTTTTGCTTTCCCTGTGTCTCAGCTTATGTATATTAACCAGTTTACTGCTATCTGTTGTTTCTATGCCAACCAAGGTTGTGCTGTTGTCATTCACATCCTTTGCTTGTGCTGGACATTGGATACCTCCTTGTTATGCTTATCGTTTTTCTCTCATCAGAATTTATGAGCTCCTTTCTTGGACAAGTCATGGCACTTTGTTATTATGACAACAATTTGTCAGTTTTGCAGAATGTAGAAAAGGCTTAAAGATGATTATGGGAAATGAACTAGAACCAGACTCAGGATATCTAGTCATCTAAAAAGATTGTTTATAACACACACACACACACATGCAACCACACATACATAGCGTGCACACACATGCATACATGCACACACACATATACATGCACACACACTGAGAGACAAGAAAAACAAGTGTATAGGGTTGACCTGTTAAAATAGAAAGGAGAAAAGTGCAGAGTACAGAAGTGATCTATAAGTCATGGTGTAGATCTTTGTTTCCCAAAGTCAGGCCCAGGGGCCGGATCCGGTCCCCGGAGGCCTTGAGTCCGGCCCTCGGATGATTATCAGAAAAGTCTCATTTTTTTACAAATTAAATTACACATAAATATTTAATCTGTATTTGTGGAGACACACCCTCCACATACCCTCCCAAACTGAACAGTGCCAGTCATCTTGTCTTGCATGTAATAGCTAACACATGCACAAACTGTCTATGATTAACACACCACATTACAAACACACGCACAAACTTCTCATGTTTCACACTTACAACATGACCAAATTGTATGTAATTGGTCTCGGCCAAAAATCTATTTAAAGGAGCTGGCCTCAAGTCCCTGCAGATTTCCCCAAGATGCACTCCAATTTGCAACATTCCCATCCTGTGTTTGGACTTCTCCACCTTGGATTTGGACTCCTTGAACATTGCTGCCTCCTCCAACAGTGCATGGTCAGGATGGCACTGCCAAAGAAGTGGAAGGTGGATGCTGAAAATCGAGCCTTCAATTAAGAATGGACCAAGGAATTCTTCTTCATCTCAGACAGGAGCTAGTGTCTCTGCCTCATCTTTCAAGAAAGCCTCACTGTTACAAATCTATTTAACATTCGGTGACACTACCAGTCAAAGCTTTCAGATGGGTAACTTCATCTTTCAGGGCAAAAACAATGCGTTAGGCTGCCTGCTTTCTGTATTACAGGTATGATGGAGTGGTAGGAGAACAACGAGTTGCCAAGGCCAAAGAGATCAAGTCCAAGCTGTCCAGACAGCAGAACGTCTTCACCAGACCAGTCAAATGAAGGCAAGGCTGCCACTAGGCCAGCTTCTTGGTGTCACAGATCATTGCCAAGTGAATGAAGCCGTTCAGAGATGGTGAGTACATCAAGGAATGCCTGCAGGCAGTCGTTGAAGTGATGATCCCAGAGAAAGCCTCCTCCTTCACTGCTGTCAGCCTGAGCAACACGACAGTCACCAGGTGGGTGGAAGATCTGTCTAAGAACCTGAAGGAGCAGCTGCACAGCCTGGCCCCGGAGTTCACAGCCTTCTCTCTTTCCCTTGATGAGAGCACAGACATCACCGACAGGAAGAACTCTGTGCAAAGACTATTGGCTTCCAGGAAGTGATGAGCAAGGTCATCTCGCATGTCAACTTTATCAGAGCACATGCCCTCAACCACAGACAGTTGAAGGAACTGTTGGAAGAGCTCGAAGCCAACTATGGAGATGTGCTACTTCGCTTCTATCCGTTGGCTCAGCAGGGGACGCACTCTGAAACGTTTTTGGGAACTCAGAGTAGAGCTGGAGATGTTCCTTGGCATGGAGGGTCAGCCAGTCCATGAGCTCTCCAATCCCCAGTGACTGTGTGACTTGGCCTTTCTGGTGGACATTACAGAGAAGCAGAACTTGCTCAATGTCTCCTTGCAGGGCAAGGAGAACCTCGTCCACAATCTGTTCGGGAGTGTGCAAGCATTCCAGGTGAAGCTGCAGCTCTGGCAGACTCAGTTGGAGGATGGTAACCTCGATCACTTCCCTGCCATGTAGTGAGGACAGAGCTGATTATTTTGATGGGAAGAGATATGCTGCAGAAGTTGGAAACCTGAAGACAGAGTTTGAGCACCGCTTTGAGTAGTTCAGGTCGAGAAGCATGGACTTTGAAATCTTCTCTACGCCATTCAACAACTGACCCAAGCAAAGTTCCAGTCGAGCTTCAGCTGGAGCTGATTGATCTGCAGAGCAACATGGACATCAAGTCCCAGTTTATGGAGAAGGAGCTGAAGGAATTCTACAAGGCCCTGACATGCAACACATTCCCGAACCTAGCTGCCAATGGCCAGAGGTTCCTTGCCATGTTTGGCAGTACATACATCTGTGAGCAGTTTTTCTCCCCAGGATCAAGTACACCAAGTCCAAGTACCGGAATTTGATCTCTGATGTGCACTTAGAAGACACTGTGAGAGTGGCTTCTTCCCATCCCAAGCCTAATATCGATATCATCATGGAACAGCAAAAGCAATTCCATGTTTCACATGATTGTGATTACTTGTGCTGTGCAACTGTCATGTGTTTTCTGCTTCACATGTACCAGAAATACAGAAGCAAAATTGTTCTTGTCCTATTCCCCCCCCCCCCCCCCCCCTCCCAATGGCCTCCGGCCCTCGATACACTCAGGGTAGTCCCCACCGGCCCCTGGGCTAAAAAGTTTTGGGAAACACTGGTGTTGATGATTGCAAATAGTAGAGTTGTCTAACTGGTTGTGGTATACATGGGTGGCTATTGTTTTTAGTCAATCTAATATATAAAATTTAAAACTTTGCAAGCCATGTGCCTATATAGGCCTATATAACATCATTGTGTAGTCAAATATAATAGATAGGCTTCTTGAAGGCATTACTCTTGTGTGCAGAAATGGCTATAACTGTATTGTTGCTATTGTTGTTGTTGTTGTTTTTTTGGAATGGGGGAGGGGGGAGGGAGTGGAGTATATGCTCACATGCAGTTTTTTTGTAGCTGAGGTGGGCCAGCTGCAGTTTGTTAATCTCAAAACTCCATGTAAAAAAAGCTAGCAATGGAGACTCAAGTCTTCGTTGAGTTAGGCAGTATAGGTATTAGACCAAAAGAAGGTGCCTATGCTTCTGGTTGCAGATTAACTGGTTAGTAGTAACATGCACAGTGCTTCTAAATCAAAGATGAAATCTTCTACACAAAGCCGAATAGATAGGTAGGAGATTTCCAAAGGCCATGGAATGAAGAAAGTTTGTGCAAGTCATAAACATTTACCGTGCAAGTCGAAGCTGTTGTGCTCTTGGCCTCATGATACTTCTAGAAATTTTTAGCCTTTCTTGCTCAAAAGAAATGTTGCGGGAGAGAGATAACTTAGGTAATAATAATGCGTTGCGTTATCTTAGGCCAATACTATAATACTGCCTTTTAAAATCAGCGAGTTAATAGGTAAAGGGTCATGAAATGTTTGTCATCTGGATTGGTAAATTCTTGTTGCATTTCTTTTTTGACTAGTCAATCCTTGTTTTTAAATGATATATATATATACATATATTGCAACAAATATATAAGAGGTTTTGACATAATGGATAAATTGTACAATATAGCTATTAGGACAAACTTTATGGAACCTGAATCAGTTCCTAAATCCTTATCAGGCCTGTAGCTAGTATAAGGCAGCAGAGGCAGTTGTCTAATCCGGCATTTCCAAGAGTTTTGTTGTTATTGTTATTGCTCTATTTATTTTTACTTTGTCTCATTTGTCTCATCGCTACTCTATTAATTTATCTGTTCGTGTCACCATCCTGTCAGTAATGACATTTCTTCCTTCTAAGGATTCCACTGTTGCCTAGCAACGATTGCTTCAAGTTCAAGCAGCCACAATTTCCTGTCAACTTCTCCTTCACTGTCAAGGAATATAAGCCTCATGAGCAGAAACTTTACTAGTTTGTGGTATAGCAAACCAGTAAATTGTCTGGCTTGGCCAGACAGGAGCATGCAAGCAATGACAGTGGCTGCACATCTGCCTGATATAACCTTACCTTATCAACAAATATAGGTTGGATCTCACATCAGATCCTGCAAAAACATGTACATACTGGCTCCTGAGAGGGAAAAAAGAGTATAATGCCTTCCGATTCCCTCTTGCCTGGTCTGTCTTAAGTTCTGGCTATTGCTATGCATTTCAAACAAATATGAACACAGGGCCTAAGCATTAGCAGATACCGAGTAATTTTTGGCATTCTTTTGCAGCACAATATATATACCAATTGACCCTTCTCTCTCACACTCTCCCTTATTTTCCCTTCCTTCCTCCCTCCTCCCTCCCCCTTCTTTGTGTGTGTGTATGTAGAACAAATTTTAAGCTATATTACTTAGATATGGCTTACAACTTGTCTCTGGTCAAACTTCAGAAGTCCCTGATATGAGCACAGCTTGTGATCAAGTACTACATATCTGCAAGCATGTAAAACATACGATGCAAAATTTAAAGCAAAATATATTTTGGATTTACTACTAAAATGATGGAAGCGTGAATTCACAAATGTAGACCAGAAATATTTACAGAAATTAATGCCAAATGTAAAACAGATTAAAAATATATTATTGGTGTTTTTTTAAGGTATAGGGTCTGTAAATGTTCACGATCTACATTTGTAAAATTCTTATTTCATGGACCAGTCCATCCATTTTTGATTAAATATAGCAGAATTATATTTAATGAGCAAATGCCATAAGTGTCAAATGGCGCAAAAAAAGACATGATTGGGAAAAAAATTAAATTGAAAAATTTGCATTCGGTATATACCTATTCTCCATGTGTACATACTCTATAGATGACTTGATTTATTTAAAATAGTAATAAAATTTTACTTCTGGTGTGCAAACAAAATTAAAAAAATGGCTGACAATCGCAACTGCCTTTATGAACAGTCTCTTCCTGGCTTTTGCTATTGTTTTGGAAGTTTTTCTTCAGTGGGAAGCAGCACAAGCACCTATGCTTACCAGGAGTCACTCTGAATCCCTTCACTCCTGAGCAAGGAAATACTCCTGGATAGATTTCATTGGTATTAGTTTTGTTATAGAATTATATATACTGACTTAGCATTGAGTAGCTTTTGTTTGCTTTCTTCTATGGAGCTGATTCTTATACTAAACTGCAGCTCAAATATTTCCAATATAAACTGTTTGAGCTTTAAAAAAATTTATAATTAAAAAATAGAATTGTTACAACACACCACAAATAAAGTTGGCATTCAATTGGTTCACATTGTCTATTGTGTTAACTTTAAAAGCTGTATATATACTATTAACAAATTCCAACTCGCCTTATTGCTGTTCCTGTTGATAGACTATGTATGTATACTGGGAGTACCTGTTGCACTTGCATTGCTTTTGCAACAACATATGTGTCCTAAGAAATATGCAAATATTATGTAAGATCATAAAGCATGACTGATGGCATTTATTACTTAAAAAGTTGTAATTCACTTGAAATAAAATAAAATTCAATGCACACACCTATAGATGGTATTAATAATAATGATCTGAATTTATCTTGCCATTCAACCAAAAGCAACCTAAGGTAGAGGGTGTTTAAATGGACTAGATAAACACATATACAAAGGAAGTCACATGTGGGACACATCCGACTCAATAATGATGGGTGCAGTTTCATGGCATACTCTTGATATAAAAATTCAGCCACCAGCTAGCTCCAGCCCTAGACATTGATTAAAAGTACTCATGCTCATGTGTGAAGTGGATGTGGTGTGCCTCCTTCTCAAGCAGATACCTCCATCTGCCAGTGAAGATTTGTCCCAAATGTTTGGGTGGTGGTGGTTGCATGCATGTTTGGCAATGGCAGACTTCCTTGATTTTCCTCTCTTGCAGGCTTGACTGTAAAAATCAGTTCCACAGCCACACTGACTAGCAGCTATAAATAGCAGAAGCTCTTTCCCATGAAGACAACATAGCTAGAATGTGAGGTGCTTGATGCTATCTTTGGCTATATTGCGTGTTAGGACATATTATGTAGTTGACCTGAAGGCATAAAGGTCGATTTCAGGATGTAGGACAGGACTTTATTCTAATTGGTTTATATTTGGAATGTTAAAGAATTACAAAGGACTTATGTAGAGTCGGTCATATTTATGTACACACAAGGTGTATGCCATTGTAGCAACAAGTCTCCTGTTTCACCCTCCCCCCACCCCGTTTTTCTCTGTGAGGGCGTGTTTCACTCACAGCATGTAATTATAAATAGATTACATTAGAGTCAGCAGAGCCAAATATATTGCAGATTCTGGTCAAATAATTTCATGACTCCATGGAGAGATTTGATGAAATATTTGCAGATGGTCGACTTACAGAAGGATTCACGGGGGAAATATTTGTCAGGGGGAAATATTTGTTGTCAGGGGGAATATTTGTTTTGGAAAATGAGGCATACATTATTGGAAGCCACACCCTGCTGTATTATGTCTTGCTGATTCATCGATGGGATTACAAGCATGAGGATGGTGAATATTTGAGGAACACAGAGATTAACACTTATCCCAAATACATCAGAATCAAAAGTAACGACAGAGATGTAGGAATAGGACCAGTGTGGCTTCTAGATGTATCATTGTGTCTGAGAAGGAGGTTACCTCTGGGGATTACGTAAAGCATTGTGACATCAAATACAGTATTGTATACGAAGATACCTTGCATAATTCTAACATGCAGCTGCAAGGGCAGTTGTCAGACAAAGAATGGTAAAGGGAAGTGTCTCTGCCATGGGATCAACATACATTGCAATGGTCATTGTGGTTGCAACACAAGGAAGAAGCTTTGCAAAAAGCAGAGTAATTGATAGTCTACTTTGATGTGCACTCATCCAATACGTTCAAGAACCGTAATTAAGAATCAAAACCTCACTATTATGATGCAAAACTTTGAATTATCTTGCAGGGCTTTGCACAAAGGTTTTCCAGTAGGCACTGCACAGGAAGCTACGGGGAATAGCATGGGGAGGAGTCACACTAGGCAAGTCACTCCTTTCGTAGTTGTTATCCCCTAAGCATTCCATGTGTAGCCTGACCAACTAACTCAGCCGGCACCACCCATGGTATCGACACTATCACACTATTAGATTACAACTCAGGGAGAGCGTGGAAGAGACACCTATCCCAGGCTCTTTTGAATATGTATATTGAAATCCATACATGTGCCCTACAATAACAGCAACACCCAATCTTCATGTCTAGGTGTAGATAGCATTTCTTCACTGCTATTGGTACCAATTTCTAATTAATAGTAATTCGATAGATATACTTAGTTGTGTCTGATGACCACATGCCAATAATATGGCTACACTCACTGGTAATAAAGCTATATATGTATAATATGTCAGATATCAGCGTTAGCCCAAATAACTTGCACTGCTAACCACATCCATTGGTAATCACTAAGCTAATGCGTGTAAAGATTGGCTACATGGACTGGATAGATTGTGTCATTTAAAGAGTAGAAATAATTTCTTAATGTTAAAAAGGATCTTAATATGACAAGAATGAGCTTTTGAGATCGTTTTTCCTCAAAACACTCAAACATGTTTTTTAAGAAAAATATTTAAACAAGGTAACATATATAAATATACATATATATATATAGAAAAGTACTGGGATGGCTAGTCCTACTGCAGTTTCATGCTAATGCAATCATCAGGGACAATGATTGCATTAGCATGAAACTGCAGTAGGACTAGCCATCCCAGTACTTTTCTATATTCAATAGCTCTGCCTTAACACAGCATTGAGCACTATTTGTAGCCTTCATCAGCAAACTACCTTTCAAGTACATATATATATATATATATTATATATAGAAAAGTACTCATAATTTTGGTGCCTTCTTGGCGATAGTGCTCAACCAGTGGGAGCGTAGGTACTTAGAAGGTAGTTTGCTGAGAAGGCTACAAATAGTGCTCAATGCTGTATTAAGGCAGAGCTATTAAGTCTACCTTCTAAGTACCTACGCTCCCACTGGTTGAGCACTATCGCCAAGAAGGCACCAAAATTATGAGTACTTTTCTATATTTAATAGCTCTGCCTTAATACAGCATTGAGCACTATTTGTAGCCTTCTCAGCAAACTACCTTCTAAGTATATATATTATATATATATAATAGACTGAGCAGAAATGAGTTACAAATATCTGCACTACAATCACAATTACATGACTCTATGCTAGGAACTGCAGGAAGTATGCAAACCTCCACGACTTCCTCTCCGTAGTTCACTTGTGTAGCAAATGTTATTTTGGCACATTTCATTGCACCTTGTTTCATAACCTTGTTCTTAGACAGTTCCTTTGTATTTCAATTATTTCATTTCATCCATTTTACAATATTTCAGACGCACTTAACACACATTCATGAACAACCTAGCGAGCGATTGCGTAACAAAGTACAGAATGTAAGCAAACCATGTGGGTCGAAGTTTTTTCAAGCAAGGTCTTCTTTACTGATATTTTAGTGAAGTGTAAACAGGGTGGTTATTCATGATGGACTTGTTTCACACACAGGCTTTTTTACCGATATTTTAGTCAAATGTAAACCAGGGTAGTTATTCACGATGGACTTGTTTCACACACAGGCTTTTTTACCGATATTTTAGTCAAATGTAAACCAGGGTAGTTATTCACGATGGATTTGTTTCAATTTGGACTGTGGGGGGGGGGGGGGGGCGGAGGGGATTTTTGCTAAATTTCTCGACGGGTAAGCATCAAGCAAGTTGAAGAGTTCTGGGGTTCAATAATGTCTTAATGGGCCAGTGTAACTTTTTGGGGCTTTGTCAAGGAGGCATTGTCCCATTATTTTAGGCCCAGGCCCATTGTATGGCTTATTGCTAGCCTAGGCCTGGCTCTACCAGAACTACAAAGCAGTTCAATTAACTTCAAATGTTAATGTTTTGAGCAGAGCTAAAAGGGGTGACACACCCCATCCCACTCAACCCAAAATAGTCAACCATTTTACACCTCTTGTAAAGAGATACTGACCGAATTTGTGAAAACTGGACTAAATGCGGTAGAACGCTTATCGAGATATAGGCAGTTTTATAATTTTTTGGCCAGATAGTAAACATCTGTTTTATTCCTAAATCTCTCCTTAAGTTATAAACCTGGGCAGTGACAAATACAGGAACTAGTCCTGGAGGACTAAATAAGCCTTTGCAGTAAGCTAGGTCAATACACTTACCCTTCGTATGGAGCATTGTTATGCTAGCTGCTAGTGTCTAAATTAGGTTCTTTAGCTGTCGTACTTTCTTCTACTTCCAAGTTATCCTTGATTTACAGAGTTGACTTTGTGTAAGACATAGCTAGTGCTCTAAATAGATGGGACAAGGAAGACCTGGAAGTCGCATACTCAAACAAAGTTAGTAATATACGGCTTCACCTCAACCATGCCATAACAATTCTTTTGATATGCAATACTAAATTGTTTGGTGCTTATCAGAGTGGAATTGTTTCATGCCATAGCTCGTGGGCTACACACTCACACAGTTTAAAACTTTCAGGACATGACCTTCAGGCATAATAGTTTCTACTAATCAAAAAAATCGATGTTTTTAAACAACTGCATTTGTATAGTCTGGTGTGTTCGCAAATCAGGTCACATGTATATCAGCAATTGCACTGGGAACTTACTATATAATTTTATGCATAGCTAGCTAGATATGAGAGGATCACTCAAACCAGTTTGGAGTTGATTGAACATCCTCTCCCCCTCCCCCCCCCCACCCCTCCCACCTCCCTAAATAAACCTACCTAACCACCCGACCCTCAGTTTTTAATCTATTTTTGAGCAACACCTAGGTAGACGTGGCTCACTGGTAAAAGTTCGACAGCTTTGCTTCTTATAAAGAAGTAATTGAAGAGAGCCTAAACCTCAGAATTGAAAAATTAAGAACATGTGCTTCCGGGTTTGGAACTCCATAGAATCTATGCACTTCTCTGTGTGAACTTCAAATATAGCTCATTGATAGGTATAACCATGCCAAAGTTACCTGCAGCTACCTCAAAATCTGAGTGCCTGAACTTGGTGCAGTTGTGCTCTTGATTGGAAAGTGCCAGCCAGCCGAAATTAATACCAGTGGCAAGAGGAAGCCTACTTTATACTGGGTGTGTTTTCATTAGGTGCTAAAAAGTGAGTAGGTGGTAGAATAACCAGTGGGTTGCAGATGAGGAAATTTATATTTACAAGTCCATTAGTACTGCTCCTACAGCACAAATGAAACATTCATTGTATAGATTCACACTTGCATTTCTATTTAACTGGGAGCCACACAATAAGTTCAGACACTTAGGTTTTGAGGTACCTCCTGGAGGTAACTTTGACACAGTTCAACATTATCAGTATCAAAAGGGAGCACACAGAGAGATCTACCTTTTGAGCTATATTTCAAGTTCATACAGTAAAGTGTGCATAATCTATGTGCTCCAAATTAGTAAACACTGGTTTAGCACTCCTGATCCCACCCCATGACATTAACTAGGTGTGTGTAAGCATCAGCTTCACCTAAAATCATATCTCCCTGAAGTGGTGGGAGAATAATTAACTTGAATTGGGCAATATATTTACATACACTCTCAATGAACTCTCAGTTGACATAACTAATTCAACATTCTCAATAATCAACTTGAAATTGTATCCTCTTGATGATTCGACTAGATGCTCTAGACTTCATTGGATTCCTTATGAAGGCTAGAGCATCTAATCTAATCGTCAAGAGAATACAATTTCAAGTTGTGATTATTGAGAATGTTATTGTATATATCTAGCCTGTAGGAGTAATGAGGCTATGACCACAGTTAGTAATAACCGTAACAATCTCGCAGGTATTTGTTTTGATTTGTTGTTAAAAACAAGATGGCAGCAGAAGTCAATCAAAAGTAGCCACACTCACAAACATATCCACACATATACCACACTCACAAACACATCAACACATATACACACATGGTGCAAGCTCACGATACACAAAAACTTACACACACACACAGATACTCATTCACATAAACTTACATATATACATGTATATATGTACATATCTGCAATCAATGGACAGAGTATTTCCAATACATCAACACCCTGTTTCATGCACAGTAGTTCAGGATAGTTACACACTTCTGCTAGAATGAGGATTGATGGTTGCAATTGCTATGTCATGTCACATAACTTTCCAATCCCTCCCACCATAGAAATCCTCCTCTATGCATTCCAATCGTACCACCTGATTATTAAATAAAACCTGACACCATACCTCACCATTTTCTAAGCCTCATAGATATTCTATCTGGACATGTAACTTATACTTAGTCATGCATGTCTGGCATCCTCCACTGTGTTAGGCTTTAGTACTATTACCTGGCTATAGAATGCCTATCTTCTTATAACAATAGAAAAGTGTGAAAAATATAATAATAACAACAGTAATCTGTAACTGCAAACCTCCGCCACTCACAATTGTTTTTCTATTCTTAACAAAACTGACTTTTCTTAACTAAGAAAGTGGCTTGGGGGTGGGGGGGGGGGGGGGGGGGGGGGGGGAGAAAGGTCTGTCTTGCCAGCAAACTGCAATGCAAGCTCTAATGAAGCTTGTGTTTTTGGTTAATAATATCACTATGTTGCATGCATAATTTATGTGCTATTTTTGCCAATGCAGAAGATGTGCAGGTTTATAATGCCGATAATGTCAAGTGATAGGGTATTTCTGGGTATGGTGGCTTCTAGCAGGGTTTTTAAACCTGGAACATCACCAATATTTAATACATTGGTCATTGCCTAACCTATTCATCAAATTTCATGAAAATCCATTTGTAAGTTTTTGTATAATCCTGCTAGCTACCAGACAGACAGACCAACCAACACACCCAATGGGGTGAAAAGATTACCTCCCTAGTGGAAGAAACAATAACAAATTCTCACCAGCAGCTACATCACTTAGGGACTGCTGATGTAAATATTTTTAGTTAAGTTTTTGTTCTTGCTATTATTGTCGGGTTTTTTCATCTTCTTCTCCTCTTCCTCTACATAACCTCCAGGTAACAAATATTATGCACAGCTGGTTCTAAGGCTTGATAATAATAGGGCAGTTGTAGCCTCATCCCATCTGTAGCCGAGTGACATTTTGTCAGAGTTTAAATTTGAAACAAAATCTAAAACACACTTAAAAATTGTATAGTTTAGATGTGATCTGGAGAAAATCAGGACTCGGATTTTGAGGTACCCCCACTTTAGCTCCAATAGCTTGGCTATAGTTATATCCATGAAAAATATTTTAGTATCCAAAAAGAGCACCGGGAGAGACCTATCTTTTGAGCTATATATAAAATCCATATGAAGTTGCAGAATCTTTGGAGCTATAAAGTGGTAACCACAAGTTTCTATTTTTAACTAAGCTGTATGTTGAGTCAAGCACCTTCGATAATCTCCTTACCCATCATTGTCCATTCACTCTGCGCCCTCCTCTAATTCCCTAATTATTTATGCATATAATTTATATTTATGTTTGTTTGTTTGTTTGTATGTAGGTATGATGTGTATGTAGATATGTGTGTTTGTTCGTTCATCTCATTTATTTATAATTTATTTGGTTATTTGTTTGTTTGTTTTTGTTTGCTGTTTTCGTTTGTTTGCTTACTTTTTAATTTGTTTGTTTATTTATTTATTTGTTTATGTGTTTATTTATTTGTTTGTTTTGTTTGTTTTTTGTTTATTTATTTGTTTGGTTGTTTATTTATTTATTTATTTACATTTCATTTTCATGAGTAGACAAGCTCCTGTCATATTCGAGGACAGGGAGTTATTGAGAATGTCAAGTGTAAGTGTGTTAATTATGATAATCATTCTAATCCTATACATTACATGTGGCATACATCTTTATCTTGTTGGTGAATGAAGTGTCTACACACCACACACAGGCTAGTTCAACTGTAAGTCTTGCAGGCCTCCATGTTAACAGAAGGTGTAGGACAATTCAAGGGTTATAGCTGCAACTGGGGCTAGGACTCTACTCAGGGAGTATGTGTCTAGGGCTAAGATTGGAAGGTTTATTGTACACTGTAGCTGTGGATAGTTTAGAAGTTAGGTTTGAGTGACTCCAGTGCTTCAGCTCGCACACAAAGCCTTACTCACTATACTTACATTCTGGTAGCTGCAGGTGGATACAGCATGCACGTCGCTGGAAGATCGGAAGTAGGCTTCATCAGTACCACACATCAGTAAGAGTAGACCTTCAAAGCTTGCATTAACACCAATTTCCACTGATTCACACACACACACACATACACACACATGTACACACATGCATGTACACACACACACACACACATACACACACATGCACGTATACACACAAAAGAAACATAACCTTGCTATTTTATAGAAAATTTCAGTGATTTTAACACATATCAAATAAGGTTGCATTCATTCACACAAAGATTATAGTCTATCTTGTGTTGTTTGAAGGCCAACATTTAGTCGTACAATATCCTGTACATATTTGGATGGGAAAAGTAATTGCTGCTATGTGGTGATAAAGACAATTGGAATGTAACAGCTCTTTTCTTTAGTTTTCCTAACAACAATAGAGGCTGAGTCAAGGGAGAAGTTGTGCAGTGGCTGTCTGAAGTTATTATGGCTCCAAGTCAAAGCACTTGGATATAGGATAAACAGGAAATGCCACAATGATGGCTGTAAGACAAACAGGCAAATGACTAGCCTCAGAAGCAAGGAGAACTGAAGGAAATGGCAATAGAGCTCTGCTATGGCAGTGTGATAATGTTAGATACATGCAGATAATTGGTTAGAATTACTAACATGGTATACATATATATATAATATTTGGCTAATTAGCTAGGCTCTTGTTGTTTCATTTTCTTCTCTTTCTGGTGAGCAACTTGCTTAATTAGCTAGATCATCCATGACTGCCTGTATAGATGCTATCATGAGCAAATGCAGTATTGCTGCAAGTATAGGTGAGGTATTGTTCAGAAAATAACACAATTAGAAATGGAAGACACCCAATATAATCATGCTTTGATATTAGACCTACGCTGATATATCCTGCTCGCTTTTTCCACGAATTTTATCTGGAAATGCTCTTTTTCTTCACACCTTTGTTGATACTTGACAAATAATTTTTGGAAAGCTGCAAGAGAGACACTTTTCTCTCCCCCACAATCTTGTAAGGACGAACGACAGGGATCAGCACTGGTGCTCACCCGTTGCAGCGTTAGGACGACTAGGAAGACACTGATGAACTTCATCGTGCATACAACAGCCAGCTGGCACCAACCTATCAACTGCAACAGTTTTAATACTGTTCGCGATAACCACGTAACACTATTCATTTCACTGGGCGGGAGAAAATGGCACGCGCCCTCAACATTGCGCAAGTACTAAACCCCCGGACGTTGAGGGGTCAACTATTGCGAGCTGAGCCTTTATTTTTAACTTGTTTACAGATACCCAACTTATGCAGGATGCACAAGTGATGCCTTACAATACAATGGGCTGGCTGGTTGAGAAACAGAAATTCATGTGTTGAAATGGAAGGTTATGTGAGAGTCTGTAACTAGGAAGCAGCATACCCTGAGAATGGGAAGCACACTAAGAGTGAGGTCATTAGGTGTTGCATGCTGATTGACAGAATTATCATATTGAAAGAAAAACTGTGCAGTAGCTGACATGAACTTCAGACACTTTAGGTCATGAGGGAGTATACTTCTTGTTCAACAGAATTATCACAGAGAAAGTCCATGCAATACCAATAATACCACCAGACATCTTGGTCTAGATTTGATTCTTTTACATGTACAGTTATGTTCTCCATCACTAGCATATCTTTCCTCTATCAACTAGATGCAGTAAGTTATCTTTCATGAATGTACCAAATATAATAGCCCATTCTCTCTTGTACTCATAGTTCATGGTAGTAGCAACAAGTAGCATACATGCCAATGATATTTTTTGGCCTTGCTAAGCTTGATGCCAGTTGTTATGATCTGCATGATAAATCCACTTCATGTTGACGAACGAGTACCTGTATGCCATATGAAACTCCAGCATCTTTTCAGAGAAACTTGATAAAGTTGAGCAAGTCAAGGTCACCACATACACAATTGCTGTCTAACATTAAATCACAACATCAGCTTTTCAAGGGGGAGGGGCATAGAAGGGACAGAATCCTTTTCTGCCACCACTTCACTACCCAATACACCTCACATTCATCACCATCTCCAATGTTTGTTAATCCCTCCACACCTTTTCCCAATAGAAGTGCCACCTTTCCCTGCATACCAACTCTTGTAGCCAACCACCACCCACAATTCGGCACACATTGTCTTGACATCCTAAATTATATTTATGCCATTGTCATGATAAAATTCAAGCTCCACTTACTCCAATGTCAATAGATCAGACTGACAAACTGACTGACAAACTGTCTTGCATGCACCTAACCTTTCCCAATATGCTTTATACACTTTGTGCATGTGCCTATACGCCATGTATGTGTGCATGAGTGTTTTTTTTTTTTGTGTTGCCAAGTCCTTCTGGAGGCAAGTAGCTTACTCCACATGGGACAGTCAATAATGATATACTACAAGCCGATATTTGTCCAGTGGACAACGTGGTGCACATGGTTGAAGTCCACAACTCACCAACAATGTTAATTCTCAATGAACTCTCAGTTGACATAATAACATTAAAATCACCTCCTTAAAAATCAACTTCAAATTGTATTCACTGAACGTTTCGACTAGGGTACGTGGTTGATAGCTAGCTACCAGTAAATACCAGGCTCGTGCAGGCCTTAGCATCGCAGTATTCCTGATAGAGGCTAGAGCATCTAGTCAAAACATCGAGTAAATACAATTTGAAGTTGATTATTGAGAAAACAATGTTAATGATGTTTTAGTTCTCTGTGTGATGGATACACACAGAGAACAACAGTCATGATGGCTCTCAGGCACAGCTGTTAAGATCCGTTCCTACTGTGACTGTTGCCACACCTTGTAAGCACGGGTTATGCGTGATACCTTAGTAAACTGTTTAATTACTTCAGTCTTTCACATATATCCATGCAAACCTTGTGCTAAATAAATAAACACACAATCTCAGTATAGCTGTGCTATATCATTATTTATATACCAATTCAAGGCCTGGTTATCTCGAGGTATAAGAATTATGTGCCTAGGAGCAAAAAAATGTTTGCCATGAAGCTGGGCCTAGGTATCCAACGTACCTTTGCCTGCCAATGCCTTTCATTGATCTAGTAGACTTAATTGTTAGTGTTAAGCATGCTTCATGACATGCATATTATAGCATCCCATAATAGCTACATACATTGCCTGCTGTAGAAGCACACTATAAGATGTTAATGCTGTGGTACTCTACTTGTGGCCTGAAGTTTGGTATGTAGGGATGCCTTGCTCTCTATGCCTTGACTACCTGAAGTGCCTCATTGTAATGTTTTGGTGAACTTCTATTTAAATGGCTGGTCACATTAACAGTTGGTGGATGTGAGCTTTTTGTTCTTTCTGTCAGTTTCCATGGAATTCACAATACTGTCTTAGGCATAGGTATAATTATTAATTTAGTAGGGATTGAAAACCATTGACTACAGTCTATACAAGTACCCAGCAAGCTCATGTTCAAACAGCGAGTGTGGTGGGTGCCTCTTGACCCATAAGGAATAGTACTTGCCAAGTTACGAATGGGTTAGTATTCCAATTAATGCATATTTTATAATACAGGATGGTATACCACATGCATACAACTTACCTTATACAGAAAAGGAGGGCAGAGGTCTAGAGAGAGAGAGAAGACTCTGGTTGATTATTTACTTGGTCTAGATAAGGCTATTGTGAGGAGAGAGAAGCAATGGGCATCAAAGAAAGCGAACCTGGAAAGAGAAGTTGTGCTGAGACTTCTTCTGAAGAATTATATTGTTGAAGTAATATTCCTTGAGTGGGAAGAGGGTTCGCCTTTCTCACACCACCATTGTGTTGTCGGTTGTTTTCCTTTTTTTTTCCCCTTTACACTTCTATAATTTATACTGACATTTACACATCTCCATACCTTGCTTCATACTTATACTGACATTTATACATCTCCATACCTTGCTTCATACTTTTACTGACATTTACACATCTCCATACATTGCTTCATACTTATACTGACATTTATACATCTCCATACCTTGCTTCATACTTATACTGACATTTATACATCTCCATACCTTGCTTCATACTTATACTGACATTTATACATATCCATACCTTGCTTCATACTAACTTGAAATGACTAATTACCATGTGTTTGTGCTGAACCACTTAGCAGTCACTGCATGCTGGTGACATTTGATGTTCACATGGTTGTCGCTAAATGCTGGGCCATTCAAATGTCATAGTATAAAGGTAGAGAATGGTTAGATGAAGTTTACTAGGGGATACAAAGTTGCATTCCTTTGTGTATATATATATAATAATGTGCATGCAGTATCATCCTGATCATGAACCTCTCTATATGCATGGATATTTCTGCTATAATTTCCTAAAAACATTTGGCCCTTGATTCAATTTCAGGATTTTTTAAAACTTTTACCCAGCAGTAGTAATTTGAACTGCAATTTGGTAGGGGAACTTGCATTAACAAGCAAACTAAAGTATGAAGTTCTATGTCTATAACAAAAGTTAGTGCAGAAATCCATCAAGAACCACGTTCTTTTTCAAGAGTGAAGGGATATATAGTTATTCCCAGTTTGCATAAGTATTTTTGCAGCCTTCCTCAGCAGAAGAGTTTCTAGAAACTGTAGTTAAGTGATGGAATGTAGTGTCATAATGTGTAGGAGATGGGACAAGACCATGATAGGGATGAAAATTAGGATTCCCTGGCTCATGTATGGGAGAACCAGTGAAACACACAGAAGCAAAGACTAGAGTTTGATTAAATGTTAAGGTTTGTGGAGCAAGCTAGTCAGTTCTGAATGAGTCATCAGAAAGGTAATTATTAGGAGAGAAAAAGTAGGATGCCATCGGCATAGAGAGTATGCTTAGATGAGATGCACAAACTGCATACTGGAAACCATTGCTATTAAACAATGAAAAGGATAAGGATAAACCCTGCAGGATCACCAACGAAGGGGTAATGAGGTTAAGTCAGAGATGATCAACTGTTGAGGTGAGCAGAAAGGTAGGAATGTGGCTATTTGAGGAATCAAAGAGGGCAGTGCAAAGAGGAAATAAACGGTTTGTATTTTTGAGGTCAAGAACACATGCACTGCACCAACCAGATTAAAGGAGAGATGAAGGGGAACTATAGTGGACAGATGAGGAAGAAAGCTAAATTGAAATTCAGAAATAAGATTGTGAGTAAAACAGAATTTGGAAAAGAGAGAGTGAACATGTTTTCCAAGCAGCTTACTAATGACAATAGTCAAGTAATAAACTAAGGTTAGAGGAACACTCAAGGATGAGAACAATGAAAGAATTTGCTGGTGGGTGATCTTGGGACAAGGATAAGTTAGACATGTGAGTAGGAGGGGCAGGAATTGGATACACATGTAGATTTAGTGTCCAAAAGGAGATCATATCAAGATCAGCAGCAAAGGAATAAGGTAGTCATGAAATCAAACGAACAAAACAGATTCACTGCAGAGAGGGTTGGGAGAATAGGGTTGTTAGCAAGCTGGAACAGACAGAGTAAGATGAGATTGGAAGAGATGAACAATTGGCCATTAGAGGAGAAAAAGGAAAGTAAATTGGAATTAAAAAGTTGGTAGAAAGACCAGAAATTTTTAGGTGGAGATAATGAAAGGGACTGAAAGAAGATTAATTTAATTCTGTTAACAGCACAAGGATTTTTTTGATTAAAAAAAAAAAATTCTTTCAAAACTTATCCCCAATCAATGATGGTAAGCAGAGGATAAGATAAGTTTAGAGAGGACACACAGGTTGAGGATTTTATCTTTAACATTTACCATGAAATATCATGGTCAAATCTGTCACAGCAATAGAGGACTGAAGAAGAGCAGCTCCAACAAAGTCTGCAAGATGATGTAGGTTTTTTTTTATGCCGGTATTCCTTCTTTGCATGAGAGTAGAAAGAATGGTAATATGCATGACAACACTATTGTGGTCAGAAGAGGATACTGGAAAATAGGAGAGTTATATTATTTTGAGGTTGTGAAATGCTCCAAACACAAAAGTATAACCATTGGACTTGACGGGGAGATGAGTTCTAGACTAGTCAGGCTCAAAGGAACAACACATAGAAAAGAGTGCACATAAATAGCAACACTACCATCATGGAAATTTCTCTCTAAATTTGAAATTAAGAATAGGGGTTTCACTATAAATAATGCATCTGAAGACAGCAAAGACTCATTCAATATCAGGAAGATATGTAGAACAGAATAGGGGAGCTTGGAATGATACTGCAGCCATTGCTTTCAGAGAATGTCTGGTGGATTGAGAGGTTGGGTTGAAAAAGATTAGATGGTGAAGATTAAGTAGGGACAATTAATAGTTAGGCAGGGGTGTGAAGTAAAAAATTCTCCAGAAATGCTTACCCATGAAAAAGGTCAAAATGTTATATAATGAATTACCAATACAGACAACATACATTAAGTTTTCATCTATTGGCATAGTGAAGATCAAATATTATAATACTGCTTTAAAAAAATCTGTATTATATTTGGAGTTCATCAATAGACAAAGGATCTATCCAGTGGTAAATCCTTGTTTCTTTCTATAATCAATCCCAATAAAATTAAACATTTTTGCTTTTAAAACTAGTATGAAGATGAGGGTGGCTTAGGCAAGGACAAATATCCCCCAAAAATCAAAAGCATTAATTATTATTCAGATCAAAAATGCACGAACAAACAACCAAACCCCCAGATGTTTATAAGGAATTAATCTTAATTTTAATGCAAACTAAAGACGACATAACTAAGGTAAATAACTGAATCCAGGAATACCAGTTGATCCAAGAATTGATGCAGTATTTCCTCCTTCGCAAAGCAACAGAGAGTCTCTGGATGGTGTGTGAACCTGGCCTCTCCTCTCCATTTGTTATTCTCATTCTCCAAACCAAAACTGTTCTTAGGGCCCATTCATTACCCTGTGATCTGCACAACTACTGCGTTGAAAATGTGTGTCTGGTTGAGAATATTTGCTCGCCTTTCTCTCCTCAGCTAAGAGAGCTACTGCCCCTAAATAAATGGTGGTTAATAAACTAAACACATACGCCTGAATTACTGCCATCTACTTCACTAGCAGCAAGTGTGGTGCAAATGTGTCAATACAGGTTGCATACCACACTAGCAGCTTGCCGCTTGACCAAGACATCCATATCCATTGGGTCTCTTACCATTCGGTTGTGAAGGGAACCAGCCAACTTCAAATGAGAGAGCATAGTTTATGAGCAGGCTCTGTGAATTATGTCATTTAGTGCAGTGAGCCTATTATGTCATCCCTCACTTCAATGGCAGCTGAAACTATGGCTAATTTATCCACTTCTCCTCCACAATGGTGAAAGGTATCTGAACACAAGTACTCCTAGCTAGACGCTAACAGCCACTCTGACAGTGCCATTGCCCATATGGTAGAATATTCATCCAAGCTACAGCCTCCCTCGCTGAAGTGGCCAGAAGGTGGGCATGAGCCTTTGAATTAGGTACCTGTTGTTTTATCAGTTTGTCAGCAGTGGTTGTGATGCCTTCACAGAGTTCCAAAGTTTCTGATTTGGTCATGCTGTGCCTTTATTATGGGTCAAATCTTCTCTAGCTGGCCAGCATGCCAATGCTTCCTCTAGGTTTGGAGGAGCAGGGCCTCTAAGGTGTGGTGGGGCAATATGCTGGATTAGATCTTCAGAGCAACTGATGAGGCCAGAAAAAAAGAGGATATGAGGTATATTGCATTTTAGAGAGTGGTTTGTGTCCAGGCTAGGTCATCCTCCACTTTTATTTCTACTAACGTGTACTGTGTTAAGATGGCCCTGATGGGGTCCAGGAACTAAAAATTCCAATTATTATTTAGCTAGCTACAATACTTTCTGATAAGTGATGGCATTGCTTTAACCTGAAGTAATTTATAGGAGCTTCCTATAGATTGTTCCTGGAGGGAAGGGACTACCCAAGTCATGTTTTTCCCCCCTTCATATTAACTCTTTTATATTGCATTTGCCAAATGTTTGCATTATGCTTTACAACCATCATCAGCCACCTGCTGCTATCACAACTACAAAACTAAATGCACCAAAATCATCACACAATTATAATATTTTTGTGGTATAGATGGTGAAATATTAAATTCCTGTTCACAAGTCTTATAATTATGCTACCGACACTGGAATCTTTTCTTCTAAAGAAATAAAGGATCAGAAATTCCATACCAACAATTCCATACCAGCAATTGTTGTTGGCAATAAAAAAATCTGATTGAAATCCAGAGAAGACATTTTTTTAATTCAAAATCATTAATATTATTTTCTTCCTGATGAAAAAAAAACTTGAAAGATATTAAAAAAATTGAGGTTAAATAAGTTACAGCACAAACTCCTGTTATAAAAACACATATACAGTATTATTAGTCTTCCATAGTTATTTAACTAAACATAATATAATTATTATCAGTTGATTATTTCGCCGGTCTTCTTGTAACTGGTTAATTTTCACTGACTTTGTACATATCAAACCCATCGGATAACCCCAAGGTGCTACCGAAAGGGGTCTCTCCTGCAGTGGTGAAGGTCTGAACAGATTCACAACCAAAGAATAGTGTTCTGTTAGACTCCTGGTAAGTATCAATGTCATGATCTCTCTTCTTTTGGTTTACATTAACAATCCTTGCCTTGACATGCACTGCCTCCTTAGCAATGTCAATTGCCTGAGGCGCAATATAAAGCTCTGTGCTTGTGAGCCTTCTTGTGGATTGGGAACTTCTGGTAAATCTACTTCTAGTTGCAGAACTACTTCGCACAAGACGTGACTTTCTACAACAAATGGCGATGGCCCATCGCTTCCACACTCGACGTGCTTCTTTACTTTTCACTCCATGCAGAAGAAACAAAAGGAGTCCTTGCAACCCAACGAAAATCGAGAAGAGGATTTGAAAGATAAAAGTAATTTCTTTCACAGGAGAGCTGGTTGCGAGCAAACCAAACCCCCAACCAAGACCAAAGAGAACAGCCAGAGAAGTTGCAATCATCAGAGTTTCTTTGGTAGTTGTGAATCCATGATCTGAGGATTTTGTTTCTCTTGCAATTTTCCTCCTGTGCTTGAAGATAGACACAAAAATTATTACAAAAACTATCCAGTCAAACAAGTAGAGAATGAGGAACGGCAGCAGAAATCCAAACCAAAAAGGCCACCGGGTCACATTGCAGCTGCAGAAAAACAAATTAATGCAACACCGATAATATGCTATAAAAGTATATAGATTAGATAGATAAGTATTGCTGCTGAGGCTACTTTAAATCAAAATGGTATGAAATTGTAGTATTCCACATAGTGTAATGTTAGCTAGAGATGACGCCTCCTAGCTTCTATGCAAGCTTTGTGAAGTCTTATTGTACTAACGTAATTATGAGTGATGTCTTACTAGTATTTGCTTATATAATACTGATGAGCAGATCCAGCACAGATTATTACCACCAGGAGAGGAATAACTGTAAGACAAAATTATACACATCAATTTCTACTCCTTACACACATACCATTCATTGCTTGCCATGCACTTACTCCATGCTGGGATTCCAGCTTTCCAAATATACCGCTTTTCAAGTGATGAACTCCCAAAGACTCTGACTAGTTTGTAGTAGAGCCAGACGGCCTCCACAGCTGTCCAGGAGAAGAAGACCAACATGAAGTAGTGGAGGAAGGCAGCACTGAAACCGCACAGGAGAGAGATGGATGTCACATAGCCACCAATCAGGAAGAACGCATAGAGTCCAGATAGAGACAAACTCATGTTCACAAGGATGAGACCATGTGTGCAGTTTCTCAGTGGCCTGAAGTGTGTTACATGTGTGATGAAGTGACTATTGATTATCACAATCCCATGCGAACAATGGACACATCATGCTATTTTCATTACCGTTGTAAATGCAACAATAAAGAAAATTGCTCATGCATCACTTTCACTTGAACTCTGTACCATAAGAGGTATATGACGAAGTCTAAAAATAGTCCCAAGGAATATTGGACTTATTTTTTTTGAGAATAATGATTATTTCCATGAATGGAATGGTAAGTGTTCAACTGAAATATATTAATGATCTAGAATTTGTTTGACGTCATTAAAAGGGGGACCATAATCGTAGGTGCTAGAAAAACTTGTGGTTACCATTTTGTAGCTCCATCGATTCATCATATTTATGGTATAGACTTAATATATAGGTCTCTCTGAGTGCTCTTTTTTTATACTTATTTGTTTAACTATACTCAAGTTACTGGAGTTTAAGTGGAGGTACCTCAAAACCTTAAGTACCCACAAATCAAACTTCAGTTTGCCAAGTGCTACAGAGATGAAATTAGTCCAGTGGCTATAGGATGCCCTACTGCATACAAAGAGTGTTTTCATTAGGCACTAATACTTGAGTTTGTGGGTTGAAAATCAATTTCCTACTAAAGAAATTCTGGTTATGCAGTATAATATATGCTCTACACATGCCATATGTAAACATGAAGAACAAAAACTCACTTAGAACACAGGTAGGTAAGAACCATAACAAATAAACAAATCAGGGATACGATGGCTCCAGTGTATGTGATGACATTAAGAAGAAGTGCAACTTCTATTGGTGGAGGGTGAGGGTTGAGATCCTGCATAAAGGAACATTATATATACACTGGTTTAATTGTTCTGAGTGATCTTCATTTCTTGTTGTGGTCATCATTATTATATTACACATATTCGGGTCACTTGTAATTCTGCTCTGTTTTTGTCTAGTCGTCCAGTTGTCAGTATATACAAGTTAGTATAAAAAAATCCAGGGCTAACTAACCAGTGGGTACATTGTCCAAACTACAAGTTCGTTGCTAGGTAGCTCTAATAAATTGGTACAAGGTGTCAGAAGTGGGATCCCATGGTAAGCATCTGATTACAAACACCAGGTCTATTTGACTTCTCCAAGCCAGATGAGTGACCCAAATGGATAAAACAGTTATATGCATATCTGCTCTTGGTGTGGAGGGAGAGTTTCAACTCTGCTGCATGGGCGAGGAGGTTGAGTGAACTCTAGTCTAATTGAAGCTAGTGATCAGAAGCAGTACACCAAGATTTCGGGAAAGTTTGATTAGCTGTTTGAACAATGTACCACTGGTTAGTTAGCCCTAGATTTTTTTGACATGGCTATTTAGAGACGCATAGCAGGTGGCAAACCTTAGCTCTACATAAAGGTACTAGTGACCTCATACTATAGCTGCCCCAGCACCCCCCCCCCCCCCTCCAACACATGAAATACATGTTATAGCGATTGCAATTTCATGAATGCTGGGTACTTGGCACTACATAATGCTACTGGGTGCCTATATATCGGCATATGTCAGCATATGGTGTGCAAAATTAATTATAATATATATATATGTAATGAAAGAAGAATTTACCAATTTAAACAACAAATGTTTATGAGACCCTTGACCTAACAATATAATGGAGACCAATATGCATCTATAAATGAACTCTCAGTTGACATAATAACATTACAATAACCTAATTAACTTGAAATTGTATTCTCTCACCATTTTGAGTAATCAACGCTCTAGCCTTCATCAGGAATAATTTCAAGTTGATTATTGAGAAGGATTTCATTTGGAGTTCATGTATTAATAATTAAAGGGTCCTGTAAATCTTTGTTGTCTTCAACCTTGTGTTTAATTTTTTCTTGAAGTCAATATAGTAGATATATATTTTTTAAATAAAAATATTTTTTATTGTATATGAAAGGTACCCGGCATTGTCCGGGAAAGGATAAAATATCTAGAGGTTCCCGGCATTGTCCGGGAAAGGATAAATATCCAATTCCTTCCTTTCTCCCTCCCCAAAGTGTTGATCCCCCAACATTACCCTCCCATGTTAAACCCAACATTACCCTTCCATGTTAACCCCAACATTACCCTTCCATGTTAACCCCAACATTACCCTTCCATGTTAACCCCAACATTACCCTTCCATGTTAACCCCAACATTACCCTTCCATGTTAACCCCAACATTACCCTCCCATATTAACCCCAACATTACCCTCACAAGTTAAACCCAACATTACCTTCCCATGTTAACCCCAACATTACCTTCCCATGTTAACCCCCAACATTACCCTCCCATGTTAACCCCAACATTACCTTCCCATGTTAACCCCAACATTACTCTCCCATGTTAACCCCAACATCACCCTCCCATGTTAACCCCCAACATTACCCTCCCGTGTTAACCACCCTCCCATGTTAACCCCCAACATTACCTTACCTTCCTAACCCCAATATTACCCTCCAATATTAACCCCTCCCATATTAACCCCAACATTACCCTCCCATGTTAACCATCCTATGTTAACCCCAACATTACCCTCCCATGTTAACCCCCAACATTATTCCCAACCCCTCTCTATAACTATTATGTACCTATAATTTAAGAAATAAAAATAATCGTCGAACCAGTCAAGTATGATAATGAAGCTTACCTCTATAAATCTCTGGATTTTAGCAACTGGCAGTGTTTATCTAATAAAGTCGGCCTCGACTAACTGTTCGACACCAGCTTAGTTAATGTAATGCCATGTTACATTATTTGAGTGCTATCATCACTAACATGAAAATGATGCATAGTTTCATTCCTAAACAATGGCTGACAGTGCCAACCGCCATGCAGTATGATGGAGGTTTTGAGTTCAAATGCTAACTAAATGTTGTCAAGAACCATCAATACGTCGATCTAGTTTCATAGGTGAAGGTTCTTTCAGCTACGACCTTTTGTTTGGCCATGCATAGCAGACATACAAACAGACAGATGGTCCAAAATTATATAAATATATATAATATATGATACAATGACTTATAAATATTATGTGATACATGCATGTGCCTTGCGCCAGGCTAACACAAGAAACTAGTATATCCAGTTGCATTTAGCATATCTATCAAAGTAAAAGTGATTTGCTATATTGAGAAATCTGCTTTTTCTAGCTAAAGTACTGTAGCATAGCTAAATGCCCACATGCACAGTGAAACATTATGAACATGTGATAAGTAGAAAATAAATTCTCGTTGACTTATGCATTAATATTTCACCATGCATGTAGAGAAATCATTCAGGGTAGGGTATGGCAAAAAATATTTGTTATGAATGTTCAAACTTTGTGGATATATGCACCAAGATTATCTCAGACCTACGCACTTGGCAAAGTGACGTGAATTATTATATCAACATCCTAGAAATGGTGGCAACTTACAAATAGGATTCCAAAGTGACCTAACTGTTTACATTCACATTCTATCCTGTTTCCATCTCTAGAAACATTCCTGCATCCAGACGTTGACCAGGCTCCAAATTCATCTAGAAAAGAGGACAAAGTTATGAAAATTTTAAGCCAATTCATATTATTGCACCATCATACCTAAGTCAGGGTTCCACCTTACACAGCTTCCATCATCGCTTGTATTGTTCGTTATCTATAAAGTAATTATTGTGTTAATTTTTTATACATGTCAAGTATATAGTAGGTCAAGTAGTTGAGTTAATAATGAAATTGCACAAACGGCCCAAAGAGTATAGAATTTAAGTATCTTACTTGCCACAATATACATCACACCAGAATATAAATCACTCCATCAAAATTAGCCATCAATATAAAAACTTTGTAACTGCTGGAGCATAAATGCACACTAAGTAAATGCACCAGTCGACAAGCATGAAGAAACTACGTTATGATCTGGCTGATGTTGGTAGAGTTGTCAACTTGATCTTCTTTGCGCATCAGTTTTGTACTCTTTTTGTGTTCTACCTTTAGCTCTTCTATTTCCGGCCCTCTCTGCAAATTTTTAACAACTTTGATCTTAAAAGCTGCTTATATAGCTCATATGCTTAGAATATTTCACACTCACCAGAATATCAAGAGAATTGCATTTTGTTGCAGTACTGCATCACATGCTGAACTTGTAACCCGACTGACTGGCCACTGTAACTTATATTCCAAAAAAGACATAAATCATACCCTGAAATTGAGAGCAAAATTTGAAGCTGTTTTTGTGACCTATAATCCTGCAGGTGTGGTAACTATTTCATGAATAGGCAAACTTTGTGAATTCTATGTTGTTGATATCTTTTCTCAAATAATTATATCATGGAGATCTCAGAACTGATAATAGGATACTTAGCCTTAATTGTGAAATCTTGATTCCATTTTTTTCTGACAACGATTGATTTTTTTTTAACACAATGAAAATATTAAATTTCATGATCCTCTTTCAGGTATATAAAAAATATATTGTTTTTTTGTTTCTCTGCCATAGAGTATTGTTGTTGTTTGTTATTAGCGTCAACGAATTGGAAGATGGTCAATTACAGCCTCTTAAAACCCTTTCACAGGTAAATACCCCCCCTGTGCTGGCTTTTTTTTGAGGAAAAAAGGTGATTTTGAAATCAATGCCAAAAAAGACTAAGAGGTTATTTTGAAATTATTTTGGTGTGTTTGGGTGGGCAAGAGGTTGGCCTATGGGGGGAAATTGAAATTTGGTATTTTGAATAATTAGGTGGTCATGTGACCTAATGGCGGCCATATTGGATTTCCCTTTTATCATCAAATCGGTGATAAAAACTACTTTTTCTCCAAGAAATTCTTATGGGATGCCGTTTTTTTCCACTGGATAATGATGAAGATACATAAAATGAATAAAAACATCAATATTGAATTATTTTCATAATTTTATTCAAAAATCAATGTTTGTCGGCAGAATCATGAAGAAAAAAATGAAATTTCCAAACAAATCACTGTAACAAGTATTTTTCCCAACAATTAGTCATTTATACTCCACACAACCTTCTGGGATCATGGAATGCAGGTATTTCATGTTCACATGCATATTTTCTAATGTGTTTTGAACATTTATCTGGCTATGTAACCCTTAGCAGCCATATATTTTGGTCACATTGATGTCGTTTCAATCTACAGACATGGTATTGTCACCTTGGCCCTGTGAAGGGCCGCCCAAGTCGAGCAAATCATCGGTCTCGTCCATGGAATACTCCCAATCACTGTCGGCATTATCGTAGTCAACTGTTGGAAACGAATTACTTGTATCGTCCAAATCAAAGTTCTCCACGCTGTCTGGTCCACAACTTTGTTGCCTGCTGAGGCCGCGCTCGCGTCATTCCGCTGCCTACCGCTGGGAAACATGACTTTCCAAGTGGAAATCATCTCTAGTTCATAGAAAAAAACAATAGCTGGCACGTGCAGTGCACAGGGAATTTTAAAAATGATTATTTTCACATACCCGGTAGTACGCGATATTTTTTTCTAACCGGTAGTACCGGATATGCGCAGTGAAAGGGTTAAACATTATGGCAGAGAAGAATAAGGATTTCAATATTAACCCCTTCTTCTAAATTGTTTATTCTACTGCAAAAGTCAGCACATACAATATCTTGTTGTGTCAATGTTGTTGCTTTGTTATAAGAGTCATCTCTGGTGTAGAAATCAGTTATAGCCTATTTCTATGACTTGGCAGTTGCACAGAAGAACTCCACAAAGCAGACAGCAGAGAAGAGGATTCTCAGTTAATCAACAGAGTGGTCACTTGTTACAGTACGTGCGCTAGTTAGACTAAAAGTGATAGATACCTTACCTGCCTGATGAGTTCTCCATTGCCTTTTTACTGCAATCAAGGAAGAGATTGGATATTGACATGCATGTTGGAAAATTTGAGAGGTCTTGATTATGAATGGACCTATTGTATGTTATTTGTGGGAGAAAAGAGATACACACATACATCTTTGAAAATAAATTTCATGGCCATTCCCCCCCCGGTTTTACGTGCTTTTTAATGTCTACTGGTATCCAACCTTTGTGAAGGATTCAAGTCGCTTGAAGCTTTTTCAGAGCTGGTAGTTGCTGGAATCACCGTTTAGGCTGCTTATAAGCTGCTAAGGTGAGTTTCATCTGAGAGAGCTTTGATTTTGATTTGGGTTTATTTGTCCCATCATCTAAGAAAGTGTGTCAAACCAATCAAGAGAGTGTATCTGTACTTCCTGATGTATTGATGTAAATGTGTACACATATGCCATATCATAACCCCACAGTTCCAAATTGTCTGCAGCTTTTGCCACAAGAATGGAGAAAAAATAATTCCAGCTTGGTTGTAATTAATTTTAGCACAAAATAAGATTATTCATGAATGGTGTGGAAGGTTCATGGATTACCAGTAATATCATTCATGAAGTTTTTGAGCATTAAATAATCCAGTCCTAGCTATGGTAATATAATTATTTACAATGCTATTATTATTACGTACCTCATCATTGGTTCGGAAATAAACATTTATAGGTTTGGTGAGAGTTCCATTTCCAACGCAAGTTAACTCTGTGGACAGGATGATTGAACCCAGGTCACTCGCATTCTCATTTGTTGACTGGAACAAGATATCAGTGAGGAAAATGTAATGGATGATCCTCCAAGTGGCTCCTGGTTTCCCAGTTCCACACTCGGTGATGTTACTGATGAAATTTGGGGGTATTTGTACAGCCGCAATACTTTGGTCCAAAATATCCATAATCACCGCAGAAGTTTTGAGATGTATATCATTAATGGTGTCTTCTTCTCGCTTAATCTTTTCAACTGAGCCTATGTCTACACTAAAGGTCTGTCCTTGGAAGCTGCCTGGTTCGATGTCTTGCAGCTGAAAGGCATAAGTATCAAACAAGAACACAACTTTATTTTCATCAGAGGAATTGCTGATACTCTTCACATCCAGTAAACTTGAGAACTTTGCAAGGCTGTCAATAATGCTGTCACAATCAAAGAAAGTCATATGATCACATACTGAAATACATAGGGAAAGTGTGTGGATGCAATACCTTCGAGATGATTTTGTGACTAGATGGCTCATAAAGACTACCTCAGGGTCTGCTTTTTGAACATTGTCAATAATTTCCAAGTAGTTATTCCTCACCTAAATAAACATGTCACATTTATTGTTTTATTGGTTAACTGGAAGTGAAAATTATGCATAAGTCTCAGTAAAAGTTTCCAATAATAATAATAATAAAACATTAAGTGTTGACACCTACATAATGAGCACATTCCCTGTAGATGTAATCATTTCAAAACTATTGTAGTCAGTTTTTGGGGTGTTGGCCTATTAAAATGCAGAAAATCACAGTTTTCATCTCACCCTTCCACTCCAAGATGATCCTACAACCAGAAACTATATATTATCATTCCCTCTTTTGAGAAACAACACATTTAAATCCATACTACTAAAATGATCTCAAAGGAAGTGGTCTTCCACCAGAGAGGCAGTGGTGCAGTGTAATGATGGGCTAATTTTGTATTACTCTGTGTCATTCTTTACACAGTGGATGGATAGTGTTGTTTATGGCAACACTTGAGTAAATAATAATCATGATTTGCCATATTCTTCCCTAAAACACAAGCTCTCCCTTCTAAAGATAGCAATGATCTTTTCCTGGTAGACTCTATGCAGGCACAGCTATTAAGCCATACGAATGGATGACTGCCAATAACTACTCTAACATAGAGCAGCTGCAAGCAGTGGTTCTTGACACTGTGATGTTGTAGAGCACAATAATTATATGCACTAAGGGATTCCAAAGGTTTGTGGAAGTTTTTGTTAATTTTTTGTGTGGTTGTTAGTAAAACTTGTTGGATACTTGAGACATTCTGTAGCTAGAGGTAAGTTTGTCTGGTAAGTGCAACAATACATCTAATTCTGGTCATGTTCTGGGGATGGTCTTTCGTAGGTGGGAAGGTGAAGGGGGAGGGACCCTTAAAAGAAGGATTACTATACTCTAAATTCCTTCACCAGTGTGAAAGGAGAAATTCTATATGGTTTTCTTTACTTTCAAGTTCTGTTGCAAATAAAGCTCCACAGTGTGACAGGTTTATTGACTAATCTCATTGGAGTAAAGTGCATATATAAAATGACAGCATTTACCATCTACATTCTAATGCTATCTGAACCTTAAAATTTTGTTTAAATTTGGAGATAAGTTTGTTGTTAATTGGTTAACTCTAAGGGATGATAGTGGATATAGGTATTCATAACTGTGATTTCACATTCCCAGCAGTAGTGATGACAAAAGCTTTCAACTTGGGAAGATTGTTAAAAACCAGTACTACAACTCACACTATGAAATCCACACTTAAACTAGTAGCTAGCTTTGCAGTTTTCCCCATTCGATTTCCTTCTTTGGTCAAGCCTAAACTAGTGCAGCTGCTATTGAAAATACTGTGGTTTTTTAACAAAAGCTAACCTACAGTATTCAAGTTCTTTGAAAAACACCATTATTTGCAACCTTCTCACTTTTAACAAGCCTAAAAACAGTGTAGAAGTTGAAGGTTGTAGCTATAGTTTTCTCACAGAACTCTATTAAAAACAAAAATACTGTTGCATACATTTAAATATATAATCGAAGCCTGCCTAAGTGTGCACCTTATAAACGTAGCATCTAATTCAGTAAATTTTCATTTGTAGATTTCTTTCTTTAAGACTATGCATAGACCAGTGCAATAGTTATAGCTATTTATAGTTGAGGTTTGTATCTATAGCTTTCTCTTAATTCTAAATGAACTCTCAGTGAAATCAAAATTGACCTTCCCAATAATCAAAACTTTACTCTCTTGACATTTCGACTAGATGCTCCAGCCTTCATCAAAATGTCGAGAGAGTAAATTTCAAGTTGATTATTGAGAAAGTCATTGGAACTATAGCTCTCTCACTGTACTCCAGTGCTCTACTGAAACCACAATACGTATATCTTAGTAATTTCCATAGCTAGCCTAATCTGTAGGTCCTTAGAAACTTAGTAACTACGTAGTAAAGTAATTTTTCATTTTTGGGATTCCTTTTTTTGAAAACTTAGACCAATAACGCAGCTATTATTAGATGTGGTTTGTAGCTATACCTTTCTCATAGTTCTAGGGTAATCTTTTGAGTTACTCTTTTGAATATTTTATATGTATTAAGTAAGGGGGGAAGGCACTAAAAACTTGTGTTCACCAGTTTATAGCTCCATAGATTCTACACACTTCACTATATGGACTTAATATATATATCAAAAGGTAGGTCTCTCTGTGTGCTCTCTTTTGACACTAAAATATTTTTTATATACCCTAGTACAGGCAGTCAAAAGTCTGTCAAAACCTGAGTGCCTGATTTTGCAACAAGTCTAACTCCAAGTTGTCAATTGCTAGACAGCTGAAATTAGAAGAGGCTAGAGAAGCCCTACAAGTGTATTGATTAGGCCCTTATATTGTTGTTATGTAATGATGATTTTTTTTCTTTAAAAAAAAATCATTACAAAAAGTATTCCAAGTGCTTTGCTACTGACACTAGCTAGTTAGCATATTAATAGAGCTCACATCATAGAGACCTAAAATTTGCAATAATGTTGCTGTTACTTTATCGTACAAAAAATAATTCAGGCATAAATAATTTTTGTCCATTAAACACTAAGAGCTCTTGCACATAAGCACATAACATACAAGAGAGTTTCTTTAAAATAACATTATTTATAATCAAAAATAAATTGATTTATGACATCTATGAGCTCACAATTAAGAAATATTTGCTACACATTCTATGATACACTCCATTTAGTTGATAGTATACTATACTATAATAACACAGTACAATTAGCTACTACAATTATTGAAAACATGCTTCATCTTTTTTTAAATCTTCCTGGTTTTAATTGTAAGACTTCTGTGATTCTGTTATTATTACATGTGGAGATCATGACAACACAGTGCACCTCTTGTATCTCTCTTACTCTTCCAGCTATACACCGAGTCCCTCCTCAATATTTTCATATACAACCTCATACATGCCCAATTCTGTGGCACATGATAGAGAGCCATAGTGTTATGCAGATAGTATAATGTCAAATTGATACACATAGTTTGTGTGATCTATTTCAAATCAAAACTTCATAAATGATTGAATGACCTTACTTATAGTTTAACCATAGTATTTTTAGCTAAACATTCTGTTAAAAGCAAACAGAGTAAGTTGCTGATCTGCTCAATTGCATTGCAACAATGTTTTATGCCTATAACAAAACTTGCATCCATGATCATCTCCATTCTCAAGAGGTCAGTTTGCCTATGCAGATTTTTCTCTGAAGAAAGATCAGGAAAAAGACTGTTCATGACTGCAGTTGGAATCGCAAGTATTTCCCCCCCCCCCCCCCCCCCATTTTGCTCTCTTCCCCCAGCAGTCCACTGGTTAAAAAGTGATGTTCAATATGTAGAGATTTTTTTTGTAAACAGGTGTAGAGCTAGTATAACTGTATTGAACTCAGGTGTTGTTGTAGTAAACATGGCTAGTATTCTATGTCAGTCAGCATTGAGAGCTGTGGTATGTAGATGTCTCAACTTAGGACAAGTTTTATGCTATCAATAGCCAATGTGTTAGACAGTGTGTCTCATGACTGTTTTATTTTATTTTACTCAATTAGTTAAAGGACCTATCACATAATTATTGTCACACTCTCTGTACATAGACAAACTTTGTACTAAATATCAAGTGACCTCTGCCTGACTGTACCCACTATGTTGGCGATTGCATTGTTTGTTCCTGCCTAAATGGAAGCTGAATTATTATTCGAAGATGCTGTTTGATCACACAAATTTTCATCTCATTATCAATAGAATGCTTCACTTCACACTCACCATGATGGTGTATCATGGCTTATCCAAATAGCAACTGGTCAACTACAAACTCTGCACAATTGCTTGCACTGAGATTAGGACTGTTACTTGTTACAGCATTTCCTGTAGTATACTAGCATTTCCTGTAGTATACTAGCATTTCCTGTAGTACACTATATAGATATGAATGTCATTGCTCTTTTAAAATTTGTTACTTGTTACATTATAATTATGCTATTATAATTATAATAAAAGGAAACAAAAATAAAACAACAAGAAAAGCTTAAAAGCTTATATATAAATAAGATATATTGCATGCAATAAATCTGGAATTATTCTTCTATATAAGTTTCATTGTTAAAGAATTTTTAAATGTTTTTGTCAATGCACCTAATTTTGATGTTAACTATTACTGTTTGAATTAGTTGTTAAAAATATAATATAATTCCATATGATTTATTATATGGTAAAACACATATTCTTATTAATTTTATTATTGATAACAAGGTAACAAACCTCTGCATTTCCAATGGCACTGCTGGTAAGTTGTTCCACCACAGAAGAGGTGGCTGCTATGTCAGCTGCTTTCAACTGGTCAAAATTAGCTGTAATAATAGCCACTAAAGAAGCAACCTCAGCAGTGGAATTCGCAACGTTCTGCATCAGATAAAATATATCATGTAGAAGACATTCATTCCCCACTAGCTACATACATTTAGCTAGACATATTTGAAAGAATCCTATATGAATCTGTCGATAATTCATGTATACAATTTTTCATAAGCTTAGACTGGTATAGAAAAAACAAAGAGCAGATAACCATGAACGCCAACAACAAGCTGAGACATGAAGATACGAGAAGAAAATGAAAAAAATGTATGAGCAGTGAACATGCATGAAGAGAGTAGGAAATTCTTGAGCAACATCAACAAATTGACACAAACAGAAAGATTGTAAACATGCCAGGAGAAATATAACAATAAAAATTTAATGAATAAGCTGATACATTTCACATGAACAACATTAACAACAACAACAACAACATGGAGATATATTGCAACGACTAATCCATTTCTTAATTTAGCACTAATCTGGTTCCCTATTCAACTAAACACCCAAAATTGGTAAAAGTGTTCAAGATGTCATAATCACACTTAATTTGGAGTGTAGCTGTAACATTACTGGAAATCTGTTTAGTCCAGTCACCCAATCAACAATCTCATATACTACCCAGTGCATTAAATAGATAGACAGACCATAGTCCTTTGTATGGGTGGCAGAGCTAAGGCCAACAGAATCAATCACTAAGTATAGTCCAGTACACATCTCCCTCACTTTATTAAAATAATGAATTTTACTCTAGTTACTTATAAACCAAGACCTCAGAGTCAGCCTACTTTGGGAGGGAGAAATGGGCAAGAAACAAGTGGGTCTAGACCACTAGCATTCTGGCCAGTAAGGTCTCCTGTTTGTAATACACCAATGCCACCATTTTTGTGATGGAACCAATACTACTAGATTATTGGTAATTTCCAGCAGGAGATTCTCAAACATATGATCGCATCTTCCCTTCCATGTTCAATCAGGTATCCATGTCTTCCTACTGAGTTGAGTTCAGATGCGTGATATTGATGATTGAAATTCTTCTTAAGCCATTGTCTCATTTTAGGAGGATAATGATTTCTTGGGAAGGCTTCAGTCCTGACATCCCTCTCAACTTCTTCATTTTCCTTATGATATTTTGGGCTATGCCCAGACTTGCATGCTAGGCAATGCCTGTTGGGACAGTATTTAAAATGGGCCAGTGCCTTGACCAGGCAAAAACAATTGGGTTACACTGGCATTAACCCATCATTGAACCCCAGTGCTATTCCAACTCATTTGATGATGACCAATTTTGAGGTCGATTAATGTTAGGCATGGACTGCAAAAAAAAAAGCCTATCTTGAAACCAGCCCATACTATTTAACTGTCCACGTTCACTGACCTTATAAATGGATAGAATAATGTACCACCTGTTTATATTTCACAAAACAAATTTTTTTAAAGTCCATGCTCGAAGAAAGCTTCTTCATTATATAGCAGCTGTGCAGTCTCAATATTTGCATAAAGGACCATTTTCCCATTACATGCTCACTGGACCAGAATTTCTCCCATGATTGTTTTTGCTTTAGTATGGGCATCAAGCTGTACCATAAATTGGCAGCAAACAGGATACCCTGATACTCAATCTTCAATGGTTGTCATGTGCTTAGCCATCTCACAGATTCTTTTGCTCTTTGGTAGTATTTTGCAGAATTTTGGTGACCCAATGAAGTTTCTTGAGTATATAAGAGATGATGGGATAAGCAATATGTCACCTCTGAGAAAGAGCCATTATTTATACTCAAATCTAGCTTGAATTTCACAAATTTCTTCATTACTCTTGTCAAAAAGATTTATACATTGAAGATATAGCTCACCCGAGAGGTTCACAAATTTTTCCACTTCCTTCTGACACTCTACAGCTGTGGAAAATATCAAATTCCAGATCTGGTAAACAGCGAATTATACCTGCAGTGTTGAGTTTTCCAGGAAAGTGGAAAACTGAACAGCTGAATTTCATCAAAATTCTGCTCATTCAGAAAGAAGTGAACTAGAGGCTCATGTTTTTGCTTAGAACAATACATCCCAATTAGGTAATTCTAGAAGTACTCACCAGCCTGTGTTATTCCCAAAGCTTCCTTCTCCACCTGGGAATACTTTAGTCCTGTTTCAGCAAGAGCCCACGAAACAAAGCAACTGACTGCAAGTTTCCACCTGTTGCTTCTGCTCAAGTATTGTTCCCATCCCATAAGTGGATGCATCTGCAAATACTACCGCTTCGAACATTGGATGGTACATGGCAAGTACTTCACTCAAACTTATTGATAGCTTAGGTGAGTTGAATTCTTGCTCCTGTTGGTTGTCTCATGACTTTGGTTGAGCATAGATTGGTTTGTTTTCCTGGCTAAGCTTGGACAAGATTTACGCATTTGGTTGATCATTCCTAAGAATTGTCCCTTGTAGATGGTTTCATGTTCTGGGTGATTACTTTGTGTAGATTTGGTTAAATGTCAAATTATCCACCTAACTCTAACAGAATTGAATATGAGTTAAAAAATCAGACTTTTCTTCGTTCAAAGTGATGCCTGATATGCTCAATCTGTAGAGGACTGCTGCTAGATATCTCTCTATATATGGACATCACAGCAATCAGTATTCCAGGTTCCCAGTAATGAAAGAGTTATAGTCATGATTAGAACTTTAACAAGCTCTAATTAGTTAATGTTATGTATTTAGTAAAAGGTAGGCAGCTAATATATAGCTGCATGCTAAAAAAAACAGTATTCTTAGCAAATAAACTCTAATAAAGTCATTTATTTATCCTCTTACCTGTGCAGCGCCACATAGTTTGCCAGTGATGAAAGAAGAAAAGACTGCGCATAAGCTTGTGTCCACAGTGTTCTGCCAATAAGCTCCATTCACATAGTCACCAGCACAATAGTGAAGAGCTTTCCCTGCCAGAGTACTCACAAACTCTGAGCAAGGACACTCCACACTGGCATAGTCTCTTACATCAGTCTCAGGCCACAGAAAACCACCAAATTCTGCAGCTTCACACCCATCTATTATTGCCAAAAAAAAATCCATGTTGGTCTTATAATTATATACAACATATATATATCTTGTATTCAATAACTAATGCAACTAACCAAATCTGTTGGTGTTCAAAAGGGAAATTAATGGCAGTGCTTCCAAGTAAGATAAGAAGGAATCTCTGATGATCGGGGCTGCAGTGGTATCTTTGTTATAAAGAGTGACTAGAAGGATAATAGTGGGCGAGTTGCTGTTTGAACAAATACAAGAGCACAAGAAATAGTCATCGTCAACAATTACAAAACTACGTGTTTTTTTTTTAATGAGGGAGGTAAGGTTGGGGGGATGGGACAGTGCTAAATACAAATAAAATGTGTGGCCGTATATTTTAGCTTCCGTCTATATAGGCAATATATTGAATAATTATGCCCTATTACAGCAGGCAATAAAATATACTCAGAGTTCCTCCAAAACTATTTGCTGCCTTCAGCGCAACTAACTTTTTTTTACTAATTAAATTTTTTTTTTAACTGCCACCAATGAAAATTCTTGCTGCCAACTGCTTGCTAGCAAACAGCTTAAATACACCCTCAAATAACTCTCAGTTGACAATGATGATGTCTCACTAATCAACTTGAGATTTACTCTCTCGACATTTTGGCTAGAGTATCTAGCTGCATCGAGAAAGTATATTTCAAGTCAATTATGGTAAAAATCATTGTAAGCTTGAGTACAATATAATTGGCCGGAACCCAGCATATTAAAAAAAAATTCTCAATGGTTTTTTTGTATTTCGGATATATCTGCTGCCACTAGGAAAGTGCAATTTGCATCTGTTGTCAGTTCAAGACATAAGCCACTCACACTTCAGGAGACACTTCTCTCTTCTCTTCTACAGTGTCTGTATTATAGGCCAAGCTGGTGAATGTAAAGTTTTAAGTGTACTTTTTTTGACTTTGAAAGATAACAATAATGACGATTATGATAATGGGTACTACTATTACTACTACTTGTAGTACAAAAAATAATTACAATGATGAGGTAATGGAGTAGTGGCAGTGGTAGTAGTAGTAGTAGTAATTGTAGCAACACTATTATACTTCTACTATACTGCTAATAACAACACAAAAATTAAAACAACTATGGATTAATAATATCAATGATATAACTGATATAACAATAATAATAAAGCAAAGAATTTATTCTTCCTCTTCTTATAATAACATGTTATCAACAACAATTATTTTATTATTATTTTTTTAAATTATTATTATTATTATTATTATTATTATTATTATTATTATTATTATTATTATTATTATTATTATTATTATTATTATTATTATTATTATTATTATTATTATTATTATTATTATTATTATTATTATTATTATTATTATTATTATTATTATTATTATTATTATTATTATTATTATTATTATTATTATTATTATTATTATTATTATTATTATTATTATTATTATTATTATACTATTCCTGTAGCACTATTAATATTATTGTTCTTATTATTAATATTATTATTATATTTTCCTTACTTGCAGTAATCTAGAGCAGAAACTATTTGGTGGGCAAGGCTATTATATTTTTCTGCTCATTTTATACTGACATCATTTATTGTTGTCATCATTCGAATTGGAGCCAAATAGAGCTTCTTTCGGTAAAAAAGGGGAGATTTCTTAACAAAAGCCGTTTTCTGTCATTTTTAAAGAGTAGAAGCAGTTCCATAATGTTGAAAAGGAAGCTAATGTGCCCATTTTGACAAGAATGAGCGATTTCAGACAGTATTTCCTCAAAACGCTTAATTAAAAACATCCCAATTGGAGCAAAATAGAGAGATAAAGATTACAGTTTTATTTTGAACCAGTTATAAATATAGCTTACAGCAACATAAGTCAATTAACTCCCAACAAACTCTTAGTTGACATAATGAAATTACAATGGCCTTCTCAACAATCAACTTCAAATTTACTCACTTGATATTTCAATCTGATGCTCTAGCCTTTATCAGGGATAAACATCCTGATTGATGAAGCCTAGAGCTAAAATGTCGTAATTTTCCTGATGAAGGCTATGGTGTCTGGTCGAAATGTCAAGAGAGTAAAAAATCAAGTTGATTATTGAGAAGGTCATTGTAATAAGTCAATTAGCATTTTGTATTTACAAAAAATTATTCGTAACATTTTTAAGTACTTGAAGACAATTAAAAATGTACCTTGTCGGGTTTAAATGCTCAACCGAGTAAACACTGAATGGGTAGTTGGCAGTGCTTGAACTTGCTACCACAAATAACACCTGCAAAATTTGGTACAAATATGGAATTTGAAATCATAGAATGAAAAATTGATTACTTTGCAAAAGTGTAGGTTATAGATGATGGGGAAGATAAATCAATATGATACACATGTAGCTAACATAGTTTTGAATATCATGAACTAACGTCTTGAATTGCAGCATTATTTAATGCAGTAATCTTGATGTTGTACTGATAAATACCTACAAAAGAAGTAATAAAAACAATTAAAGTAAAGGAAATAAAGGGTTAATCCCTTCACTGTAATCTTTAATGGTGTTATGTATGGCAACATAATTCAGTAGCTAGCTTTCACATTTTGATATACCTCTCAGCGTAAGAGGAAATTGTGATGCAGAAGAACTTTGTCATAAGCTTGTCAGTTAGAAATATGTAAGCAGGAGAATTTGAGGTGAACTTGTATTGTATTTAATGTAAGCTGGAGAACTTGTAATTTGGTAGTCTGCAAGTGCTTCTTTAATAAACATGCTTTGGTTACATATTCATGCAATGGCATCTTGGGAGTACATCAATACTTACCAGGAATGTCTACTCTTGCCGGCACTGATTGCACCTCTCCCCTTCCATTGTCAGCTGTACATGTGTAGTTGCCTCTGTCCTCTGGAGAAATTTCAGGGATGTAGAGGAAAGGCCGTACCTCTCCAGAGAGAAGTTCTTCATCCTTGAACCACTGATAGGTGGGTAATGGGAAACTCTCTGCCATGCAGGTGAGGTTGATAGAAGTCTCCAGGTTAGTGTTAGTGCTAACTGGAGGCTCCAGTATCACAAGCTCTACATCATTTTGTTGATCTAAACAATGGCAAATGTTAATGTGATTGATTTTGACTACTTACTGCCATACATATATATATGCTGGTAATTAGCATGCCCCAGACTACTGCTGTGGATATATATATATATATATGCTCTATAGTCCCCTTAGAAAACTAGTGGATAATCATTGAAGTTTTCATCTGTGGACCTTTCTTTTGACCAACAATACTTTTCTCATGGCATTCGAGTGCTCCATAGAAATAACATTATGTACCTATATACCTAAAGTTACATATATGGCTAGCCTAAACAATGGCTCTTGCTAATTCTCACCTGTAGACTTCCTGGAACAATCCATCAGCTGTACCTACAGCTGTAGTTTGCAGCTATAGCTTTCTTATGGCACACAAGTTCTCTAATGAAAACGTACAGCTATTCAACTAAGTCGAGTAAACAGCCTAGTTTTAGCTGGAGAAAACTTAGTGGCTAATTAAAAAGGAAGTTCTTATTTGTGGACTTCCTTCCTTGGACCAAGCTTATACCAGTACAGCAGCTATAGCTACAGCTGTGGATCATAGCTGTAGTCTTCTTACAGGCACTCCAGCATAGACAAGTACAGCAGCTACAGCTACAGCTGTGGATCATAGCTGTAGTCTTCTTACAGGCACTCCAGCATAGACAAGTGCAGCAGCTAGAGCTACAGCTGTGGATGATAGCTGTAGTCTTCTTACAGGCACTCCAGCATAGACTAGTGCAGCTACAGCTGTGGATTATAGCTGCAGTCTTCTTACAGGCATTCTAGCATAGACTAGTGCAGCAGCTACACCTACAGCTGTGGATTATGGTTATAGCCTTCTCTCAGGCACTCCAGCATAGACTAGTGCAGCAGCTAGAGCTACAGCTGTGGGGATGAGTATATATAATAGGCAAACCGATGGGGGTGATATGGCAAAATGAAAAAAGTTAAGTGGTTGCTGATCACAATGTTATCATGAATGGTCTCTTCCACACCTTAACTTTTTCTGGGATCTCTTGTGCTTAAGAAAGTTGCCGAGGTACCCATGCTTACTGTGAATAGATCTGAACCACTTCACACTTGAGAAATAAGGTGATGTTGGATTGCTTATTTCGTGGGTAAGTTTTGTTGTAGACATAGCATGGAATAGCACTACATAACTTTTGCTTGCTTACCTCAATGAGCTGATTCTAATATGAAATTGCAGCTTATTGTATTTGCATTCTAATGATAAATAATATCAACCAAATGTCTTTATAGTTATAATCTTATAAAAAACACAAATAAAATCGGGTTAATATTATAATTGACTATTGCATATGTGTCTCTGGGTGTGACTATGAATGAACGTTGAGAATATGGTTGTGGATGATGTGAAGTATGATCTCTTACTAGGATAAGTAGCTAGTTCACTAGGTAACAGATAGGCATAAAATTAAGGCAAGGCTTAGAACACAAATCTACAAAAGTAACAAAGAAATTCAATAATGTCATTTTAGACTGTTCAGACAAGAGCACCACCTATAATACCTATATCTAAGCCATGTGAAAATCATGTATGTGCACCAAACTGGGTAGGTAATAGTTTACTATACGTGCATGCTTTCATGAGTCAATTTACAGTGCTAAGTTGAAGAAAATGATATGAGAGCAACTTAATAATAATATATACATTATATGCAAGATCCAAGGAATGGGTTGGGAAGCTCATGGATAGTTTGCAATTATATATTGACCAAGTACACTGTCAGGGAAATCGACCACCCTGACTGAGAACACACCTTTGCACTCACCCCTGAACAACATGAGCAAGAGAGACAGAGAACCTATGTATAGCCCAGATCAAACAGGGGAAGATACGAGCTCAGCAGATATTGTTGGGTCAACATCACAACCAACTAAACCGACTAACTACCGTACATCCGATGACTTCACATCAGAGCAGCTCTCGAACAAGACCATATAGGGTCATTTTAGGAGATAGAATATTTAGTGATATGATGTTTTAATGTTAGTATAAAAGGAATGATGTGTGCTAGCTAAGATTAGATACTGCGAACCTGAACTCCATTGAACTACTGCTACTTTAAGATAGGAATACTCAGAGACACTGGTATTCTATCAGCTTGTTTAATTATTGGATGTTTGTATCTCGCTATGAATACCTGAAATATTGTTATTCATTTAAGTAACTAATATCTGTTACTTGGGTATCCAGTCGCTCCAGAAGGGAGGGCTGAGTTTGGTTTGTATTGTGTGGCTCAGTAGGTTGACTGGGGGCAAATACTTACGACGGCGTATGTGGCAAGGATCGCTTGCACAGTTAGAACCTCTGTGTCAAGGAAGGTTGCTTACGACGACATACACTAAGCTAGCACTTATATAAAGAGTTGCGCTCCCTCACACCAGGATATTTTACAAAAAGTACTATTGTTTTCAGGGAATAAATTCAGAAATTTCAATCCATACTTGAAGGATATAAGGGAGCAGAGTCTGGGGTTATTATTCCACATTATCATTACATGAACAAACAAAATAAGAGTGAATTAGTGACAAGCCAAAGTGTGCATGTGTAGTGGAAAAGAGCTTCCTCTGATAAAATAATCTGTGTTCTATAATTACAAACCTGGGTCAACTGCATTTGCACAATTAGAGCCCATGAAGCCACTGGAGCAGTCACAGTGATAGCCACCCACAATGTCAGTACAAATCCCTCCATTAAGACAGGGAGATCCTCCATCCCCCAAGAAGCACTCATCAACTTCTGCAAATACCAATTACAGCATTAATATCTAAGTAGAGGGTGGAATCTAAGTAATCTCTATGGGCGGAGTCTAAAAGAATCACATTAATTTAGATCAGGTGTAATTTATCCACTTGCTTATCAGCAGATTACAAAATTGAAAAAATTGACAAAAAAATTAATTTGCACAGGCTATTCATGAGAATTGATTAGTTAGCAAGAAAGATTTGAAGTACATGACAACTTTAGCTTTTTTGGCTAAATAAACATGTTTTGATTTAAATCACCTGAGATTTGCAGGGTAATGGTAGCAACAATGGTTTGGTCCAGCAGAACAGAATTGCGGGCCTCACAGACATACTCTCCTCTGTCACTGGGCAGAGTTCTGCTGACTTCGAGTGTACTGATATATATAGCCTCCTTGGTATTGTAAATATCACTGATGGATATCCTTGTCGAAGTGTCTAGGATGGTTGTCACTTTCTCCTCACTGCTCCTCAGCCACACTGCCACAGGCACTGGATTAGCTCTCACCTCACAAACTAGTTGAAATGGATCGTGCTCATTCACCACATTTGGTCCAGATAGAGAGATGGAAGATGGTGGAACTAGAGAAATACACATGAACAAGAACAAATACTTAAACCAATATTTTCTAAAGAATACTCTTTGTTAGAAACTCTCATTTGATAAAGAGAATATAAAATGCACTCTGTAAATGAACCATCTTGATATTAAGTATAAGTGCAAATCAGAAGCACTGGAAATAATTATTCTTTCTTCATAAAACACATACAAAAGAGAGTAGATGGGTATTCTTCATGGATGAATGTAGTCATAAAAGCAGTATGGTCATTGTGTTTACTGGGAAGAGAGGTGGGTTGTGGAAATTCTTCTCGCAATAGAGTATTCAGGAACATGACCTCCATAACTATAGCTACTGTTTAGACTGAAATATGTAACTCGGTGAGATTAAGAAATGACCAACAAAGAAATGACCGACAAATCCAAATGGCCATGGACCATCCCACCCAGCATTTACTGATGTTTGTATGGAAGCTCTTCTGCTAAGAAAGGATGCACATATATATATACTCAGAACAAGGGGTATTCTTGACTAGATTTCCCTGCTGTAAGGTTTGTTGTCACATAGCAACTGCACACATTTTGTTTGCTTATCTCAATAGAGAAAATACTTTTACCAAACTGCAGCATGTCCCTAATGATTTTAAAAGTTTGAAAATATTACTGCTGAAAAAAGTTGTAGCTACAAGGTTGTAAAAAAAATCTGTGTTAATTAAGTTCCTGCCGTAATTGTACATGCACATACCAAATGCTGAAGTAAGAACTCATAGATCGCAGTAAATTATTAATGATTATTGCATTACAGAATAGTTTGAATAACATGCATGAACATCATTAGTCAAGGTCATTTATATTTAGACTGTCTGTTACTATTATGATAATACTTACATAATACATCAATACTGGCTGAGGATGAAATAGTTTTCCCATTAGAAGCTCCTATACAGGTGTAGACTCCTTGATCAGTAGAATAATTTACACTAATAAAAATGAGAGAGAGTTCATTTCTACCTAGCATCACATTATAGCGAGAGTAGAAGCTGCCCTGTTGGTTTGCTATCACCATAGTCTGGTCACCACTAGTATGAGTAAACATCCATTCAATGGTAGCATAGAAGGTGGATGTTAGAGAACACTGAAGTGAGCCTGACAGATTCTCTATAATAGTGAGATCGGATGGTTGTGTAACAAACTCTAGAGTACCACTTTGAGTATCTGCAATATACAAGTGTGTAGTGAATGTATGAAGGAAATGAATTCAATACAAATTCGTTATTATCCACATTGTACAGACAAATATTCTATATATAACGACAGATTTCCTTTGAGAAAGAGACCTCCCTTAAATATTGAACATCTTATTTAGGACCAAAATTTCCATGTTCCAATGAACTGAAGTAGTATAAAAACATTCCCTCTGTTTCTGTATAAAATTTTATTATCAGTGCTGACATCTTTTATACTCATCTCCTTTTACCTCACATTGCTTTTAATGCTTTGATGGTCAACATGTATAATTATTGTGTTCTTAAAAAGAGGACCATTTCTCTACAAAAGTCATTATTCAGTCCTAAAATGAGTACAATAATTATGTTTAGAAAGGAACTGAATGTGCACATTTTGATAAGAATGAGCTTTTTGAGATCTAAACACTCAAAAAATGTACCATGTTAGTCTTCAAAAATGAAAAAAATGGTCATGACCCTAAACTATATTCCGGAGATCACACGGAATTATTTGTGTATCGAAGGCCCGGGAACAAGACAACAGTTTCCAGCACTAAGTAATGTTGCCATAAAACAATAACTTATACTGTGCACACATGCTCTAATATGTTAAGTTATTTCAGTATACATTTAGAGTTCTTAGCTCTTTGAATCTCTATAGGCCTAGATTTTGCACCTTAGAAAAGATTGTAGGAGACAGCTTCAAAGAAAATGAAGCTAAAAGAATGCCAGAGAACAATGTGCTTCAGTGAAGATGTATGTGATGACTGATGCTTGTATATTCAACCAATGCCTTAGCATTGATGGATTCTCCCAGCTCTGACATTTAATCTAATCATGTTACAGAAGAGATCAGTACAATTGTAGACAAAGTATCTTGGAATAAAATGAAAAATAACCTGTTGTGCTGATGTTGGGGCAGAGAGAGATGAAATCTGAGCAGCAATCACTGAAACCCACACAGGAGACATCACAGCCACAGGTTGGAGGAGACCCTCTGCAATCACCACTTGTACAGCAGCCAGTATTACTTGCTGCTCGACAAGAGCCTAATAGAATAATGCACGAAGTTTATGTATACATTACTAGGAGAACAATCTATTGCACTGACCTTGTTGTGGAGGAGGGTGTACATTCCCAGTCTCTATAACAGGAAAAGTATAATGGGTGAGAATTATTTGGCATTTTATATGCATAAATAAAGTACAGGATATAAGCCAACATTTTCTGTGTAAAGATGTAAAAAGAATGAGATATTATAACATGTGATTCACAAAGTGATCCGTTGACTTTAACTACAGTACTTCTACACATTCGTGACCGGATATGCGAAAACCAATCATATAACAAGATGTGTCAATTTATATATATATATACATAGAATTGCTATTTTTTCTTTTTCTATTCTTTCTGCAGATACCATCAGAAGAATCTTCCTCTCAACCGCTGTTTAGTTTATAAGCAGAGAATCTAAAAAGGTTGTAAATATACCAAAATAGCGAAACTATATATTCATTCTATATTTAGTGGATTTACAGGGTTGCCAAGAGATGCTCTACTATGCAAAATGCAATTTTTTACCAGGTTTTCTTCTATAGATCTAGCAGATGTTGTTGTGTTAGTCTACCTCGACTTTGTTCATGAATAGAGAATACAAATACTAACGCTAATTAATCCATGAAGAGATCCAGGAATGGCATCTCCACCACTTTCAGGACCAAAATACCATTCCATGGCAATGTTTTTATTGCAGGGTATCTCAGGGTATCTCAGTATCTCAGTATTATGCAATGACATCATGGATTGTGTGCAAACAAATTCTGATATCTTGAAGGCTGTAAGTCTGGTTCATCTCGAACTTGCATAACATATAGTTCAGACACCATGTTTACTTATTATAACATTATTTCACAAATTATCAGAATGTTGACTACATTTTACCTGGACATTTTCTCCCATCAGCTGAGAGGGAAGTGCCATTGTGACAGGCACAAGAATATCCATTCGGATTGACAGCACTTAGCAGGCATAGGTCACTGCATTCTCCATTATTGGTAGCACATGGGTTAACTCCTATAAAAAGAAAATATGAGGAGTTGAATAATAGATCTTCGTAGGAAAGTAGATATAAGCCAGAATCATATATGAAATACATCAACAGGGTTATAAAAATGGCTAATAAGAATAGAATTTGCAGTGGTTTATGTTTAGGGATTGGATGAGAGTGGGATGGGGGGATGCAGGGGAAGACAAGATTTGATATAATGTTCAAAAAAAAATCTCCATTTTTTTAAAATCTACGACCCTCCATCATATATTGAAGAGGATCATATTGAGTCCCATTATCATGCTAAATTCATAAAAGTAATATCTTTGTTGCAAGGCATACAAATTAAATACTGCCTATTACTAACTAACTTTACCTTGTATAAGTTGCCTGTCTTGACTGATAACTTTGGTCCCAGCAAATCCATAGCAGCCAGTGAGTGGCTGAGGCATCTGACCAAAAGTTCCATTTATATTTATAAAGTACATATCATACCTTCTATAAATAGTAAAATACAACACGCCATTTTCCAAATATTGAAGAAAGAAATTGAGTGTAGAACTCTCTGGCATTGCTGCATTGATAATCCGAGAATTTGACCCATCAGTCTTAATGGAGCCCAGTTGAATTCCGCTATACCAGTACAGAGTCTTCTCAGAGTAGTCTATGGTGATAACAGTTATGCCTGAAGTGTTCACAAGTATAGTAAATCCATTTGAACCATCCATTGAAGCTCGAACAACTCTTCCTGATGTATATGAACTCTCAGTTTCAGCCCAATATAAATATCTGCAGGTAACATACAGAAGTGAGTGCAATTACTATTGCATAAACTCTCAGTTGACATGCAATAATTTCCTCGATCATCAACTTAAATATATGCACTTGACATTTGAGCTAGATCAGAGATGCTAAGATCATAATACTACTACTACGATGACGACGACGACGACTAATAATAATAATAATAATAATAATAATAATAATAATAATAACAATAATGATAATAATAATAATAATAATAATAATAATAATAATAATAATAATAATAATAATAATAATAATAATAATAATAATAATAATAATAATAAATAGTACTCATAGCAGTAATAATAATAAAATAATAAAAATAAACAAACAAATAAATTAACCAAAAATAAATAAATAAATAAATAAACAAAATAATAAAAAATAAAATAAAATAAATAATTAACTTACTGATAAAGAAAAAATATGGTGATCATATAATCTTGCAACCACAACCACCATAATTCTTCTGAATTAAATTTTTTTAAATCAACTTGATTTTTTTTTACTCTCTTAATGTTTTTCTCTCACCTTCATCAGATGCTAAGACTCATGTGAGCTTGTTATATACCTGTAGCTAACTATTCACCAGGTAATACAAGGCATACCCTGGCACACATGTCCAGTGAACCGCACATGAACAGATGTGAAAAAATAAAATAAGCTAATATTAATATAAACATATAATATAGAATAAAAATTGATAGTAATCAAAATATTAATAAAATAGTAGTAATAATAACAAGAATAACAACAACAAATAAAAAAGTTAAAAATAAATAAACAAATAAAAATAAGCAAATAAAATATTAAAGATAATAATAATAGTAATAACAACAACAACAGCAGCAGCAACAAAGACAACAACAACAACAATAATAATAATATAATGACAATAATAATAACAGCAATAAAATAAAAAGGCATGCTTTGATAATATAAAACATCAGCAAAGAATGATAAATAATTGAATTATAGTGGTCATGGCTTCAAGTTCAGGCTCTTGAAAATCACTAAAGTTAGCTGAAAACTCATGCGAGTAAATTTATTTTGATGATCAAGAAAGTCATTGCATGTAAATATTGAATTGGTTACTTTGGGTTACTATAAATTGGTCTTTGCATTAAAGAATTTTTCCCCGCTAACCGCTGATATTGTTAATATACAGTCATATTCCGTATGACTGTAGCCTAATAGTTATTTTTAGCCCCTACTTGAACTTAAATATTACTACTTATTTTCATCAATGACTGTCTTGATAATCATTTTCTCTTGATGTTTTGGCTAGATGCTCTAGTCCTCTTCAAGATATGACTCAAGTGAGCATGATATATAGCTAGCTTTCCACCATGTGATGAAACCACGTGTGATGTATATGACAGAATGTGGTAGCAATAAGGTGGCACTTAGTATCTCATCGGTGAATGCAAGAACAGCTAGCCAAAATGTGACTATCAAAAAAGTTGTTCATTAGACTATGTCAGCTGGGAGTTTGTTGCAAGTTCATTCATACATTCATGTTTTCATATCAGGTGTGTAGCTATGAGATTGAACATCACCATAGCAGAGAGTAGAAATGTTGCATGTCAGTCGGGAAAATTCTGAAAATAAATAATATATAGACGAGGAGGGTGTGTTGAAATTACCAAGCTAGCTAAGAGGATAGCAAGCATGCAATTCATGTCAATGAGATGCAATAGAAAAATAAGTCATGCATGTGTATGCTGTGAAGAATTCAAAGAGATACATTTTACACGGTCATTGGTAGGTGCTAGTGAAGTTAGGCGGTGTCTTCCTGTAGCTAATGTCTTACCATTTCAGTTCCCATCATGCCATGTGTACCAGTGTGCACCACGTGTTTGCTGTTGAAATGTTTATCAAGAATGGCGAATCTGTGATTACGACATTGAGAGCTTTTCATTTCCACTTCAGGCTTGGTCGAAATGATGCTGTTCCAGACCAAAAAAACATATTGCTACGGGTTGAAAATTTCAGGGCCACAGGTTCAGCACTAAAAAGAAAACCATCTGGAAGACCTCGTAAGGTTCGAACACCAGAAAATGTCCAAGCTGTGAGATAATCTGTTTTGCAGTCACATAAACATTCAGCCCATAAACATGCTTCTGCTTTGGCCATTGCCTATTCGATCTGTCAGAGAATTTTACACACCGATCTCAAGTTCCATCCAAAAAAAATTATGGTTGTTCAAGAACTTTATGAACATGACTGGGAAAACCGCATGGCATGCTGTGAGAATATCCTTCAAAATGTTCCTGCAAATACTGTTCTCTTCAGTGTAGCCCACTTTCATCTGTCTGGCTGCTTCTACAAGCAGAATTTTTGCTAAAGGACAGAAACCAATCCTACAGCTTCATGAAAGACCTCTACACTGCGAACAAGTTACTGTTTGGTGCGCTGTTGCAGATTTTGGTGTTTGGGACCCTCACTTTTTTGAGGAGGGAGGCCAAATGGTTACAGTAAGATCCGATCGGTATGTGGAGATGCTACAGAACTTTCTGGAACGAAAACTCACCGAACTTGGAAATCCGGATGTGTGATTTCAACAGGATGGAGCCACTGCTCACATAGCAAGAAGATCAATGGAAGTTTCGAGAGAACTGTTTCCAGGACACTCGATCTACTTACGTGGTGACATTGGATGGCCTGTATGCTCGCCTGATCTCGCCCCTTGTGAGGTGATGTTGGATGGCCTGCACACTCGCCTGATCTCACCCTCATGAGGTGATGTTGGATGGCCTGCATGCTCGACTGATCTCGCCCCTTGTGAGGTGATGTTGGATGGCCTGCACACTCGCCTGATCTCACCCTTATGAGGTGATGTTGGATGGCCTGCATGCTCGCCTGATATCACCCCTTATGAGGTGACGTTGGATGGCCTGCACGCTTGCTTGATCTCGCCCCTTGTGATTATTTTCTCTGGGGTTACCTGAAAGCTGAGGTCTACGAACATCAACCAACAACCTTTGACGAATTGAAGGTTGCTATGCACCAAACAATTGCAGAAATATTGCCGGATATGTAAAACTTCAGAAATCGACTATCGCGAATAGAGGCCACCATCTGGATGATATTATTTTCAAAACCAAGTGAAAAGAAACTATTCCATGCAATTTCATATTATAAAATAAAATTTTGAATATCACTATTTCTTTGTCATTAACCTTTAAAATCCGAGAGGCTTTTCTGCCCCACCCTATACTATCACAACTATTAAAAAATATATGGTCGGGCAATACATTCTAGTGTAAGACCGAGTCATACATATCGCATGAACAGGGTGAGTTATACAGAATCCTTTGTAGTGGCTTAAACCTGCTTGACCCATATGGTGTAGCTATATTAAAGTATACCTTGAATTTGGATCCACCAATATATCGTATGGTTTGTAAGAAGAGAGAGTGAAAAGAGTCTTTTGATGTCCGGTATGAAGGTCAATGACATTAATAGTTTTCACAGAATTGTCAGACCAATATAGTTTGTTTGATATCCAGTCTATGGCAATTCCACCTGCAGGTTCATCAATAATAATGCACTGCTATTTTGAGGCAATTCAATGTTATTACCTGCAGGAGAATTGTCCATCAAAACAGGTAAAATTCCAGAGCCATTTAAGCTTGACCACCAAATGCCAGGGTAAACTTTACTTGACCAAAATATCGCATTCATCCTGCATGATTGACAAATACAATCTAGATATATATAGTGCAGAACTAAAATACTTGCATATCACAGTTATTTATGTGTACTAGAATAATATTACAGAGACAACAACATTAACTGGGCACTATTATTTGGTAGTTCATATTCCTGATAATAAAATATCTATTTGTCATGAATATGTGTAATAAAAACTCCAAAATATTGTGCAGCTGCAAATATAGAGAGTCTATTTCATGACTTAATATTTACGGATTAAAACTTAGCAGTGGTGATCATAATGCATACTGTCAGTGAGTGTACTTTATATTGGTGGTTATTATACTTAGCAGTTATGGGTGCCAATTCTTAAAATTTAACTCTAACAACATGGTGCACATATTATAAATCCACTCTTACATAGTGGAAATTTATATGTCCATATAGTCTAACACTGTAGCTTTTGATCAACCGACTTCCTATTTACTCCAAGCCTAGACCAGGGCAGCTGCTATTGATAGAGCTGTGGTTTGTAGCTATAGATTTCTCACAACACTCAAGAGCACCCTATTGAAACTACATTAATTGTGTGGCTAGCCTAAGCTCTGTGTCCTTAGAAACTTAGCAACTAATGTGGTACATTTTCATTTGTGGACTTCCTTCCGTGGACCAAGTCTAGACTAATGCAGCATCTATAGCATTTGTTGCTATAGATTTCCCAATGCCTTCCAGCACTTTAATATACCACTCAAAAGTAAGATGGGTAGCTAGCTAATGGCTTCTAGAAACTTCAGTAGGTAATTGGGTAAGTTGTTATCTCTAGGCTTGCTTTGTTGGGCTGAGCCTAGTAGAGCAGAAGCTAGTATAGCTATAACTGTAGAGAGTACCTATGGTTTCGCAGTGCTGTATTGAAAGACATCTCTACATGTAGGTAGGGTGGCAAATCTTCTCAGATTTGTGTCATAGAGTTGTAGATTTCGAGGGATATCGAATCCAAAAAAGATGGAGTTGTTTGCTTTTAGGCAAGTGAATTGCATTATTCAAGCTTATTGTTTTTTTTTGTTGATAGTATTAAAAAACAGCTTCCATACGAGGGGAATTTACCACAATTTCTGCATCTGTGTTTAAACACTTAACTCTCTGGTGTACAATAATTGTAATGAAGAGTATGCTACTACTAATTATACGTACCTGTAGTGGTAATCAATAGTAGTGCTATCATCCAAGTTGGATAAAAATATTCTGGTTCTTGTTGGATTATTGAAGTCGAAGTGATGCATATATTTTCTCTCTGAGACAACCATGTAAGGGCTATAACCTATCAACAGCAATTTTAAAGGTTGAATAATTACCAATATTCTACAATTTAAAATTAAGTGTGTCATAAATACACTGGGTATTGCATTATTTAGTGTAACCTTGTGTAATGCAGTCGGGATGGATATCAGAGCAACAGTCACCATAAAGATGACAGTTTGCATCGCAGTAGCAACTAGGAGGAGATCCCAGACAGGAATTATCACTGCAACAGGTGCTATAGCCAGCACAGGATCCTAATAAAATAGTGAATAATTTTACACTGTGCACTCTGTTTTTCTATCTTAGACTATCGATATCATATAGCATAGAGTGTTCAAGACACAAACCATGATGGTCTTTAGTCAGCAACTATGGTGGTAATTAGTCAGCCACCATGGTACTCATTAGTCAACAACCATGTGGTCATTAGTCACCAACCATGGTGTATGATCATAAGTCATCAACTATGTGGACATTAGTAAGCCACTATGTGGGACATTAGTCAGCCCATGGTGGTCATTAGTGAGCAAAACATGGTGGTCATTAGTCAGCAACCATGGTGGCCATTAGTCAGCAAAACATGGTGGTCATTAGTCAGCAGACATGGTGGCCATTAGTCAGCAACCATGGTGATCATTAAGTCAGCAACCACGATGGTAATTAGTAAGCCACAACTGTGGTCATTAGTCAGCAACTGTGATGTTCATTAGTCAGCAACCATGGTGGTCATTAGTCAGCAACCATGTGGTCATGAGTCACCAACCATGGTGGTCATTATGATCATTAGTCATCAACTATGTGGACATTAGTCAGCCACTATGTGGACATTAGTCAGCCCATGGTGGTCATTAGTCAGCAATCATGGTGTTCATTAGTCAGCAACAATGGTGGTCATTAGTCAGCAACCGTGGTGTTCATTAGTCAGCAACAATGGTGGTCATTAGTCAGCAACAATGGTGGTCATTAGTCAGCAACCGTGGTGTTCATTAGTCAGCAACAATGGTGGTCATTAGTCAGCAACCGTGGTGTTCATTAGTCAGCAACAATGGTGGTCATTAGTCAGCAACCATGGTGTTCATTAGTCAGCAACAATGGTGGTCATTAGTCAGCCAACATGTGGTCATTAGTCAGCCAACAAATGGTCATTAGTCAGCAACCATGGTGTTCATTAGTCAGCAACAATGGTGGTCATTAGTCAACCAACATGTGGTCATTAGTCAGCATCCATGGTGTTCATTAGTCAGCAACCATGGTGTTCATTAGTCAGCAACAATGGTGGTCATTAGTCAGCAACCGTGGTGTTCATTAGTCAGCAACAATGGTGGTCATTAGTCAGCAACCATGGTGTTCATTAGTCAGCAACAATGGTGGTCATTAGTCAGCAACCGTGGTGTTCATTAGTCAGCAACAATGGTGGTCATTAGTCAGCAACCATGGTGGTCATTAGTCAGCAACAATGGTGGTCATTAGTCAGCAACCGTGGTGTTCATTAGTCAGCAACAATGGTGGTCATTAGTCAGCAACCGTGGTGTTCATTAGTCAGCAACAATGGTGGTCATTAGTCAGCAACCATGGTGGTCATTAGTCAGCCAACATGTGGTCATTAGTCAGCAATTATAGTGGTCATTAGTCAGCAACCATAGTGGTCATTCATCAGCAATCTTGGTGGTCATTAATCAACAACCATGATGATCATCAGCAACCATGTGGTCATTAGTCAGCAACAATGGTGATTGATTGGGGAGAGCATACCGAAAACATGGAAAAATTCTTTCAAAAATTGTTGGAATGATCTTCGTTATACTATCTATATATCATGGAGTGTGATAACACTCATATAAGTTTGACCAACTTTTTGAAGTGGTGGATGATAAAATCCTGAAAATCTAAAGTAATACCTCAGCTAAAACTCACACAAATAGCTTCTTAACCCTTTCACTGTTGGATTGATGGGAGATTAAAAATAAAAAAACTGCTTCAGTTGGGCATCTATTCAAGTCAGAAATTCACAACCTTGCAACCATGCATGTATTATGGGATAGTTGATTAACATTATGGTTAGGATTTTATGAGCACATGCTTACCCAAAATATGAAGCCATTATGTGTATAACATATAATGCAAAATCTATTGCTTACAAACATTCAGCAAAGATTTGTTATTGTTGTCTGATAACATACAAACACTGGACTATAAATAGTTAAGGTATTAGAGACAAAGGAAGTCACTATAACAATATCCACAACATAATATTACTATTAAATTTCTGTATTGTTTACATTTTTCTGTCCTTTGTTCAACAAAGTACGGACTAGATGATACTCTTTGCCATCATGTATGACATATAAATATGATATTCTTGCTTCATTTACATGATTATTTGCGTTGTGAGAGATGTAGAACGAGAGAGGCTAGTTCTCCAGCACCATTGTCCTTCATCAACTCTATTAATATAAAGTGCAGTTTAAACTACATGAGAAACTAGCTAGCTATAGGTATTACCCACATTTTACTTGGAAAAAAATAGCTACTGGCTTTGGACAATAAAGAGGTGAATACTATATACCATTCACAAACCTGAGAAGTGTTCTAATCCATGCCTTCTTTCATAGAACAATCACTTTTTGCAATAGCACTAAGCTCATGCACCCGAGTAAGAATGGATGCCGCAATCTTTTCCTTCACTAGAGTCATCTTCAGATGATAGTCAAGGATACTGCCTGTCACTAGAAAAATGACCTCTGCCAGACTTGGTTGCCTAATCATATTTCAATTCATCATCCCAAGAATGGTCTGCTTTTCTTTAACCTTGGTTACCAAGTAGAGTTCACTTGAAATTACATTATAAATAGAGATTGAAATGAACTATTCATGAAAGAACATTGACAAAATACAGAGTCCCATATCAGCTCCAAAACAACCCCAAGCATAGATTGAATCCTTTACTAAGTTAGTAAACTGTAGGCACAGAAATCTACTGAAAATGTAAAAAATACCCTTGAAATTCATCTTCAAGATCTATGTATCACTTTTCCCAATCACATAACTTGCATACAATCAGTCCAATCGTAAAAACTGGTAGAAGAAGATTTCAAACGTTACAATGTATGCCTGCAGTAACTTGATTGTGGCAAAGTGTGCAGCTAGTAGTGGTGCTTTATGATGCAACTAGCTGAATTGAGTCAAGACCACATGTAATGCATTGTAGGCGGAATAAATGAGTAGTAGTGGGGGCTCCAAGCTTCCCTAATATGCCCCATCCCCCCTCCCATCCCCAGATCCCACTCTAGTGCCACCAGTGTGATACATATGTAGTGTGCAACAACAATAAATTATTCCTGATGAAGGCTAGAGCACCTAGTTGGACACCTTCAAGCTCTGACTTTGTGTGCTCACTCACAACTCAACTTCAAACAACAAACAGAAACAACTTGAAACAGGAAAAGAACAATTCAGGTAAACTACAACCAATTTGATGAAAATCTCATTGGTTTTGGTTTACATGTGCATAATATAATTTCTTTTCTTTTTAACAGGTCAACCCAATTAATTTTTAAAACTATTTTCTCTTGCGTTATGAATTCTTGCATTATGAATTCCATTTAAACTGGCCTAAAAAATTATATTCGACCTCTTTTTATTACTTCCTGTTCAATAAAGGATTTTCAGTTGTAGATGGCCTGGACAAATGATATATAACAAGGGGGTATATATTTAGTTGGCAATAGTGATGCAACTGCAATGGAGAAGTCTCCACTGAGCAATGAATCAGGGATCAGGGATCTGTCAGATCAAGCTGTGATATATAAATTTCCCACTTTACACACCAAAAAAAAGAGTTGTTGAGAGGTATTTGAAGATGTGGCAAGAAATTGAAGAGAAATACAATGGAACATATTAAACATCGGAACACTCGAGAACTTTAAAATAAGCAATGAAAAATAAGAGATAAAATATCTCAAATAAATTTGTTCTACTACATAAGCATATCATTGTATGTTATTAGAAATAGGCTCAAAAGGATAAAGAAAAGGTTTACTTGTGGATATGTTGCTATCAGTTTCAGGGTAGGGGGGAGGGGAAGGGGGGAGCAAAAATAGAACTAGTCAGCATCACGAGAACATTAGAGCATTTAATGGAACACAAACATTTTTTTAAATCTCTAATATAAAGATAGCAATTTCTACAATTCAAATTACAACTATCTTACAACAACCTTCTCAATAATCTACTTATTTATTCTCTCAACATTTTGATTAGATGTTCTGTCCTCCATGATGAAGGCTAGAGCATCAAGTCAAAACATTAAGAGAGTAAATTTATAGTTGATTATTGAGAAGGTCATTGTAATTTTGTTATGCCAACAGTTTGATGGGAGTCATTTTGACTAGATGCTCTGTCCTCCATGATGAAGGCTATAGCATCAAGTCAAAATGTTGAGAGGGTAAATTTCAAGTTGATTATTGAGAAGGTCATTGTAATGTCAACAGAGTTCATTGAGAGACTACAACTATCTTTTTAACAAATTTTAAAGAAATATAATACCAAGTAGCTTACTCAAATTTCAAGTTTTGGTGTGAAGCATTGAGTTATAATAATTATTATTTATGGATATAAATAGATTTATACAGCAGGGGAATTTGAAATATTTAGAATGGGGATGGTCTGGGAGGGGTGAAATAGTCCTGATAGATGTTAGTGTCAAAGTTGATCAAGGTATTATAGCATCTGCAGTATCAGCTATATCAGTTTGGTGAATTCATACAGACTGCATATGTGACAAAATTGATGATGCAGCAGTGCATGTGTCTAATGACTAGTCACTTGGCAACAGTATCTAACTATATGTACTCTACATTTGTAACAAGTTTAAGCACTTGAACAGATATTCTTTGAATAATAAGGAGAAATTTGGAAAATTCTCGGTAGAAAACACTTTAGGCAGAAAATTACACAGTAATGGAAATCAAAAACCATTTGTCTTCATATAGTCAAGCGTATCAAATTCACGTATGCCATGCAAACAGTCTAGTCCCTCATACAAGACTTTTTCTTGTAAGAAAGCTTATTAAGGTGTCCATTATTCACTTATCTGTGATTGTGTTATGATGTATGTGGAGTGCGGTCATGGGTTGGGGTTTGTTAGCATATTATACATGACAAATTTTAAAAATGGTGCATTGACCTGTCAGTAATGAAATATCATTTTTATACATCAAATATGTATAAAAATCTAGCCTCCAGACTTGTATATAGCAATATAATGTAACTTGGTTAACTATATTATTGTATCTGCTGTACGTAATAATAAATGACTATCATATGTACAGGTGTCCATGTTAGGTGCACTCAGTAGATTTTGTTCATTTTGTTTGGTATTTTTCTTGAAAACTTATCTTTTTCTTTTCTTTTTTCAATTATATATACACACATAAATATCTTAGACCTACCTGGTGATACAAATTCCGGAACTAATGAAACACTAGTATTTTGTAGACCTACATATGTAGAGAAATGGCATGAATAGCAACAAGTTAATGTTATTATATTTTTTATGGAAGACAAAGTTAATATAATAAGCTATGTTCAGGGAAGAAATGGAAGTCATACTCATTGATTTGTACCTATGCATCTGTAATTATCTTGCAAGGTAAGGCCATCAGGACAGGCACAAGAATAGCCTTCACTGCTAGTACTAAGAAGACAAAAGTGACTGCAACCTCCATTTCCAGCTTCACATGGATTCATTGCTGTATAATTGAGGGAATAGAGTAAAATGTTACATGTCAATTATGGATGTTTCATAGAGCTATAGATAGTATACAAGCACATGTTTCGAATAATACCAAAATTAATATCTCAGCAAGCCAATTATCTATAGCAGTGATTCTTAACCTGGGTGCATGCACCTCACCGGGTGACAATTTGAATTTTGGGGTTTGGAATGGGGGGAGGGATGCCACATGAAACAGGGGCCATAAGAGATATTTTCATAATATACATTAAAAAATACCAATCAACTATAAACAATAAATCAAACTCAATTGCCAGGTAGTATTCTAGTTTTGTTTACAAAAATTCTGGGTTTCACAGAAAGATTTTCTGCACTTCGCACAATGGTTCAATGCCATGATTTTCCCTACTTATTTTGGTTATTGCAGTGTTGTGAGGATACATTGGATAATGTCGTCGTAATAATCTGCCATCACCATTCCAGCTTGAGAATCTTTCGACAAGTGATTCGCATATCTAGCTGATCTTTCCTTTCCAGTATAGTATGTGCAGACTTTTCTGGGTGATCTTATCGATGTAGCAGCAGAGCTTCAGGAGTAGCTATCAGAGCTTTGGAATGATGAATCTGTTGAAGTACTGCATTGCATCATGGGTATTACTATGTGGGTTTCTGAAGAAGTGGCACGCAAATAACCTTTACTAGCCAGAACTGCACTGAAATTTGTTCTGATAATTTCCATTGTCATGTAGATTCAGTGCAGTTATTGATTTGTTATTCAAGAAGCGAAACAGTTTTATGAGGAGATTTGCACCTAATATTGACCAAACTACAACCTGACTACAAATGGCTTGCAGGCAAACATCAGCCACAAGGCTCCCATTGAAAATTACTCTGTCCCGTAACATTAGTGTACTTGCCTATATTAAATGATACAAAACCGTTGCATTAATCGTATCATACTTTTGCATATATTTTACAAAGTAAATTCAGTTATGTCATCTTTTGCATGATTTGGTCTAATTTACAGCTAGTAATAAATTGTAAAAAAATATTAGGGAGGCATTTTCACACTGGATTAAAATTTGGGGGGCATGTGATGGAAAAGGTTAAGAACCACTGGTCTAGAGCTTATATAATTTAGTTTAGCTTAAGCTAGATCCTGCCTTCATCAGAAATAATAAATTAAAAGGAATTAGAACTTAATTTTGTGAGGCTGTATCTAATCTACTTCTGCACCAAGTTGTAATATTTTGATGCATGACAGTTTCGAATAGTGAACAATAATGAAGTAATTGAGTGAAAGAAAACATACTCGGCTGGAATTAATCCTCAAGATACAAACTTGGACCCGATTTAATCCATACATGCTAAATCCTGATGTTTTTTACTTGGTATACTGCTCCATTGACATAAAATTATCATAATTCTGTTAAAGGGGAGGGAGCTAATGGCTGGCAATGGCAACTGCTATCATGTCCTGACCTTCACTGCTGTTTTTGAAAGACATTCTTTGGTGCAAACGTATACAGGCCTGGATGAATTTTTATGCTGTAAGTTTTGTTTTGCAATAATAGCTTTTGTTTCATACCACATTGGAGCTCATTGTAACATAGCTGGTTTTGTTTCATACCACATTGGAGCTCATTCTAACATACCTATGTTCAGTTCATACCACATTAGAGCTCATTCTAACATAGTATTGTTTGCTTTGGTTTCATACCACATAGGAGCTCATTCTAATATAGTATTGTTTGCTTTTGTTTCATACCACATTGGAGCTCATTCTAACATGGATAAGTCTAGCTTTGGTTCATACCACATTAGAGCTCACTCTAATATAGCTGTTTTGTTTCATACTACATTGGAAAACATAGATATGTCCTTGCTTAACAGGAATCATTCTTAACTCTTAAAAAGGCAGTTCTAGATCTCTGATTTTGTTTTAAACATAGCTTTAGTTTGCAGATGTGAATACAAGTTCTTACACAAAATTGCATTTTCATCCACAAGGTTTGAAAATGCAATTTCTGCAAACATAGCTACTAGGCATAAACATATAATTGTTATAAAAACAAAACAAATTAAGTCAGAGCCAATCAGTTTACATTTCAGGCATGATAGCAGACATATCCATGCATGCAGTGATGTACATCTGGATGGTAGCATATGTGTATGCAACTTTAGGCAAGCCACTTTATAACCATTACTACATAACTATGCTAGAGCTTGTAGTATAACATCCTTCAAGCTGTTAGCTAATAAGACTGTATCAAACCATATTCTCAAAAAACACCATGGAGAGATTTAGAGTGGTAAGAGATATTGTCATCAGCTTTGACCAATATATATATATATGCTAGAACTTGCATGGTGAACTCCAATTCAAATAGTTTCTTGGCACAGCGGTATAAAAAATGTGGCCATTATTAAGAAGCTCTGCTAGAGTTTTGAAGATGAACAAGCTCTCTGCTAGTAGGACTGCATCTAACTTCATTGTATTTGAAAAACGCCACAGATGCCGGAATGGTGAGATTAATATAGTAAGTGTCATCATTGTCAACTTCGACAAAAAAGCCACAAAAGATGATTAGACATCCAATTGGTTGTAACTGAAGGTAGCAGATGATTTAATTGAAGGAATCGAATTGTTTGATGAAGGGACTAGCTAGCTATTATGGCTTTTAGTCCTAACCTACCAAGCTGGTAAAGTAACTATATATTTTTGTTGCTACACTAGAAAGAATACCAACTGCACAACACTTATCTGATGGAGCCCTTAAGTAATAAAGAAGACCGACCACCTTGACTGTTACTTCATTAGATGACTTAAAAAAATTCAGATGAAGGTGTGCATCGCATTTTTGGCCCAAGGGAGTTAACTACCAGTTATCAGGGTATTTATATACTTACTCATTGCTTGATTATCAAGATTTATGACTTGGATTCCAAATAAGAAACCACAAGTATTAATCTTTGCCAATATGTTGACTTCTCCTCCAGTGGAACTGAGGGTACGAATAGTCCAGTCATCCTGATCAGACACATACAATATATTCTGATGGTATGCTATACCAAATGGATGACGGATACCAGTGCTGGTCAACAAGGTTCTATTTGTTCCATCCACACTTGAGCTCTCTATTTTGTCAAGGTTAGCATCTGCCCAATACAAAGTTTGTGACTGGTAGTCTATTGTCAATGCATTTGGCCAGGTTAGGCTTGTGTTGTGAAGAACTTGTCTGTTGCTGCCATCCATAGAAGCTCTTTCAATGCGTGCCACATTGCCCCAATCAGTCCAATACACCATCCTAAATATTGTACAAAATTATTACACAACAACTTATTGTATGTTAGGAAATAACACCACAATCTATTAACTCATACCTGGTTTTGGGGTCAAGGACGATACCCCTTGGTTGCGTATTTGATCCTGTCTGAATCAGCACTCTGTAGTAGAAGTTAACTGGATCAAATACTACAATGATATCCAGGGAGGCATCAGTGAAGTACAGCTTATTAGTGATCCAGTCCACAGCAAGCCCGTCTGCAAGTATTAAAAATGTTGCATTGCCAATTAAATTTGTGTGTAGGCAAATTCCTGGCCACCCAGACCAGTATTTCCTCCCCCCCCCCCCTTTTTTTTTTGCAGATGGAATTTGAATATTACCTGATATTGTGGTCTACCATTTGATGATCCTTTACCATTTAAAATTATTAGCAATATTACTATAATGATATATGCTGTGATTAAGTGTACCCTTTCTTTTTAACAGGCAATCCAATATAGTTTGGGGTTTAAATGTTTTAAATGCAACATTGTTATTCTTTCAATGAACTCTCAGTCGACATAATAACATTAAAATCACCTTCTCTATAATCAACTTCAATTTTTATTCACTCGACGTTTCGACTAGATGCTCTAGTCGAAACATCGAGTGAATAAAAATTGTTGAGAAGGTGATTTTAATAATTTTGTGAATATAATAGCTGGTATATATATAATGTACATGTGGAAATATAGCTGGTATATATATATTGTACATGTGGATAAATAGCTGGTATATATATATTGTACATGTGGATAAATAGCTGGTATATATATATATTGTACATGTGGATAAATAGCTGGTATATATATATATTGTACATGTGGATATATAGCTGGTATATATATATATATATTGTACATGTGGATAAATAGCTGGTATATATATATTGTACATGTGGATAAATAGCTGGTATATATATATTGTACATGTGGATAAATAGCTGGTATATATATATATCGTACATGTGGATATATAGCTGGTATATATATATATTGTACATGTGGATAAATAGCTGGTATATATCTATTGTACATGTGGATAAATAGCTGGTATATATATATTGTACATGTGGATAAATAGCTGGTATATATCTATTGTACATGTGGATATATAGCTGGTATATATATATATTGTACATGTGGATAAATAGCTGGTATATATATATCTATTGTACATGTGGATAAATAGCTGGTATATATATATGATATATAGCTAGTATATATATATATATTGTACATGTGGATAAATAGCTGGTATATATATATTGTACATGTGGAAATATAGCTGGATTTGGATGTAGTTCTAGCATTTTGCTATTAACCAACTCACTGCCATAAGCAACAGGTACAAATTGGGCAATGATCCACCAAAAATTCATAAAAAACCCTGTTTACTTAATCAATATTCAATATTTTCCCAAATAATATGAACAGGGTTGTTCTATCAATAAACAAAAGTGGTATGCAACTAAGGCAACTGCACGGTCAAGCTACAGATCTGAAAAGATGGCATTAGTGTACGACCGCAATGGCACCCTCTCACATGTACAATATAAAGTGATCACTTTGGAAGACCAGAGTTCATGACATCAAAAAGGGAAGGAGTGAAAAATATCATGAAGGATGTGGACGTGTATCAAAATTTGGTATTAGAATAGCTCCTTTATTGTTGAATGTCCCATAGACTATTTATAATGGTAGATTTTCTATCAATACTTGGACTTTTCTTGGCTGATTAAACATCCAAGTTATATAAATTAACTTTTGCATGCCAAACATTACCTGCCACTTGCCAAGTAGACTGCTGTATCTTTACAAACTAGACCTAAAACATTACTCACATTCTGGTAAGAGGAGCGAGTAAAAAATAATTAAAAAAATAATGAACACCTGACCACCTCTGCTTACCTCAAATAGTTCTCAACCTTAAAATAATTGAGATACCAGATGAATTTGATTTTTTCCCTTCCAGTGTGAGATAATGCTATGCAGTGATTGCCTTCAATGAAGCTGGTTTTTATACCAAACTGAAGACATTGTATTTTTTATTAAAACATTGTTCAAATGCCTTTTCTCTCTTATAAACAGCTATATATACCTATTGTTAAAAATATTAATAATAACGGTTGTTATTGGTTAATCATGTTTCTCTCTCTCCAGGGGTCAAAGTGTTCTCTTGTTCTTCATGTAGTAATTGTTTCCAAACATTGTTTTAAAGCTTTCATCATTACAAGTTCTTTAATTCTATGTCCAATTTCTAATATATTACAATAACCCTCTCAATAATCATATGCAATTTGAGAAGGTTATGGTTATGCTATTATGTCAACTGAGAGTTCATTGAGACAAGAAATATTGTTTGCCAAATGACATGACTTCTGTCTTATTATTTGCTATATAGTGATTCCTGTGTTTCCTGCTTTTCTCCTCCTTAGACTTGCAACTTGGTCAATTGCAGATGTTTCTTGATTACATAAGCTTTCATCTGTTGCTCTCTCTACAAGGGTCAAAAATTAATGTTCTCTTGTTCTTCATGTAGTAATTGTTTCCAAACATTGTTTTAAAGCTTTCATCATTACAAGTTCTTCTATGCTATGTACACTTTCTGTACATAAGAATTTTTTTTTGGCAGGCTAATCTCACCAAATTACACCGTGGTGGCCTGTCTCAAACGCACAAGATAAACTACAAATTTTGCACATACATTTGAATTGAAGTGTACTTCATGAATCTCATTACAGCACTTTCTGAAGATACCAGACACCCACAAGAAAGGTCCTCTAATGTTTTCTATACACTATAATACATACCTGATATAGCCATGCCTTGGTTCAACAATGTCACTTTTCCAGACCCATCAATATTTGACTGCATTAAAGCATCATTTGCTATGTCTGTCCAATACACCTTTTTTCTCCTGCACATAAATAAACAATAAATATTTACTTACACTATAATTTTCTTTTTTTTCTAATGTAGATGTTAGAAGTCTAAACAATACTTATAAGTATCTATAGTTAAGTGATGGATGGAGATTAAATGAGCAATTGTTAAGATCAATTCACTGACCTATAATCATAGTCCAGTGCTATAGCATGATCCAGACTAGATACCAGAACATTACTGCGCGTCCCATCCAAGCTAACTTGATGAATGCTGTAGGGACTGGTTATTAAGATATATGGTGGTGCTGTAGAAACTGGAGAAGAGCAAGTGCAATTGTGACAAACCACAGGTTGAGTAATCACTAAAAATATGCAACTCAAATAGACTGAAACATCAACACCATAAAACATTCTGAGCTAAATATATAGAATTTTTTTAATGGAGTTTTCAAGAAACTAACTTAAATTAAGTTCAAATGCTTAACACATACACAATGAATCTTACTCTGCCGTCTTATCCTGTGAAGTTCATCACTCTCTGCATTTTCATAAGACTCGTTGACCTGTGTAATCACAGATAAATATTTGAACATCATGAACCCCCAAGACTATTACTGAATGGGTACAAACACATTTATAACAAGTTTGGTAAAGATTTGTTAAGCTATTTTCATACAACAGATAATTTCTGACTTAAGGTCAGAGAAGCTGCTAATAAGTTTCATTTCAATAAACTGATAAAATGCCATAAGTGTCATTTGGTGCAAACTCAACATTGGTCGCGAAAAATATATCTCAACAATCATGGATTTATCAATTGTAGTTTTTGTTTGTCATAAACATCTGACAGGATTTTGTAGCTAATTCTGTAGTGTATTCTCTTTTTATTGTAGTTAAAACAGTTTATAGCTATAAATATAGGTTGTATATATATATATTTTGTTTGATAAATGATATTCTGAATTTATATTAGCAAACATATTTATAACTAATTAACAAATAGAATATATAACTAATAACTAATAAATAAATAAATACATAAATAAATAACTAAATAGCTAAATAACTAACAACAAGTTCAACTCCCTATTGACCCCAATACAGATAAATCTGGACTTCCACCAAGAGATGCTGAAGGAGGTGAGCATGGGCATCACCTACCCAGTACTTTGCCTTATCCTGAGGCTGAGCTCCCTCAGGAAAACCATTGACCTGGTCCCGATCACCCCCAAAGACTCAATGGCCACTGGCACAAAAATGTAGGCATGGATCCAGACTGGCATACTTGGCCACTTCCTTCTCTTCAGCCATAGCAGCCACAGCTCCAGCACTCACTGCCACACCCCGATATGATTGGGCAAATGTATTTGGACAGGTCGCATCTCACTGCCATTTTTCCATGGAACTATGGTTACCCCATCCAACCTTTTTCCATCAGAACAAAAGAGACCCAACGGTTCCAGCCTGGACGGGTCACATGCAGATGACAATGCTCGGAAGAGGATGTCATTTATGGTAGTATGACAGTATAAACATCCTTCACTCCTCTTGCAGCTAAGACCATGTGTAGCAAGACAATCCACTTCAGCTCCACAGTGCTGTCAGTTATGAGGATGTGACACAAAGTGGAGCCCAAGCAGAGACCCATGGTAACCCTGATGGTATTGTCATCCATCTTCAAACCCAGGGACGAGATGGGGATGACATTTAGCCATGCACCGGATTATTTTGCTGAAACAGCCAAAAGCCGAGCTCAAGCTAAATTGTCAGGAGTATTCAGATTCTACAGACTTTGACTTCGCGCATGCATCCCAGGACTTCTGGAATCATATTGCACCAGATGGTGGGGGATTGCCATGATCCATAGACTATGCTGAAAGGGCATCATCCACAAAAGGGACAGGAGTGGAACAAAATAGGATGTCAGGATGGCTGAGGACAGGTCATGAGTGGCAGCAGCTGAAGCCAAGTAGGCAGAGGTAGAAAGCTGCACTGCACCCCTGATTCACGTATGATACTAGGTTGATCAAGTTCACTGTAGGCATTGCCTCAACAAGAGAATGATTGAACAAGAAATGTTGGAGCTAAACCACTACCTTAAGTTACTATATATTTGTTTTGCTGAAAAGAAAAGAAATCAAAGTAGAGTAGATCCTCGCATATCTGAACGCATTGGGACCCATTATATATAGTTTGGACATACAAAAAGGTCGGTTATGCAAAAAAAACTGAATCTGTTTAAAAACTCAAGAATATAATTGATCGTGGAATTTGATAAGCCGATATGATTTTTATATGCAGGGACTTGGGTTGCAAGTAGCTTACTTCCTGGTACAATGGGAAGCATCTGTGTCTTTATGAGCGGCCATGCTGACTTATACACATACATCCATAGATTAATTTTCTGTTATGTATTGTATAAGCTCACAACTAGACCTGTACATATAATACTAAAATAAGTTGTTCACTTCAGATCATGCCGCTTCATGCTTAACAGGTGTCACTCCTTTAAGAACTATCAGTGGTCTGAGAGGATTAAGTTTGCAACATTTTGATACTCTATCTCATCAGTAGTTAGCTCGAATTTCCAGAAAATAGTGGCGCTTCTGATTCCCATTTATGTAATGCTTCATGGAAATCTGCCGCCTTCTCTCTTAGCAATGGTCCACTGACTGGAGTAATTTCCTCCCTTTTCCGGTACTTCCAAACTGGTAGCCTTTTAGCAAGACATCAAATGTGCTTACAAACCATCGAAGTTTGGCTTTCGATCTCCTTCGTCTTCTCATGCCTTATTCTTCTGGAAGTCCAGTCTGAGTGGTTTCTTGCCAAAAATAGAAAACTACAACTCAATAAACAAAATGACACTCTTCCTTTTGCTGGCCCTAGAGAACTGATTTGGCTTTCACGTGCACATTTCTAGTCCACCTCACCCAACCTGTGGATGATTTAACCAAGTTCGGATAAACCGATCATCAGGAATAATGAGATCCTAAGAATCACATGAGCCTGTTATATAATGGTATATAATATTCAGTTATTTATCATTCTTTGTTGATGTTTTAAACAAGCATGCCTTTCTTTATTTAATTTATTTTATTTGATATTTAGTTTGGTTTGGTTTGGTTTAGTTTAGTTTAGTTTAGTTTAGTTTAGTTTAGGTTAGTTTAGTTTAGTTTAGTTTAGTTTAGTTTAGTTTAGTTTAGTTTAGTTTAGTTTAGTTTAGTTTAGTTTAGTTTAGTTTAGTTTAGTTTAGTTTAGTTTAGTTTAGTTTAGTTTAGTTTAGTTTAGTTTAGTTTAGTTTAGTTTAGTTTAGTTTAGTTTAGTTTAGTTTAGTTTAGTTTAGTTTAGTTTAGTTTAGTTTGTTTAGTTTAGTTTAGTTTAGTTTAGGTTAGTTTAGTTTAGTTTAGTTTAGTTTAGTTTAGTTTAGTTTAGTTTAGTTTAGTTTAGTTTAGTTTAGTTTAGTTTAGTTTAGTTTAGTTTAGTTTAGTTTAGTTTAGTTTAGTTTAGTTTGTTTAGTTTAGTTTAGTTTAGTTTAGGTTAGTTTAGTTTAGTTTAGTTTAGTTTAGTTTAGTTTAGTTTAGTTTAGTTTAGTTTAGTTTAGTTTAGTTTAGTTTAGTTTAGTTTAGTTTAGGTTAGTTTAGTTTAGTTTAGTTTAGTTTAGTTTAGTTTAGTTTAGTTTAGTTTAGTTTAGTTTAGTTTGGTTATTTTATTCTATTCTATTGTCTCTTCCATTCTATTTTATTTTATTTTGTTTTATTCTAAATTAATTTTATTTTGTTTTATTTTGCTTTATTTTATTATTATTATTACTAGTTCTACTACTACTATTATTATTATTATTATTATTATTATTATTATTTTAGAGCATCTAGTCAAAACACTGAGAGAGTAAAATTCAAGTTAATAATTGAGAAGGTCATTGTAATTTCATTATATCAACTGAGAGTTCATTGACAGTAATTACTCTACTTTCTAGAGACCTTAGAAGGTTAAAGCATTTTTCTTATTAAGTGGATTGGAGTCCTATCTGCTATCAAAAGTTAATAAAAAAATTTTTATCCATAAATAGGTGACTTGATCGTGGCACTATATACTACTATTACTCACTAATGATCACCTCACCTTATCCCAGCCTAAGTAAATATTGCTGTACAGATGTGCTACTCTCTTTATTTCCTATGCAAAACCTAAATTGTGCTGTTATTTTTCTCCTTTGCTCGTACTGGTCAGGATACCTTCTCAACATAACGGTTCTCATATTTCTCTCAGAAGTTTAGCTGTTTTGTATGAGCTCTCCCTCTCCTGAGTTAGAATGTGTAGTGGACGTTGGCATTTGTAAACTGGTATATACCTTGTACTATAATGGGGGAATGATTATGATTTTTTTTTGGCCTTTTTTTTGTTGCAAAAGTGTGTTGTGTTTCTGATAGAGTAAGGCTAGATGAACTCATCAATTTATGTGGATTCTGTGAGCTCTAACGGCAGTATAGCAAATGCAGCCCTGTTGCACTATTTGTGTGCTATCATGAGGAACATTTAAAAAATGCTTGCGCTTTTCCTTAAATAAGGCATTGTTGGTCACAAAAAACGGCAGGTATTACAGTTAAATGACCTCTGAGAACAAATACTGCTGTCATTAGCTCTAGGATGGAGATGGGGGGTTACCCCTATATAATCCAAGTCTTAGCTTTGATGTTGCAGCAGGTCCCAGGAAAACGAAACAAACAGACAAATGCTATTTCATTTATTAATATTGGATTACACATGTTTGTAGATAGGTCCTGACAAAATGATAATTCGTATTAGGTCAAAAAGACATAGAACAAATCAACTCCTCAAACCATATCAGGCCATGAGGGGCAGAAGAGGCATCGTAACATCCCACATTTCCCTGAGTTTGTTGTTGTTATTGTTGCTGCTGTTGTTGCTGTTGTTGTTATTGTTGCTGTTGTTGCTGTTGTTGTTATTGTTGCCATTGTTGTTGTTGTACTATAAGGTGTAGCTGCACTTTCATGTAACTGAGCCACCATCCTAACAAGACTAGTTAAGGGAAAGAATATCTCTATTTCCAAGTAATCCACTGTTGCCAAGCAACTGTTCCTTCAAGTTCAGGCAACCACAGTTTCCTGTCAACTTCTCCTTTGCTCTTGTGGAAAATAAGCCTCTCATAAGGAAATAATTTACTAGAGTTTGTGGTATAGCGAATCAGTAAAATAATGGTCTGGCATGCAAGATTGGGGGATGCAAGCAATGAGAGTGGCTACACATCTGCCTGACATCACCTTGCTTCAGCTATAGGTTGGTGCATATCAAATTGTGGGGAAAATGTACACATATTGGTACCTAGAGGGGAAAATAGTCCAGACAACAAAGCATCCTGATTCCTCTTGCTTTGTCTGTTTTTAGCTATGGTTATTGGCAGAAAATATGAAAGTGGAGCCCAAACATTAGTACATACCAAGTTTAGTTTGACTTGAAAGTATACTTTTGAAAAATCAACAATAGTTTTTATACACTTAGTCATCTCTCTCTCTCTCTTAATATATAAATCCTTAAACATGCATGACTTACGATTTGTCTTGGTGTAAACTTCTTAAGTCCCTGATATGAGCACATTTTGTGATCAAGTAATATATACCTGCATGCATGCACAACAAAGAATAACCAGAGTAACATTGTATTACACAGTCAATGTTAAATAATGTGTTTCCTTGACTACACTATTCCCAGGTTAGAACATGCCCTTGATTAGATTGATGCAATTTTGGTCGACACAGATGGTCACATGGTGACAGTATTCCCTGTAGTGTTTAATGCTGTACAATGACCCAACTCCACAGAAAAGAGGTGGGAAAGACTGACACGGTTCCTTTGCAAATAATAAGAAACAGGTGAAACTACTACGGAAGATGATAACTACAGCTCGAAATTTTCCATAGTTGTCAACTGTTCATACTCTGTGCAGTTATTGTGCGCATGCCTGTTAGTAATATTTCAGAGCACACCCTCAAAGAGTACGTATCCAAATAGAATGCACAGCTAACGCATTTCTAGAATGTGTGCGTCCTAACCAAGGAAATTCAGTATTACACCCCTATAATAGTTTTATTGGCAGGTTGTGTGTGGGTTAATAGGGATATTCTATTATATGTATCAGATTTAGCAAGGTTCTTTAACTCCTTATAAGCACATGCATCTGATATATATAATGGATATACGATTCAACTCTGTTTGCTAGTGAGGCTAAATTTACCCCTACTCTACTAAAAGAATGCCAGAACTGCTGAGTAGGTAAAGTTTGCAGTGGCAAGCAATGATGTGATTGCCATCTTTGGCTTCAACCCCTAGAAATAAAATAAGTACACATTTAGCAACTGAAGGCAGCAAATCATTTTGGAACAACATGGGAAGATTCTGAGATAACTTTATTGTCTACCATATTAGAGCTTAGTTGATTGATGATCTAGCTAGCTAAAAGTTAAAATAACCACTCTTGTCTTTGACCAGATGTTAAAACTAAAAAATCAAAAAGTATTCAGAGTATTATTATCCTTTATTGTCACTAGCTTATCTATAATATTAACGGCACATTACCTGATAGAGCCCTCAAATGATAAAAAACACACACCTGACTATTGCTGTTATTTGTTATTTCATCACATGATTTGAAAATCCAAGATGTTTTTAGCCATCTCTTCATCGCTATGTACACAAACTAACAAATTCAATAAAAAGCAAGGACTATATATACTAGCTTGTAAGCTTGTTTATGATCATGTTTACTTGTCACAAGCTTGTCACAAGCTTGTCACAAGGTTGTCACTACCTTATATATTTACTACAAGCTTTGACTAGATTGTCACAACCTTATATATTTACCACAAGCTTGTACTAGTAGGTTGTCACAAACTTGTAGACTTGTCACTGTAACAACTTGTAGTGAATTAAAAAACACATATTAAAACTGCAGAAATGTTTGTCATGACAACCTTGGTGCAAAGGTTGTCATTGGCTTGATAATTTTATGACAATCTTGTGTAAAGATTGCACACATAATCATTTTAGTTTGTCCCTAGATTCCTGATAACATGTATGAGTGTTTCCAAGCTAGTGTTGGTGATCGATTCAAGTTGGAAGTGAAAAATGGCAGCTATGGCAAGTGGGAAAGGATTTAATTTCTTAAGATCCTAGGCTAAGGCAGGTTCTAATTAACATCCCATTGCTTCTGTGGTACTAAAAGAGAGCATACAGAGAGCTATATATCAAGTTTATACAGTGAAGTGTGTAAAATCTATGGAGCTCCAAGTTTGGAACTTCAATTTTTTTTTAAATCTCTTGTATTTTAAAGTATGCCCACCCCCCTGGATACACCCCTGCCTGGGATGAACATTGAAAATCTCTACCATCGAATCGAAACATTGAGAGAGTTAATTTCAAGTTGATTATTGAGATCATTGTAATTTTGTTATGTCAACTGAGAGTTCATTGAGAATTAAAGTCTTGTTTGGAGAGTCCATTATTTATTCAGGTTCTTAAGTGAGATGCATAAATACAAAGCAGTCCTGGGGTAAAGCATGGTGATATCAAGAACACTTCTGGCAACTCTCAATATTTGCTTGCCCTAATCTCAACACTAGACCATTTGCAAATTTGTTATACGAATGCAAATTGGAACAGGTATGGCTTTTAAATTTATTTTCACTGGGCTATTGTTCTAAAGACATCATGGATAGGTGGACTGGACATGGTAGCCACTTGAACTCAAACCATAACTTCAAGCACCCTGTCATCCTGCTGCAAGCATTGCTGTATATATAAACTATTAAAAAAAGTTGTGGTTACAAATGTCTACATAGACTTCACTGTATATATGAACAGCTGAAAAGATAGACCTCAATGTCGTGTGCTCTCTTTTGAATGTTTCATAGATGTTTCTTTGCTTGAGTGGTTGAACTTGCAACAAGTGTGGCTCTTGATAGGAAAGTGCTAGTCAGCTGAAATTAGTATTTATATGTGACCATACTCAATACAATAAGTGGTTTCACTAGGCATTAAAACATGATGAACTGGTAAAGTGTGTGCACCGAATCTCAATTTTATTGGGATGGAATTTTCAGTGCCCATGATTGACAAACTCATTGTTATCCAGTAAGTGTGCTGTTGCTGCTATTATTATTATTATTATTATTATTATTATTATTATTATTATTATTATTATTATTATTATTATTATTATTACTATTATTATTATTATTATTATTATTATTATTATTATTATTATTATTATTATTATTAGTAGTAGTAGTAGTAGTAGTAGTAGTAGTATTATTATTGTTTTTGTTTTTGTTGTTGTTGTTTTTGTTGTTGTTGTTGTTATTGTTATTATTATTATTATTATATTATATTATTATTATTATTATTATTATATTATTATTATTATTATTATTATTATTATTATTATTATTATTATTATTATTATTATTATTATTATTATTATTATTATTATTATTATTATTATTATTACTTTTATTATTGCTATTAATACTGTTAAAACCTTTGTACGACCTAAAACCCTGTTAGTCTCCTAAGAGTAGTCCAAGTAGTATTCATGGTTGTAAAAATCCTATGGAGAGCTGGTTTGACAAGGTTTCACAACTTGGTATTTCTCATATGATTAAAGAGTTAACTTGCTACACAAAACCTTGCATTCATTTCTTGCATATGTTGTTAGCCTCTTAAAACAAAGTGAGATAAGCAACACACATGCATAGCATTTTACCTTAAAAGCTATCATTACATAACAGTGAATTACTGTAAAGAAACTAACAACTCACCTTATTGCTCTTTCTGTTGACAGACTATGTATGTGTAGAGGGAGTAGTATCTGTGGCACTTGCACTGCTTTAGCAACAACATATGTGTCCTAATGAATATAGGAACATATATATATATATATATGTAAGATCATAAATCATGACTGATGGTATTTCCTCCCTTAAAATAGTTGAAATTCCCCTGAAAATATATTTAGCAATACAAACAAAAACAGGAACATAATATCTCCATTCCATATTATGTGAGTTTTCAACCAAATGGTACTCTAAGCATTGTAGTGATATATAGTTGGATATCACCATTGTTAATGTATCCCTGTGCTATTCCTGTGCAAGTAATTTTAGTGTCTTTTAGATCTCTATATTTGCCTTCAACTGACTTTTTTCAGAAAGGAGAGATTGACATGTGTGTATGTTTGTGTGTTTATATGTGGAGATTTAAAAATTGTTATCATAAAATAACCTGATCTTGTTCCTTTTATTATTTTTTACCAACCAATGTTTGAGGCTATTATTATGCCTGGGAGCCATGTGGAAAATTGATTTTTTCCCCAGAAACAAGTAAAGCATTTCACCTCCCTGAAGGTAGCCTAGGTAGATGAGGACAGCACTTACATTGGCAAGAACAGAAGTCATGAAATATTTGGCTGTCATTTTTTTGTTGTTGTTGTTTCATATCATTTCCTTTTTAACCTTCTCCACAATTAGACAGACCACATCGCAAACTTAGAGCTAAAGCAGAGTGATAGTATGGGCTGCCATTCTTCCAGCTCTGGTAAAGAAGGCATCTCAGGTTGTGAAGGTATTAGCTCTAGTATTCATATGTTCATGTCCAAAATAACTTAGGTAATTGGTAGTTATTATTGTTGATTCCACCAAGAAATTCCCCCCTCCCCCTAAAAAAATACAATCATTAAAGAACACCAATTCTAGACAACAGATGTAATCATTAGAGCAGATGCTCATTTATCAACAAAAAAATTCATCATCCGTAAATGTCAAGTGATACCGTAAACCCAGAAAAGTTGGCGACCATTTTATTTAGCGTTATTGATATCATGCACATTTTAGTGACCATTAATGTTAACGTTTTATAGCATGAAAAACCAGGTGAAATCCTTGTGAAAATAAGAACAGTACATTAATCATTAATAAAGTCCATGATTCCAGGTTTTTTAATGTCTTTCAGTATTGCATGAAAGATTGCTAAGACTGTTGATTAACCAGTTTGTATGCAGGGGCTTGATCAGTGATGCACGAAGATTCACTTTAACAGCTGATATCTCTTTCCCACCATCCAGGGCTTCATGGATTTCATTAGCATACGTCGTGAAGGAGTCCTTCATTAAAGCCTTAAATTCTTCATTTACGCACACATCAAGTGGCTGCAACTCCCATGTGCAGCTTGCAGGGACAAACACTTGGTGGATATTGTTGTCTTGAAGCTTTTTAAGAACAGAACTACAGCGATGAGCTGCAAACACATCGAATATTGCCAATGCAGGCTGATCATCAGCCAAATCTAGTATCGCTCTAGTAGTAGTGACATATGGAATGATAATTTGTTGGCTGCAGCTGTTGCTCCGTCTCCTTCTGGTAAACAAACTGAGTTCGCAGTTGCTCGATCAAAACTCGAAAGCTCCTAATCGGTGACGACCTCGTGCTAGCTGACAGCAAGCACGCGCGTGTGTTTTTGAACTTTGTACTTATATTGCCACAAATGTTGGCTGCCTATTAACTTAGCAATTTTTTACCCATCGCTAAATTCGCTAACATTAATGGCCTGCTAACTTTTCTGGGTTTACAGTATGTGAATGTTGTGGCCAAGAGCATTATTCTGGGGACAAAAATGCTACTACATTTAAAATGTGAACCAAGTAGCCAGGATGTATTGACCTAATAGAGATAAGTTACAGGGTACATGCAAATATTTTGTCAAACAACAAACAACATAACATCCCAGGGCAGGGGGGTCAGGTAAAAAAAAATTCAATGAGAGTTCAAAGTTCATTCTAAACTATCATTGGCTCAGTTATAGCTGCTTTCTTGAGCTGTGTGCTCCTGCCTAGCTAGCTAGCTCGGATAATTCTTGATATTCCTTCACATTTCACTCATTTTCTGCTCTCTTTTGCATACTTAAATGAAAATGTGGCTAACATAATGTATTAAAGGATCTTGTTGACCCACTTGGTTCAAACTATTGCCATTGTTATCCACCAACCAAGTCGCATCTTGTTTTATAGCATTTGCATTTCTGCTCCAAAATTGAAGAAAGTATATAGAAGAATAGGAGATGCTGTAATTGCCAAGAAGATGTCATGCCCATTTCCTGGGTGTACCCATTTCCTGCAAATAGGTTGCAACCACTTCTTGCCTTAACTATTAAATTTTCTTGACCCTGTGGAAGCTATATGCAGTAATGTTTAGAATGCATCAAATAACAACAATAACACAGACTGTAGAGGATATAGGTTCAGCATTTTTTAAATGAGGTAGTCATTTGCAACAAAGAAAACACTGTTAATCAACAACAATGCTATATTGCTAGACAATTAACGCATTCCTGATTTTGTATTGATTTTTAAACAGTATATTGCTCTAATGCCATGTAAATCTGACGTAGCTATTGTTAAAATAGCACGTGGAAAAGGAGAGGGAGTCCATATCTTGGAGTAATATTTTGGCTGTATACTTGAACAAAAAAATGCGATCAGCTTCAAACATTAGTGGTTGTAGCTTGTGTCTAACTTTGGTACATGTGAGTTAAGTGATGCAATATACAAAGTAGGTTCCTCACAAAACCCTCAAGCACTGCAAGAGTTAATGCTGCCAAATGTGTAAATTAAAGTGGTGCCTCAATTTTGTAAAATGTGCCGCTTACAGAACTAAGAGGATTTTGTTATACTGAGTTCCCAAGTTCTGATTAAGTCCATCATGATTAGTTGACTACTCTTTTTTGTCATATTATCGGCCAATGTGCTTCGAGTCTAAAGAAAGTCACATGAGCTGCATATTCATGAAGTGTCTGATTTCTGCATTACAGAGGCATAGTTACACATCAGCGAGGTGATTGTGTGTGTGGTTTAATGCATATAATCTTGATAGATCGGTGTAGATGCCACATAATTTAGAACAGGATAAATGATGGTCTTCCCTGATGTTCACCTGTCCTACATGCCTATCAGGACATATACCCCCCCCCCCCCCCCCGAAAGAGCCCCCAAGCCAATTACCCACTATGACATATATTCCCCATCAAAAAAAAAAAATAGGAAATAAAATGTATAAGGTTTAGGGCTAGGGCTAGGGCAATAAAATCCCATCTTTCATCCTAAAATCCTACATGTGATAGGTGAAAATATTTATGGGGTAGGTAAATGTCCAGGGGATATTTGGCATGGGGGGGGGGGGGGGGGGGATATTCGTCCAAGTGATAATTGTCTGGAGTTTTTTGTCCGGGGGGGGATATGTCCTAGAACCTCCTACATTTACAAGAACTGGAACTAAGAATCATTTGACAATGAATGTCAGATGATGCAAAAATTTCAATATCCTGGAAGGTTTTGTACAAAGGCCCTCCATTAAACACTGCAGAGCCAGCTTTGAGGATCACCACGGGGAAGAGTTGCACCTGGGCAGAAAGTCTCTCAATGGTATGTGTGATGGACTACATGTAAAAAGTGTCATATGTTAACTATGCACTGAACAACTGTCAGTAATCATGTGCAAGATTGATCCTATTATATATTTCATACTCTCCAGAGACAAAATGTGCATCAAGTTCTTTTATGCATACACAAACTTTTCAGAAAAGAGTTACTACTTCGACACATTGGGATAATATCAAGCAGGTGAAAGCATGGAGGATTTCGTAAGTCCTTTTCCTCATACCATGATCTAGTTGACTGTTTAGAGCTCTGGTGAAATATGTGCAGCTACCACGGGAACTGTTAGCTACCACAGTCGAATCTGCAATTCGACCACTTCAGCTGAAGATAGGTGATCAAGGTGGAGAAGTGCCTCCACCCATATACTCAGCAAATAAGAACTCTACAACCAGATTTCTCTTACTAGAGACAATATACTACTTCAGGTATGTATTGTTAATGGCAATGCTGAGACTCTGCACAAATCAAGCATCCATGAGATTGATGTGAGACATAACTCTCAATACCTTAGTATAACATGGCACAAACTTGGACACAGTTGGGACAAAAAAAAATATATTAAATAAAAGAATTTGTACTATCAACCCATTCTTCATAATTATGTCCAATAGATTGCACGACTGATTTAAAATAGCTAATTATAAAACTCTACTTCTGGTTGGGAGGGTCATGTGAAAAAGATTAAAAAAAGATTTCTTTAATAGCTGACGATCATTTCCTGGCTTTTGACGTAGTTCTGCTCCTGTGGAAAGCAGCACAGGTACATCTATGCTTACTATATAGTAATGACTCAGAGTTCTTTCACTCTTGAGGAAGGAGGCACTTCTGGAATGGATTTCTTTGCTGTAAGTTTTGTTGTAGACATAAAGCGACATCTTGTGTAGCTTTTGTTCGCCTACTTCAATGGAGCTGATTCTTATACCAACTACTGTGGCTTACTGTATTTCCATTCTAATGAGTTTGTGAAGTTCATTAAAAAAAGTTATAGCTAAAAATATAATTAATACAACAAACCCACAAATAAAGTTGGTGTTCAATCCATTAAGACAAGTCATCACAGCTGCCACCAATGAGCTATAGGCAACTCCACCAACATTTCAATTATATTCAACCAGTGCACATTGGATTGCTAATGAAATATTTTTGAGACGGGTTATCACAGCTACCACAAATGAGCTTTTAGGTTTTAAGCAACAGAAGGGCCTGTGTCAGCTGGAGCGTATACTATGTTAAAAGAGGAGATGATCTATATATAAGTCATAAAGTGGACATTGAAGTTCAAGCTACACATGGTTGAAATACAACTTGTTGCTATATAGCAGGTATAGGAGAGTCTGGGTTTTCCTGGCTATCACAACCACTTCCAGACATTCCACTACCTTACTGCTACTGGAAGTACAAAAATCAGGTAACCACCTTTATCACTAAGTACCTATACATAATACCTGAACACACTCAATCAGAAAATAAAAAGATGTGAATTATGCTCTGTGGTGAGGCCACATAGCACAGTGGTTTTAGTACTATAGGTAATTGGTTTCAAGGTTAGAAACATAGTAACCTATGTATATAGAACTGGTTTCACAACGAGAAATTATGTATTATGCATAACCGTGTTTCAGATGTAGGTAGGTTAATTATTCAACAGATAATAATCATAATTATAATCAAGATACTTAACTATAAATCATACAAGTTCTAGACTGACCAGACACAGAGCCTTCAAGATATAAGCGTTTCTTTCACACACCTGCTTTACCACTTTATCTCATAATACTGAGAAATCTTGGTTGTTAGGAAAATGATTAACCTGTTGTAAACCATCTAGGTGCCATTTTATGCATTATGTACTGAGTTGCTTCAACACAAGGAAGAAGTAGTAGAGACAACCTTTCTTAGAGGTCTGCATGCCTTAGTTAGTTAGTGCTTTTGTTATTCACAGAGGAAGGCCACCAAAACACATCTGCAAGGTCTACAGAAGAACAGCTGGTAAATTTAAAAAAACCCTGAGCAATTGTCATGGCAATGCAGCTTTTCGCAAATAGAGCATAAAGCATTGCTTATTCTAGCCTTAGTTAGCTATCCCAGTGCTTATAAACTACCCAGCTGTTGAGAGGAAGAGTTCTTCAAATGGTTGATGCAGATGGGGGGGGGGGGGGGGGGGAACGATTTAAAAATCCGTACAAAATTGAATCCATGTAGGAATAATATAAAAACACGCTATATGGTCGTTTTTCGTAAATCCAGTCACATGTATTCTATGAGACTATACTGCACACCCTCAAGCAGAGAGCACACATACTATCTACTTTCAAGAGCTGACAAGCTTGTGTCCTATTTGAGGGTATATGTGATTGGATTTGTGAAAAACATCCCAAATGCATTGAAGTTTTAACAAAACAAAATATGATAAAAATTTTATTGCACAAACGGCTAAAACTATCCTTCAAGTATAAACTTGTGGCAGTGGTAAGCCCAGGCACTAGTTCTAGAGTTTAAACTAAGCCTTTTTCATAAGCCAGGTCAATTCACTTACCCTACATGAATGATTCTGATTTAGATTGTGTAATTAGGCGCACTGTGCTTTCTTAGTCAGCCTTGATTTACAGAGATGACTTGTGTATAAGAGATGGCCAGTGCTCCAAATAGATGGCCCCGGGAATATACTAGAAATGATGAGTGTCTCCAATTGTTGCTTCACCTCGGAGGTATATGCCTTTACGTCACCCGCGCCCGCAGCAGATTTGAAATGCATTTACTCCTATCATTTATATTTTAGTGCTTGTTGAAGAGGAACCATGGTAATAGCTCGAAGACAACTTGTTACAAACTTTCAATATTTTCATTTTTGAGAGAAACAGCATTTAAACTGGTTTACCCAGTAAGTGGCTTAATTAGTGTGAATTTTATAGTGACCAACACTTCTACAACACTTCTACATTCCTATCTGTAGCAGACACTTTAATCTTGTTGGTCAACGTAGCGACTACACACACACAGTGTAGCTGAACAGAAAGACTTGCATATAATACTATACATTGTATGTCAGCATTATATTTAACCACAAATGTGTAGATTAACAGACATTATTACTACTATAGCTGGAACTAGGGTTATGGCTAGAGACATGGCTAGAACTGGGTATGTGGGGGTAGGACTAAGGTCAGCAAGCCAACTATACACTGTAGCTGTCGATAGCTGTGAGTGTTTTGAAGCTATATAAAGTGTTTCAGCTCTACACACAAATTATTGTACAGTAGTATTTTCTAGTTATAATGGGTATGCATACATTCTTGTAGTTGCAGGTGGATACAGCATACATGTCACTGGAAGATCCGAAGTAGGCTTCATCAGTATCACATATCTGTAGGAGTAGGCCTTTGAAGCTTGGGTTAACATCAATTTCCACTGGTTCAATGAAGTTCACACACACACACAAAACATAAATTTTCTTTAACTCTTATATTTGTAGCAGATACTTTCTCACACAAACATTGTAGTTATTCATTACATAAATAACACTATCTCATGTTGTTTAAAGGACAATTAGTAGCCATGTGGTGAAAAATGCATTGGAAATTAGCACCACTTTTCTTTAGTTCTCAGAGGCAGATCAAATAACAATATATATCTCGGGTTGCTTAATCATACAATACCTCTACATATTTGGAAAGATAAAAGCAAATTGTTGCCATGTGGTGAAAAATGCATTTGAATTCAGCACCTTTTTTCTTTAGTTCTAACAAACAACAGTGGCAGAGTCAAGGGAGAAGTAGTGCAGTGGTTGTGAATTATGGCAATATCAATGCACTTGGGGTGAGTGCAGTAATGATGGTAAGACAAGAAAGCAGACATTAGCAGGAGAATAGAAGAAAGTGACAAGTTAACTCTGTTATAGTGGTAGGATGAGATGCTAGCTACATAGCTAGATAAATACAAGTCTACTGCTACGATATATAGATAATTGGGCTACTCAGATATGTTTTTGGTTCTTGAATTTCTCACCTTCATATTCTAGTCTTTCAGTGATTCAGTGAGTCATTGACCTCAATAGCTATTATATCCATGGATACTTGTATACTTTTGGAGATGACTGGAAAAGCCAAAAACTACCTTACAAAGTCTGATTACTATGTAAATTTCTGAAAACTCATAACTATAGACCACTCCATGGGTTGGATGCCAACCCAACTTATGATGGAATATATAGCTATATATATTCTGCTTGTGAATAATCAGGCTGCATCCATCCACATCAATAAATAAATATACATTTTGGCACATTGAAAACCAGTCTTAGAGCAAATGGGCCGAGTATAGAGATAAATTACACCAAAATTCCCATCATTCTCAACTCAACCAGAAATGGAAGAACACCCATTATAATCATGCTTTAATACTCTACCTACACTGATACATCCTGCTCCCTCGTTCCACAAACTGTATCTGGAAATTCTCCTTTTCTTCACACGCTTGTTGATACTTGACAAACATTTCTTGGAAATCTGCACGAGAGTCGCTGTTCCCTCTCCTACAATCTTGGAAGGATAAACGGCAGTAATCTGCATTGGTACTCATCCATTGCAGCGCTAAGATGAGAAAGTTAACACTGCAAAAACTCATTGTGCATAGAAAATCTACCAACAAACGCAGTCAGTCATCGGACGCTTTCCCTACTTTTAAACTATCCCTGAAATGGCTCGCGCGGGCGGCTAAATCTGAGACGCCACACAGTAGTAATTTATTTTAATTTTTTTAACCGACAGGTACAGCGACATGACAAGAAAAAACCCCATGAACAGCAAGAGATTGTTGAGGGACAACACCATAATTTGGTGAAGCCAGGATGAGTATTATTAGAGGTGGGGCACAGGAACAAGGACAGATATAGTGAAATGTCCATGGAGTATCAGAATTTGACAAGCAATGGTCCCAGAGAAAGTCAATAATGTGATGCTTGATACTGTAGAATGATAAGGACATGTCGATTATTGGCACTAATGAATTCCACAAGTGGACAACTCTATTATAATAGAAGTGACGACTGGTAGATGTGGAACAGAAGTTATGTCGGAGTTTATTTGCACTGGAGGCTCTCGTGGAAGAAGATACAAATGAAACGTAGTTGTTTATGTCCAAGTTATCAGGAGAGACCTTCAGACACTTGACTAGAAACATAATGTCCATCAGTTCCAGCCAATACATTACAGGTAGTAGGTGCAAAGATATCAGTCCGAATTTATAATCAGATGAGTAATTGTTCAAAATGAACTTGGTAGCTCTCCGTTGCACCCTTTCAGGGCACATTATGTCCTTGATCAGTCGTGGTCTCCAGAGTTGAGAACAGTTACTGCGAATGAGGGAGATATATAGTCTTTTCCTTAGGCTAGGTTCTGTAGAAATGATTGTGCGACGAATGAGGTGTAATGATCTATATGCATTCGAACAAATAGAGATTATGTGCTCTGACCATGACAGACCACTAGTCACAAGAATACCGAGGTCTCTGTATTTATGTACAGATTTGATTGGGTGGTTATCTATTGTGTAGGTAGATGTGGATGACACTGATAGGGAAAAACGCAGAGCTGCACATTTGGTGGGATTTATTTTGAACACCAAGAAGCTAAAGAGTCAAGATCTTGTTGAAGGTGAGTGGAGTTGTCTACATGAGAGACAGACTCAAGTGAGTTTAGTATCGTTAGCATAGAGGTAAGTGGTGCAAAATGAAGTAGCATCTGGGATGTCATTGATAAAAATAAGGAATAGAAAGGGTCCAAGAACACTGCCCTGACCTGAACGAACTGGGAGAAGACCTGATAGTGATCCTTCAATTGGACACTAGGTGAGAACGACCAGAAAGGTATGTTTTGAACCAGCACCACAGACAGTGCCGTATTAGCCCAAGGCAGGGCCCCTAGGCTTCGAGCTTCTTTGGGCCCCTCGGCACCCCCCCCTCCCCCCCCCCCCCTCGAAAGAAACGTAGTCCTTGTGTACTGGCCCTCAGGCAGTGGTCGCACCCAGCTAACTGCCGCTGCCTGACAGGATCTCACCAGCCGCTTGAGACTGCGAGTCTGGCGACAGTTTCACAAGAGCAACTGTCGTTGGGGCTCAGTACATTCCATTGTTTACATCATGCCGAACCATCCCCGACTGTGCTTCACATAAATTGAACCATAATTTCTTTTTTTAAATATAGTACACCACTTAACGGACGACGAATTCGTGGCACGCGCAGGCGCGCCATTGTCACCCTGTAGTAATGGTCATCCTTAGACCATTGTCACGGTATCGTGACAACCACTTTAATTTGACGGTCGTTATATTTTAATGCGATTAGTTACCCTGTTCAGTTACGCTGTTCGTGGTGGTTGTTACTATGAATGGCCTGTGGATATGATACCAAGACTCTACTATATAGAGATGTTATCTGATGATAATAGCATTGGTGATTGTATATACTGTGACTCAAATAGTTGTAGTGATGATGAGAAATAGATATGAGTAGCATTTTTGAAGAGATCAAGAATGAGAGTGCAAGTATGGATGTTGGAGCAAGTGGAAATAGGGGGAGAGATACAGTGAGAGGACTAAGTCAGCAGATGTCAATGGGAGGTAGTGGTAATAGGGGAAGAGCTGCAGGTAGAGGACAGTAGAGGACAGCAGAGGAAGGGAAGAGCTGCAGGAAGAGGAAGATCATATGAAGTGGAACCAGCCATGTGGATGCTAGCCAATATATCTGGACAACTGGTATGATATTCCTGCAATAAGAATAATAACAACTAATATTAGCTACTACACAGACAAATGTTTTTATATCAAGCAAACTTTACATATAAACCATTATTATTTCATTTCAAATTCTAGATGACATTGCTCCACAGAGTACCCCATTCATCCTTCAACCAGGATCTAATGTTCCTCCATCCTGCCAAATGCAGAAGATTGTTTTCCGCTATTCTTTGGACCCACCATGCTAAAGTTTACCATTGGCAGGACCAATGCACATGCTGAGCATAGGTTGCCGAAGTGGGCCCAACCTGGCTGAGAAGTACCCCAACAGGCTGAATGGCAAGGGACACCATTACCAAGTGTGAGGAAGTCAGAGGTGTGACTGTGCTTTCTGCAATGGCAGGATGGCACCAGACACCTCACCCTGTACAGATGTACCGTGGCTAGTTTCAGACCTACCACTCACAGAGGACGTATAAAACTGAATCTATATAAGTATACCTTCATCCTAGTCTCATGGTTATGATTACATGACAGATGTTGCTTCATCACAGATGTTGCTGCAATCCTATATGTAAAATATATTAATAAGTGAACAACTGAATGTGAGCAAGGACTAACCAGCACAGTGTTCTCAGGAGCTATTTAGCTAAGCTAGATAGCTATTTTAACTGCTAACTAGCTATATGGGTGCGCTAGCTTGCTAGCTACTTGGGTACTTTAGCCAGCTAGCTATATGGGTGCGCTAGCTGGTTAGCTACTTGGGTCCGTTAGCTAGCTAGCTTCATGAAGCGCTAGCTAGTTAGCTAGCTATTTAGATACGCTAGCTAAATTATTTACTATTCTACACTATTTAGATGCGCTAGCTAAACTACTTACTATTCCTACACTATTTAGCTTGATCTAACAGTCATGATCTAACAGTCATAAAAGAAACTACTAGGTTAGCTGAAGTAAAGTTAGTTGCTCACCTTGGTAACAAGAGTTCTTCGCTTTACTTCTTTTTATGATTTAATGTTGCTATTGCTGAGCCTGTTAAGGCCATCACATATATAATACAGCACAGTGTGAAACTATTTAGTAACTAACCTAATTTTTATTATTATCAGCTCATATACTTGAAAACCTTTTGAGATTTGAGTAATGAAGTACCAGTAAGTAATCCTAGAGAGGAATAGCACCTAGAACTCCTCTATCGAGCCTCCAGTTCTTCGGACACCAGGAGAAACTAAAATTAATATTGCCCACAGATAAAGTCTCTGGGATGCGCGCACCAATCTCACGTTTACTTTTCAATTAACGAGGCATTGGCCCCTGTTTTTGGTGGGCCCCTGCTCTTTGGGTTCCTGCTCTTGGTGGGCCCCTAGGCTTCAGCCTAGTCAGCCTTATGGATAATAGATAATACGGACCTGACCACAGATTGCCTGTTATGCCATGGGTCCATAGTTTGTAGAGTAACTCAGAGTGCGGTGATTGAGTCAAATGCCTTTCTAAAGTCCAAAAATAGAACATCACAAGTATCTTTATTCTCTATTGAGTTATGTATATCTGAGAATGAAGATAGCAACTGGGATAAGCAGGAGCCATCACTTAGGAAGCCAAACTGATTTTTGGAAAGTTGCAGGCGGATGATATTTTTGTAGATGATAGATTTCAAAACTTTCGACATAGCTGAGAAATTGGCCTGTAATTTTGAACTTCCGAGTGGCTGCTGCCCTTATTGGGACTATCTTATGGATTTTCCATTCATCTGATATAGAGCAGGAGTCAATACAAGTCTTCAATAGGTGTGTTATTGGAGTTAGCAAACAGTTAGAACACATTTTGAGGAGGAGTGGACCCATGTTATCGATGCCTGTGGATTTTGTTGTGTTTAAGGCATGCAGGGCCTCAGATACATCTGATTCATCAATGGTAATGTGATGTAATTGTTCGGTAGGGGATGGTAATTCATCGGTGGAGGGAAGGACAAAATTGCTTGAAGAAAACACAGAATTTAAATGAGAGTTGAACAAGAGTGCCTTTTGTGATGAATAGATAACTGCGGTAGATTCTTGAATGATGGGGTACAATGTAGAATTCGGATGAGATAGATTTCTCAAGTGCCTATAAAGTTTGCCTGGATTTGCATGGAAAGTGGATACGAGGTTGGATTCATAATCTTGTTTTGATGACTGGATTTCAACTTGTCTCTAGGTTATGTAACTTTGAGAGTTATGATCAGTAGGTTTGAGTTTTTGGCGACGACGAAGGGTGCAAGCTTGATTTACCATATGTCTGATTTTTGCATTGAACCACCTTGGAGAGTAGGTTAACCTGGTAATAGGAACAAACAAGTGACAGGCATTCAATATTTCCCCTTAATCCGAGTCCAGATTAAGTTGGCTGAGTGGAGATAGAAATAGAGAGATTGGAGTAACTGTATCCATTATAACACCTATATTCTTTCCTACATTCTCACCTGCCTATGCAGCTAATTTTTGTTTATAATGGCCTATGTGGGAGGTAGTGTTTTGGGGGGCTTGTTGTGCTATCTGGTAAAGGAAAAAATCCAAACAGCCCGTTTGATTTCTCACTAGCACTGCGCAACCTGTCCTCTCGCTCTCTTGATCGGATGTGGATGATCAGTGTCTTCACAGGTCGACTATACCAGTAAAGCCTCATTATTTAATGCAGGTGGCCCATTCATGCATTGCTCAATTATCGGCACCACTGCACAAATCAACGGCAACTCGACACTTGTTTTAGAGGTTAGCCATAACTCTGTGGCGACGGAACTCATCTCTCTGGATGAACCGGCTCCCCATCTGAGCTCCTGATGTTGTTGGGATCATCTAACTACATGTATGTAGGCATCCATACGTCATTCCAAGTTTACGGAATTTTCCGGAACATTTCCTGACATCGAGCTGTTTTGTTGTTTGCCAGTCTTCCTCTTTCTTTTGTTCGCCGAGTTTATTGTATGCACTTGCTAGATAAGTTTGCCATAGCATTCATTTCTGGTTAAATTCCTGTCATAGTTTTCCTGACTAGAGCCATAACAATACCGCCTATTTTTTGGAACTGGCTGATGGCTAATAGTCAGCTCTAGTTACATATCCATTAGGATGCCACGGGTTAGGAAGAAGGTCAGGATGTAGTCTGCTCTGGTTTTGTTTACCACACATCCCAGATCAAGGTAAGCAATGGTCAGATGAGTCATGCAAACTTGAGGATAGTTGATTTGACCAGCATGCAGTCATTGAGCATGACTGTACAGAACTCTTTGCTAGGTCACTCATGGCATGAAGCCAGGACTATGGATTTACTTAACTGCAACTGAGGAGCCGGATTAGTTTAGAAAAGATTTCAGATTGTCTACTGGAACTAAACCTGGGCATATTTAGCTGTTTATACATAGGTGATGTTTGCCTGCTGTCACTTGTTGGACAAATTATGTGTTGACTCTCTAATCTATGACACTGATGAAGAGAGATTTTGTTTATTTTATTTTCCATTGTGTAGCATGCCTACATTTATTTATGTTGTAGTATAATTTTTCTTAATGTTTCTTCTATTAATTGTTTTGGTGCTAATTTATCTTGTTTGCATCAGATATGAAGATGGTGTTACTGTGTAATAAAGCAACTACAATGTATTGTAGGTCTGTTAGGGTTGTGCTAAAAGCATGAGCATCACCTGGTGCCAGGAGCATGTGGACTTGTATGTGGTGCCGGTAATAGGTACAGGATAATGATAATTGGCATTTTAGTAGGTAGGCTCTGATTTAATAGGTGCCAACGGAGTTGCTGAGTATTCAGAATGCATTAGAAGACAAATATTACTCTAGCATTATTAACCAGTAAAATTAGTGCTAAGGATCGAAAAGTGATAAAAGCAGGGTTAGATAGTGGTGAAATCGATATATTAATGCTTTATTCCAAAGCTTAGTAGAATTTAAAGATATTGGTTTTATTATATATAATCGATGAACAGCACAGATTTAGAGTTGAGCAACAGTTTGAATTATTAGTAAAAGTTTCACATCTGGATGTATTAATGACCGCAACACCGACCCTCGTAAGTCAATAGCTGAGCAAGATTACATCCTGGAATTAACTAGGATGTAGAGTTGTGTTAAATTCACTTCCAGTGCAAGAATCAACTTCCTGGACAGAGCCGCTGCAGTGAGTTACATATGCATTGGCAGCTTACTGGTGCACAGTTATATGATTTTTTGGCAACATACATGAACGAATACATAGATATGTAAATTAAATAATTTTTTAATTACTGACCTAGCTAGGGCACATTGTACTCACTGGATATGAGATGTCAGTGGGTTGCCTCAATGCATGTGAACAGCCATGTAGGTACAGATATGGGGTGTAATTAACTTGTTTAGAATAATGAAAGCTGTAATATTACCCCCTTAGAGGTGAGAGCTTGTGTACAACTACTTGAGAATCATTGTCTGGTGTACCTAGTGGTAGCTCTCATCCAACCATCCCCCTCACCCCTCAAGGTATACCTAGTGGTAGCTCTCATCCAAACATCCACCCTCACCCGTCATGGCATACCTAGTAGTAGCTCTCATCCAACCATCCACCCTGACCCCTCAAGGTATACCTAGTGGTAGCTCTCATCCAACCATCCCCCTCACCCCTCAAGGTATACCTAGTGGTAGCTCTCATCCAACCATCCCCCTCACCCCCTCAAGGTATACCTAGTGGTAGCTACAGGCCCGTACCCAGACTTCCGAAAAGGTGGGTTCCATCACTGGTGTTTTGTAATCTTTACCTAATTACCTGATGTAGCATACAAAATCCTGATAAGAGGCACCTATAGGCTATACTGTAAATTTACCATGTTTTCTGACCCCAACTCTATTGCAAACTAAAGAACATACATTTCGGTTATGGAACACTGAGTTTCCCAAGGGGTCCATAACTCTGAGTCCTACTTTAAATATTTATTATTTTTTTAATCCAAAATATATATATTATTTTGTTGATTTACTGTATTAATAAGATAAACTATACATTATATACCTAATAATAAAAAATATACATATTACTATGGTCATTAAGTGTTGATGGAGTCTGCCACAAACATTAAATTAGAATTAAGTTAATTAAATATAATAATTAAATCAAAAATTAAGTAATAATAATAATAATAATAATAATAATAATAATAATAATAATAATAATAATAATAATAATAATAATAATAATAATAATAATAATAATAATAATAATAATAATAATAATAATAATAATAATAATAATAATAATAATAATAATAATAATAATAATAATAATAATAATAATAATAATAATAATAATAATAATAATAATAATAATAATAATAATAATAATAATAATAATAATAATAATAATAATAATAATAATAATAATAATAATAATAATAATAATAATAATAATAATAATAATAATAATAATAATAATAATAATAATAATAATAATAATAATAATAATAATAATAATAATAATAATAATAATAATAATAATAATAATAATAATAATAATAATAATAATAATAATAATAATAATAATAATAATAATAATAATAATAATAATAATAATAATAATAATAATAATAATAATAATAATAATAATAATAATAATAATAATAATAATAAAACAAATGATGGCCAGCAACTATATATATATATTTTCCCTTCTTTTCTTCTATATATATATTTAAATTGATCTTGTTCAATATAAATGCATTATAATGTAGTCTGTTCATATGATGTGCATTAATACCGTCAATTGCAAAACATTGGAAAGTCATGAAGTTCAGGATGAAAGGCAGAAGCTCAGGTACAGGAGCTTCAGGTAAAATGGTTCAATATAGAGTATATATATATTATGGAATGGGTAATCTGTGATCAATCCAGAAATACACTGCTCAAGTGCAACCGCCTTGGGTGCAGCCTGGAAAAAAGATCCACAACCTGATCTAGATCAATGTGATGCTGGTAATGTATATGCATCAACGCCAGAGATGTCAATTGATCTTCGGTCATACTACATCCCATAAAATTACATAATCTGCGTACAGTACTAGCATTTCGTTCACATTCACAGGAAGTGACGGGTTTGGTGCAAGCAATCTTCAATAAGGTGTATACATTGGGGAACAAAAGTTGATCACACTCTTTCAGGGCAGTAGCACAAGTACTGGGCCTTTCTGAAGCAGGTGTGCAGACAAAACTTTGTTTCCAATGGCCAAGTTCTTGGTCAAAAAGCTCAGGTGATGGCAAATCGCTAAAATAAACATCCACACTATCAGAAAAATTCACATCATTCTTCGTACACAAAATAGAAGGGACAAGACATAGCAAAGAGGATGAAGTTTTGGATAATGGTGAGAATCAAGTCTCTAAGTCACATATTATATGGTCAACAAAGGGGAGAGCCACATTTATTTTAAACCACTCCTCAATTGTACTTGCCTATAATATCGATCACTTCATTTTGTATTCTAGGTGATATATATGTTGCATTCTTCACCCTTGGATGCTGTAGATGCATCTTCAACAAAGGATCATGCTCCGCTAAAACATTCAAGAAAGCAAGAAAGTTTCCAGGATTTCCTGTATGGTTGTGACTCTCCTTGTCACCCCTTAGTGCAAACACTGTCGACCACAAAATAGAACACCTTCAGTGCAACACTTACAATATGCCTGTTGTCTCGTATATTTCGAACACGTTCAACATTCATACGAACATCAATATTATGCTCAGGTTTGTCAATGGACTGTAGCAGAGCTCTAGCATCAGCAATAGCATTAATATGATAAGCAGTGGAACCATGTGTACCAAGTATTTTATTTACTTTAACCCACTTCTTAAAAGGCTTATTCACAAGCACACCACATTTAGTCCTATCTGAAGCAAGCAACGCACAATATTTACAAAATCCACCATCTATTGCCTTGCTATATACTAACCATGGATATTTTTGTAGCCATTTCACCTGAAAGCTCCTATTACACCCGGAATCGTACACCTTAGGGAAAGTAAACATACTTCCGGGTATAAAGTGCTGGGTTAAGATCTTGTACTTCTGTCCAAGAGAGAAGGACTTTACAGCATCTTGGACTGCGTCAACTGAAGACCACATTGCAGGCTTTATAACACAGCCTATATCCACATCACTGGAGATACTATTAATAGCTGCAGCCTTTTCAATTCTAGTGGCAACACTACCACAGATATTACCAGCCCCAGAATCATCACTGTCACTGCTGCTATTCTCATCTTTATTAATAAATGTCACTACTTCCTCTTTGTCACTTACTACTCCACTCTGTCCTGGTTCACTCCACTCTTCTTTGACTTTTACTATCCTTTTGAAATATTTCAGAAGCCCGCTAGGGTTGCCAAATGGTAACTTTCTCTTGCTCGCCATTATCAGCTGCCAACTCTGCTCAGAAAAACAAGCACATGTGATGTAACTTAACTTACCAGATTTTCTGCAAGTTGAAAGGGGGCTTCGATCGAATCCCTCGAACCCCCCCTGGGAACCGGTCTGAGCTATCATCCAACCACACACCCCCCTAGATCCTGATATGTGCTTGCATGAATGAATGCTTTCTCAATAAATCCCACTCTCGAGTCACTCACATGTTTAACTTGAAGCCTAACAGCTAGTAAAAAAGGCTTCTAGTCTTCTATTACCAGAACACTTTGTGCCAACAAGGAGCTAGTTTTCCTTTTCCAAAAAGAAAATTTGGTCTGGGAAAGGAATGACAAAAAGCTCTTTCAGATAAGAGTGGTGTCTAACATTCCCATAGCTTCATTATGATGTTGACAAAGCAGCTTTTTGGAATCTATGCATGAAGGCATCTCATAATGGCTAACAAGTACAAAATGAGAATTAGGTGAGGAAGTAGCCTCTCCTTCACCTCCTTGTTCTCCAGCATCAGCGTAGCCATTATCGTCGGGAGGAAGTAGCCTCTCCTTCACCTCCTTGTTCTCCAGCATCATAGTAGCCATTATCATTGGGAGGAAGTAGCCTCTCCTTCATCCTTGTTCTCCACCTCCTCTTACAATTCAAATATATATTAATGTAATTCAGTAATTGAAACAAGTTCATATGAAGACGAGGATGAATAACCATATTCATGAGGATGAATAACCATATTCAATAGGATGAATAACCATATTCAAGTGTGTTACATGGAGGCTAAGAGAGAGGCCTGGTCTATAAAAAAAAAGACAGCCTGCATGTAAACAATAAATTAAATGACTATTGCAATAACAAGGGGATAGTGTGTATGTGTCTGGATGTTAGATCTGAGCTGTATGAAGGACTTGTGGATGATATTGTGCATTTGTTGTTGTACTATGGGGGGTTTGCAGTAATAAAGGAAGATTATAGGATATGGTTGAAGGGATTGAAGGGGCTGAAGAGTGGGTGTCACTTAATGGAGAAATTAAGATAATGAAGGGAGAGCCCTGCCATTTGGTTAATGAAGTATCCTACATATGAAGCACTACATTAAAGTATCTAAGCCTCACCATTCATATTATTAAGCATCACTACACCTTCTGGGGCAATCACTATTCCTTATTGGGTGAGCATCATTACTTCAGACAACAGTAGTGAAGGTTGTATTTTAGTAGCATTGTGCCACACAATCTACAAACTTTCCCTTTAACACAATAACACCAAAACAAAGCACGCAATATAACATATTACAATTATAGATAATTATATTAATATACCTATGTAGGGCAGCAAGCCATCATTTTCTACCCACTAATTTCAGTTGGATAATGTATATCAAGGCATTAATTTGATCATATTTAAAATTACATGTTGAAATTACACTACACAAAACTTGTGAATACTATAGAGGCTAGTGTAATCGTGATTATAGTCAAGATCTAATGGTATTTCCTCTTGTCAAACCCTTTCCATTGCACAGGAAGATTCACTATTGAGCTGTGTGTGCACCATGAGTGTTGGCATCACATTATTCCTGATGAAGTCTAGTTCATCTAGCCCAAATGTTGAGTGAGTTAATTAAGTTGATTATCAGGAAAGTTATTTGATCATTTTCTTGTATTCTTTTCTTGTTTTGTTTCCTTTATTTAAAATACTTGTGGTGAGAAGCCCCTTCAAGAACTTTATAGGTGCTTCTCATTAAACCTCAAGAACTAACCAGTTATAAGAAAGTTTCACGTTTATTTTACTGAAGTACACAAAATATACAAAATAATGTATTGCCCATTTTTTAAAATCTGTGTTGAGTGTATGTATGTGTGTTTGTGTTTAAGTGTGTGTGTGCATGTGTGTGTGTGTGTATATGTGCATGTGTGTTGTGTGTGTGCGCTTGCATGTTTGTGTGTGTGTGTGTTATCTATGAGGCATAGACAACCCTGAGGTATGGTGTCAGGGTTATTTAGGAAATCAGATATGTGATTGGAATGTATGGGAGGACTTCTAAGAACCAGTGGGAAGGAATCGGCCTCATTCGTAGATATGTATGTATATAACATATGTGTGTAGGTGCATTGTGTGTTTGTGAGTGTGTAGGACAGTGTGTAGGTGCATTGTGTGTTTGTGAGTGTGTAGGACTGTGTGTAGGTGCATTGTGTGTTTGTGAGTGTGTAGGACAGTGTGTAGGTGCATTGTGTGTTTGTGAGTGTGTAGGACAGTGTGTAGGTGCATTGTGTGTTTGTTAGTGTGTAGGACAGTGTGTAGGTGCATTGTGTGTTTGTGAGTGTGTAGGACAGTGTGTAGGTGCATTGTGTGTTTGTGAGTGTGTAGGACAGTGTGTAGGTGCATTGTGTGTTTGTGAGTGTGTAGGACAGTGTGTAGGTGCATTGTGTGTTTGTGAGTGTGTAGGACAGTGTGTAGGTGCATTGTGTGTTTGTGAGTGTGTAGGACAGTGTGTAGGTGCCTTGTGTGTTTGTTAGTGTGTAGGACAGTGTGTAGGTGCATTGTGTGTTTGTGAGTGTGTAGGACTGTGTAGGTGCATTGTGTGTTTGTGAGTGTGTAGGACTGTGTAGGTGCATTGTGTGTTTGTGAGTGTGTAGGACTGTGTGTAGGTACCTTGTGTGTTTGTTAGTGTGTAGGACAGTGTGTAGGTGCATTGTGTGTTTGTGAGTGTGTAGGACAGTGTGTAGGTGCATTGTGTGTTTGTGAGTGTGTAGGACAGTGTGTAGGTGCATTGTGTGTTTGTGAGTGTGTAGGACTGTGTGTAGGTGCATTGTGTGTTTGTGAGAGTGTGTGTGTAGGTATGTGTGAATCAGTGTGTATGTGTGTGTGTCACAGAGTGCGTGAGTGTATGTAATTGTGTGTGAGTGAGTGTGTATGTATGTGTGAGTGTGTGTGAGAGTGTGTTTGTATGGGGCAAGATGGGGAGTGGTCACCCCTCTTAGCTCTACTGCTCATTAACACTTGAATTTTTTTGATCGGTCAGGTATATGGAGCTCATGCAAAATTGGGTCCCATCAGTTATTTTGCTTGCCAATTACTTACAAAGAATCCAATGATTAATATCTACCTTTGTATTGGCGGCATGGGGAAGAAGTCATGGAGCTTTATCTATTGCCTATTGATTAGTTCCCTAGTATATAACCAGGTAATTGCATTTGGGGTGGAAATATCATAACCCATTTCTGCTAAGTATATAAAATCTTAAATATATGTATATAATAATAACCTTATATATATTATATACCTTGTTGAAATTTTACAGAATGACATGGCGGTGAACCTTATTCCATATAGCTAATGCTTGCTCTCCCAGAAAACACAATGTCACTTGCTTAGTCACAACTATTATATGGCTTTGGATATATAGCACTTGAGATATATGATATTCTATATTATTCTCAGTGGGTTGGTGCCGTGATGGTATGCGATCATCTGACGAGTCGCATCTCACTTCTTACAAGTGTGATTGCATTAATTTGGATACTGTTACCAATAGCTAATGTGCACATACAAGTGTTTATACTTGTAATCATTATACTGTGAGCATGCGTGTTATATAATTGATGAGCATATTTCACCCTTGCACCGACTTACTGTTGAAGTATATGCAAACAGGAAGCTGTTGGAATTATAACTTTCAGGTTCACAGTCATGCATCTGCACAAACCAAACAGCTGCAGTCTGTTCATCGTGGCAGGTCAGATTGTAGAAAGTGGCATTATCAGAATGCCATCCTATAAATATATGTATACACATAAGACTGGGTGTTGACTCTCTCCTGTTTCACATCCATATGGCTCACTGTAATTACAAAGTGGCGTACATTTCACATCATCACCATAGCAACCACTCTAATGATAAGGTTGGATGTGATAATAATGATTGTATAGGGAAACTTTATGACTAGTAGTGTAAAGGTAGTCTGCCTCAAAGTGTGGGATGAATCATCTTTTAATGAAGAAGCACAAGAAAAATACTTGGAAAAAATTATATCCAGCAACTACTTTGTCACATTTTAGCACCTATTTTAGCGCCTATTGTAAACACCCATTTTGTATGGTAAGACTTCCGCTAGCCACTGATATTTTAACTGGCTAGTACTTTCCAATGAGCAGCCACAACTACCACCGGCTCAGGCACATGTTGTGTATAAAATTATAGTTAATAATACAATAGCGAGCATTTCCTGCTGGGGGGTTAGGGCAGAAAAAGACATTATACCGAGTCTGTCTATTAGTTTTGAACTTCATACTTTATATATATACCCATAATATGCATATGTGTGCAGGTATAGAGGCAGGTGGTATAAAGAGAGATGCCAATCCACCAAGATGCTCTACTAATGGTTGCCTAATTGAGCGAGACAACGAAGACTTCTTGGAGGGTCTGCTGCAGGTCTGTCCTCTGAATTCGGATTGGTTCCCTTGGGTCGGTTATGCTGCCAGGTCTTGCCAGGAAGTGGCTGCTGCAAGTGCACGGAACAAGGCAGGTTTCTACTGGATCACTGAACACACAGCAAGAATACTGCTGCATTGTTGAACTACACAATGGAACAGCTGTTATAGTGAGACTAGCATGTCAGCATAGTTATGTTATGTGCCCACATATTGTTAGTGGGTGAAGTACATTCTGAATTATATTGAAGTTTGAACATTGTTGCAATTGATCATTGAATTGTAGCGAACATTTGAGTGACGAACATTTGTAATACACCACGTGTGGCCTACACTCAATTCTAATTATAAAACAGCACAGAAGCTAACTCCATTATGTCATTACTATCACATGGAGAATCTGTGGAGCTCCAAATTTGTAGCCACAAGTTCTTGTAAGAATTTGCATTATTGCCCCCTTAAGATGCCAGTCAGAGGGTTATATGCTATGCCCAAAGTCAGTCTTTTATTTCAACACCAATTACCAATTAGCAGCATGGGCTGAGAGAATGGTACTAAGTGCTACCCCCTTTTTATCCCACCAGCTGCTAATGATAATAAACTTCAAAATCACAAAAGCCTAAGATATTTTTAAGCCTAAAATAGCTTGGTATGAGTGATTGGCTATGTAGGTACCAAAGTAATGGTATAGCAGGTGTATATATATCAAGTACATCATGAGCTACACCACAGCAGCTCAACTAGTTATTATTATAGTACATCAAGTAAGACCAGACTCTCCAGACACTCTGGATCCAGCTCCAAAGTGGAGTCAGACCTCAAAACGACCCCATTTTGTAGTGCCAATTTCAAAAAATAAAATGCAGGAGCAACACTACATGTGATTTCAGGTCCAAATTTGCTGTGGGTAGTTCATATAAATTATTGAGGGACTAAAACCAATATTGAAAGCCTATTAGATGTCACCACTCATTCTCACGTCTTGACATAGTACTAACTTTATTTCTAAGGTATTTCAAAGTTATAAATAAACCTAGGAGTATCTCCTTCAACTTCCTTAAGATAAATAATAGTTGTTATCACAATGCACCAAATTAGTCATTAAAAAAACACCAACATTATCTGGAAGAATGACAATCCACTAATATACGATGGGTTTGATGGGGATTAAACCAGTCTGTTATCGTGGGTTGAGCTAAGAAACACTGAGTCTAGGCACTATAAGATAATATTTTTATTGATTTCAGCCACATTCACATTCACAAAACTGAGGACTGAGATCTAGCTCCTTTTATAGCAGTAAACTCCCCAAGTACTTTATGACCCTATATGGATATATGCATACAGCTCACATTAGCTAGTTATGTGCATGCATTTGTTATGTTCAAGTGGCTCACACCTTCCCTTTAAAGGGCTCAGTCTCCCCAACAGGTAGTTTCACCTGGCCATGATGACTTCCCTGACCTGTCAGGGGTTCTCCTGGGTGGGTGATTCATGACTGAATGGAGCTTGTGTCTCCTTCATTATTTTGTTTCTATAGCTAACAGTTGTGTGATGTAATCTCAGTTATGCTGCCCCATAGAGATTAGTATTTTAGTAGGTGTAGCATGTGGAAATGGTGTGCTGTGCCTACATCCTGTGTCTACATCCTGTGCCTGCATCCTGTGCCAGCATCCTGTGCCTGCATCCTGTGCCTGCATCCTGTGCCTGTATCCTTCCCTCCCTCCATCAGCTGCCACCGTGTTAATGATCCTAGATGTGCCCCTCCAATGTGTAATGTTTGCACCAAAGCTCCATGCACACAGGGGGAGTGACAGTTCCCCTCCCATGTAATGTTTTTTCCACAAAAAGGTCAGAATTCATTCAGTAATTGTCCTTATGCAGACAAGCTGCTTAGTAGTTGAAAGCTGAGAGAACTTTGCAGGTATCAAGAAGAGTACACCTCAGCATTTCTATTGTCACGTTAGCCTTGACTGGAATCAAGTTTTTACAGGCGGTTTCACCCATATATACTGGGGGAAAATTAATATGAGTGTGGCAATTACAATGCCCGACCAATGTGTAAACGGTCCCCTCTCATCTGTAACAACTTAGTATCAGATTATTCAAACTTGCCTAGGATGTGCCACTATAACTCAGTTTTAAAAAGTTTGCAACTCAATATTATAATTCAGAATAGCTACACACATTATAATGTGAATAATAGAGCTAGCTAGTTAAAATATATTATTACATCTGTTTCATTGTGTAGTCCTCACTAAAGTAAATTATGATCTATATACACAGAGCACAATACGTCTGTCTCTCTGCGTGCCTGTATGTCTGTGTGAATGTCAGTTCAACTCAGGAAGCCAAAGGCTAAATTAGTATGACCTGCAGAGACCAGCCAAGGAGGGTTCTAATCTCACAAAAAAGTTCAGTATAGCATTTTAGAATTTTTAGCAATTAGGAGTAAACTTGCGCATGCATTTTTCACATTTCCAGTGATTGCACTCAAACGACCAGCGGCACTACTGATGCTACTTTCATAGAAAATAATTCACACAACTCCAAGTTTGCTAACTAGACTGCCTCTGATCTTATGCTTTTAGAGGGGAAAGGCTACTTCTTGTTTCTTTGTCTCGAATGATGAGCAGAGTGCTTAGTCATCAACACCTTCTACATACCCTAGTACATCTGTTTGCTTCTCTCGTTTAAATAGTGCCAAGCTTATCAACAGATGCTGATTGGTGAATGGTGACTAGTCACAAATATATTTCACCATTAATACTTATCGGGTCTATCGCTATCACAGATCAACATTTGGTGTTGCATCAGCACTAGCTATTTTCGAGAGAAACGTGGATGTGATTTTACAATATTCTACAAAGGATTTCTTATGAAATTTGTCAGGGTCTCTATCCCTACCACATATTAACATTTGGCATTGCAACATCACTGGCTGTTTCACAGAGAACCATGGATGTGATTCTACTAGGTATTTCTCAAGTAGTGTGTTATTTGGATGATACATGGATAACTCGGGTAGAACACCACAGAAACTTCAAACAAGTCCTAAACTGCTTACAGAAATATGGGATTCACATCAAGTGAAGTAAATTTGTGCTTTGGCTGAATATCATGAAGAGCAGATAGATGCCAAAAGCATACACACAACCTCAAGGTTGAAGTAAAGAGAATGCATTCAACAAAAACATTCAACAGCTTCATTCTTTCTTGGGGCTAATTCATTATCCTAAGAAGTTCATGCCAAACTTTACTTAGCTCCTGCAACCTCTCAATGCCCTACTCCCATCAGGAAGTAAATGGAAGTGGTCTAATGATTGTCAAAAAGTCATTTTCACAGGATAAAGGGATTCTTGTTTCAGCTAAGGTGCGTGCTCACTATGATCCAAAACTTTCCGTCACAACTGGTTAGGGTACATCTTCCTATAAGCATGGGAGCACTTATTCATCAGGTCCATCTTGACAGCACTGAAGGAACAATAGCACTTGCATCCAAAACCGTCAGTGTAAGGAACTATGCACACCTGGATAAGGGCACAAAGGCTGTGTCCTAAATACTGTATGGATGTATGTGTGCAAATCACAAATCACCCATTAGGGATTTACTACACTGGCTGCAATGTATACAGTGTTGTGCACTGATGCTTTAGGCCTGCAAGAATGCCATTCAGATTTTGGAGCGTGTTAATGCTGATGGACTGTTTAGCTGCGGCGGTAAAAACAAACACCTGGCACTACTTTCACTGTAAGCCAAATTGAAACAATACCTGTTACTTATTTGCAGCTCAAGACAGTAACTCCTCCTGATCCTATATTTTGAGACCTGGATATATAGCCTGGCAATGTCTCTACCATGTTGAAACCTTATTGGGCCAGATGGACTGAGCTGAGTTTGGATGTGGGTTGTATATTGTAAGGTCCATAAGTAATAATTCTACAGAAAGTGCCTTGAAAAAATTACATCAAACACACTCAGGAAATGCAAGAATGCAATAAGCTAAAATTATATATACTGGCCATGGTTTGACAATGATATTATAGCTTAATTCTTGTTAAAAATGCAAAAATCTGTTGCCTAAAATGCTAGAGATTATGGTGAGGTGTGTATATAGAAATTGTGTAGATTGATGACATTTTGTGCTCTCCATCTGCCATTCCCTCCTTCCATTGCCCAATGCTCCTCTAGATTTTCTCTTGTCACACACAAATTTTATAGCTTCATTCATCATAACTTCAAGACTCGTTTGAACCTGCATATAAATGGTAGCTTGTCTCCTCAACTAAGTGATATTCACTACAATTCTCATGATCATTTTCCATATATATACATTGCATGATAGCACATGGAACAACTTAATGCTGCTCATATTTTAGACTACTATAAAAACTGTATAGTCATAGGAATTACGCTTAGTTCAAGAAGTAACAGTATTCTTGCAGTGTGTTGTTGCCATCAGTGATCCAGTAGAGACCTGCCTTATTCCGTGCACTTGCAGCAGCCACTTCCTGGCAAGACCTGGCAGCATAAGACTTAGCCCGACCCAAGGGAACCACTCCGAATTCAAAGGAGAGCAACTGCAGCACATCCTCCAAGATGTCTTCGTTGTCTCGCTCAATTGGGCAGCCACTGTCATAGAGTCTTGGTGGATTGGCACCTCTCTTTATACCTTTATCGGAACACAAACACACACACACACACACATATATATAAGCATGAAGGACAAGAGCTAATTAAGTTCATACACAGACCAAGGTTGCGAGGAAGTGAGGTTACTAATTATATCTACCCACGATTACTATTATATATTCCTACCTCTCTCTCTTGTGTCTGAATATTCTCTAGCACATGTGCATTTTAATCATTAAATTCGATGACTCAGTTTCCAGAACACTAAATTAAATAGCCTCCAAAAAAATGCTCTCCGAGTTGCTCCAGCATCCTTTCCCTCAGGCATTCAAAATGCAACCTATTCTCACTTGTAAGTGCAGACAGTTTTCTTTCCTCAAGCTTGTAATGTGATGCTATCTTCTTGGATTGTGCCAGGGTGTGGGTTGTATCACATGGTTTGGTAGCTAACTAATGGTATATAGCAGGCTCACGCGAGTCATAGCATCTCACTATTCCCAATAAAAGGCTAGAGCATCTAGTCAAAATGTCAAAGAGAGAGTAAAATTCAAGTTGTTTATTTTTAGAAGTTATTGTACATAATTACATTTTGTTAACTGAGAGTTCGTTGAGAACGGTATAATATTTGAGAGACATTTGCTTAAACTATAGGAGCCTAATGTAAAAACCTGCTAATAACTGGATGAATTGTTTAAAATGTGCGACTTCCATTTTTATGATTATTCATAAGAGGGCAGGATTTTTAATGCTTTGCTCACTTGTGAGATATTATAGCAACAATGTTTGACAAACTCAGTTGATTTAGTGTTATGAATAACAAGGATGGAGGTTCTATTAATAAAACAATATTGAAAGTTATACTATTTAACTTACCGAATGATCTTATACTCCAGTATACTGTGATAATTGGCAATATAGTATAATAATAATTGTTGAGGTATAGATGATAATTGGGACAGGTTGCTTGATCAATGTGCGATGGAAGGGCATATACTTGATGCACATAGTGTCCAGAAATATCGTCAGTATTTTCGTAGATTATCCTCAGAGAGTGTGTTGTTATGTTATCATATGACACAGTGATGTTGAACGCATTCCTGTCACTAACATACACACCATCTTTGTATAGAACATCCATAAACTCAGTTACTTGGAGGACTGCTGCAGCATTAGCCATTATAATGTTCTCAGTGGCAAAGTTTTGGTAAGGAGTGCCTTGGTGTGCTGGAAGAGCATAGTCCTTAATGATGTCCTCTGGATTATATGTAGGGAGATTAAACTCCTGCAGAATAAATGTCACAGGAGAAATTAGAGCACTGTTTTCAATCAGCAGCAAAAGATTCCTATTGCAGATCATTCTACCAGATCCTATCGAGTTGATTTTCACTTCGTACTTGCCTGCATCAGACGTGGTCATATTTGATATGGTCAGTGACATCCCATTATTGGTTATGTTAATTCTATCATCAGAGGAGAGTTTAGTTCCATTGTGGTACCATGCCAGAGAGCTGATGAACTGGGATATATAGTGATCAGACATATTTATTCTCATTACTGTGTTTTTCTGGGGCAAGAATGCTCGCGTGATGGGCTCATCAGTTTGCAGCAATCCTGAGATTAGGCAAGGGTATGAAATGGTTCATATTCAAAATCTGTCATTAATTATGGCAAAACATATGATGTCGAGCTTTGGTAATGCATATTTTACTATCAAATTTTTTTTAAACATGACGTTTAATAAAATTACACTCATTCAGCATTAAATCCTTAAATTTGGTAATAAATTTTATTACATTGTTACATTGTATATGTGCAGTATAAAAAATCAAAGGCTTAATGGAAGCTCCTATTTTCATTATCGGAGAAAAAGATGTTAACCCTTTCATGGTCGGGTTTAAAAAAAAAAAATTGCTACCATTACTAAAATTAACTGTATTGTCTCAAATATTTATTAAAGTCCATAGCAACCATATATTTTTGGAATCACACATAGTTACTTCATATGTAGGTGTGGTTTATGTTGCCTAGCAACAAAGTATGTGGTTGTAATTGTGGTTTTAGTAATTAATTTTTCAATTTCAAGTCAATTATTGTTCTATTTTCAAATATATTTTATGATAACATGTTTTATACATTTGCAGGTACACAAATTTCAACCATAATGACCAGACTGCAGCATGGAATTATGAAAAACAGAAGAAAGCTTACATCACAGAGCTCAAATACCCATCAGTCACGATGAGACATCGTGACTGATGGCTCTGTGAGAGGTGGGACTGCTGTGACTTTGTGTAGATCCAAAAACTGTGGACATAGAAACAGATATTTTTATATTCTATACCATTTTGAACAGTAATACTTACCTAAAGGCTGAGTAAGACTCTTATCACTAGAGCTGGAGCTGTCATCAGAAACTATATCTATTGGATCTTCATCTTCCTCCGTTACTTCTGAGTGACTAAGCTCAGGGTTTGCTCTGGGAAGGTAGCTCTCAACACCTTCGCCTTCAAAATCACTGTCATCCGCTTCAGAAAGGCCGAAATCGTCGTCTTCCAGTAAAAGCAGCACATCGCTAACGTTCAAGCGCTTAGCCATGATTTCCGTGTGAGCTTTCCGGGTTCAAAGTCCTTAGCAACCGTTATGCTGTCATTGTTTTGTGAATACCACGTGATAGAGCAACGTTTTAGGCGTCGTTTAATAAGATTTTTATGGGGGTAAGTTTGAACGATCTATTTTTTATGAATTTTTTAACTGCGAGACTTCTTAGGGCGCTTTAAAGCGCCCATGACCGTTAAAGGGTTAAAAAGTTATGAATGTTGGTAGAGGTTGATGATTAAATTCCACTCCTGCCTTTGAGAAAGGCTTTGGGTTACCTCCTTGTCTTGAGATATGTTGAAAGAAAATCCAGCGTTTTGGGAAAAGTTGGAGAACTTCTCAATCTTTGGTAAAAAAACTAATGCAAAGTGTAAGTGTAAAGTGGGGCTCACATTCTCCATTTAATGCCTAAACTTGATGATGGCTGACACCACCAGGCAGAAGGTCAGCTTTGCAGTCTAAGTAGCTGCGGCAGAAGGTCAGCTTTGCAGTCTAAGTAGCTGCGACAGAAGGTTTAGGAATGGACATGGGCTAGATTGCACTGGCTAACATTAAACTCCAGGATAACTGAAAGCCATCGTTCCCCAAAACGGGTTGCAAATGCCAGCCATTTTGTTTAGCTATATACCTGTGAATGCATTTTTCTCATTCGCGATGATAGCACACAAATAATGCTCCATCGCAACATATTTATCAACAAAACTACGCTAGCCTCGTTTTAGATCTCATCTCATAAAACAGATTGCTAGTGAGGCTGCTTCTAGCTTTACTCTATTAGAAAAATACCATGTTTGTTGAAATGGGGATATTTACAGAGGGCAGCATCGAGTTCACTAGCATGGTAGCTTCTAGCACTACTACATTTGGAGAGAAAATACAGTTGGTAGGTAGCTATATAACAAGGGGTTGGGAGAGATTCAACACTTGGGGGAGGGAGACCAGCTCATGTTGTCCGCATCTGATAGATATTTTTCCCTTTCACCAGGCAGCACTGAGAAGATCTGCTAGTTAAATCAATAAAAGTATCATGAGAATGGACTCACTTGTTGCAGGTTAAAAAAAATCCTCATCCACAAAGTGAAATGTGATATTTTTAGAGGATAATTCCTCTCACTGCCTTTGATATCACATCAGTGCTATATAGCAGCAGCACGAATTGATTTTGTGCTCTTCCAAGCCATGGCAGACACCTAACATTATTTCATCAGGGAAACCAAATAATAAATTGATGATGAGTATGATGAGTATGAGGATGATGAGGATGAGTATGATGATGAGTAAGATGAGGAGGATGAGGATGATGAGTATGATGAGTATGAGTATGATGGTAAGTATGATGAGGAAGTGATGATGATAAAAAGTATTATAGATTACAAAAGTGATGCAGAAAAACAATAATTATGGAATTCCAAAATGAACAAATTAAAATTCTGGCTGTAAACCTGCTTTCTATGTCTGCTTCTAATGAAAGCTCGAATCTATTTTGGATCACTTTTGGTGTCATAATGATGATGGTTATTCTGTATGAAACTTCCCAATGTTCATATTTTAGAATTATTCCTGATTTTTGGATAGAGACCTAACCCTTTGCCGCCTTCTATTCCAGAGATTGATTGTGCTCTATGGCAAGGAAATATCGCTTCTGTTCTATGATCTGTTACCTAGGTATAGTGTGCATTGTAATGATCTTTTTTGTTTTGTAGTTAAAATTGAACCTCGCTTATCCCAGCAGTGTGGGACCAAGAGTACCAGTAACTTTGAAATTTCCCGTAACTCTGAATTTACAACTTATTCAATCAGGCAGTACATCTAAACATGGTTATGTACACATTTTGTGATCTATTGGTATGTCCAGTAATATTTTAAAAACGTAAGCACTGAAATCTTGTTTCAGTGCATATGATTATTTGTGTGTGTGCGCGTGTGTGTGTGTGTGTGCTTTTACATTTATGTATATTGATGAAGCATTGTTGAGAAGGACTCCAGTCAAGCAGTTATTATGTTGAGACTTTCACAGTTCTGCACCAGACAGTGTCTGAGCTTCTGCAACTCCAGGAATGCTTTTAAACAATTTTAAACACACTTCTTGTTTCCTGATGAAGGCTAGAGCATCTAATCGAAATGTCGAGTGAATATAATTTGAAGTTGATTATTGAGAAGGTGATTTTAACACTTCTTCTTCTTAAACTACAAAAATTAGCACATGGCATATCTTCTTCTTGTTATGTTGTTATTCTTGTTGATTTTTAATTAGAGGCAGCTCCTTCATAAATGGTTAGCTTGAGCCACCTTCAAGGACTACTGTAGTAGTTGCATAAGATCAATCCAGAACTAACCAAACATAGAATTTTTACCACTATGATGCTACAATTAAAAACAAATACCATAATGCCTGTCTTCAGTTTGTCTTTCTTAGAAGAGAATGAACCAGGTAAGCACTCATTCTTCACTTCCTAACAAATTCAGCTGCAGAGTAATACAGCTGCTGAGTGTGAGATCTATTCATTTTCAAAATAGTGGACATCCGAAATGCCTTTTACAGCTTCTTAACAACTTAAATTGCCTTGAATCCTTCCTAAGGTAGTAAACCAGCAGACCTAAACACTTCCTGTATGCCTTGAACCCTTCACTAAGATAGTAAACCAGCAGGCCAAAACATTTTCAGTAAACCTTGAATCCTTAAGTAGTTAACCAGCAAACCTCAACACTTCCAGTATACCTTGAACCCTTCACTAAGGTAGTAAACCTGTAGATGCAAACCTATTAAAAAATGCTGAAATTTATCTACAAGGTTGTCTCTCCACTTACCTCCATTTTTCTATGCATAACATGTACAAAAGAAGATTGCAAAAAAATTTCAATCACTTGCTGTGACCAAATGCAGAAAAAGTCACATGGGCTTACCTTTTCACCATTGGATTATTGGGAGAGTTTAAAAAAATTGAACGAGCTTCAGTTATATATCTATACCAAATCAGAAAATCACTACTTAATTCCCTAGCAATCAGGTATTATGTAGCATTATTATTGATAAAAATGTGGTCAGGTTTTTGTGAGCGCACACTGACCAAAATGAATATAATTATCTTTATTTAATAAGAACACAGTATTTTGACTACAAATGCTTAACAATAATTTTTTGTTTGATAAAACAAAGGAACATATTTTTATCCACATTATTGACCAGACTTTTTACAGACCACAATATCCAGAGCAAATAAACAGTAAATATCCAAGCCTAACCCCATAAATATTCAATAATTTATGCATGTGCATGGAATTGGTAAACCTCTAGCATGAGCTTATGAAGAATAAGAGGTGTGAAGTTTGTTCAAGCAATGATTATTTTAGTAAGCAGCTAAACTCTAAGTTTTAACCTTCATAGCCCCTCAGTTTAGTCTATTTACTTGCTAGTTGTCTACTTTGCAAAACAAAAATTAAAACTGGAACTAGCTAAAATATAATCGTCATATATATTTTGCATTCAGCTCAAAAAATGCCTGACTGAATAAGAAAAAGAAGCTAAAGCCTAGGAAACCTTACCTAGATAACCAGCAAAGAGGCTGCAATGGAGCAATGAGTCCATGGAGGCTGCAATAGAAGCAATGAAGGAAGGAACTACATCCATCAACAAGGCTTCAAAGATCTATTCATTTGAGGTATTTCTTGAGTTGTAACTAGTCGAATGCAAAAAAAGTATGACAATATATTTTAGCTAGTTCCAGGTGTCACTTTTGTTTACAAAGAAGACAACTAGCAAGTAACTGAGGTGCTATGAAGTTTAAAACTTACAGTTTAGAAAACAATCATTGTGATCCTTTACCTACTGCCTCAACTCTGACAGTGTGCTTGTAGTTCTAACTCGTCTATGTTCAGCACTCCTCAAGATGCATCTGACTCATCTGTTCCTGGAGTCCACAGACTACATCTACTGCTATGTCACCAAAGTTAGGCTAGTAAAATCTCAATGAACTCTCAGTTGACTTAATAACATTACAATAACCTTCTCAATAATCAACTTGAAATTGTACTCTCTCGACATTTTGTCCAGATGCTCTAGCCTTCACCAGGAATAATGTCTAGTATTTTGAACTAACCAAACTTACTACTAAAGGGAAACCACTCTCTTCTTCACTGTCCCGTGCCATGGTAGGAGCCAGTGTTTTAAACGGTAAATATAGTTTGGCCATACTCAAGGACAAGGAGAAGAAAATGAAGAAAGAAGAGAAGGAACTAGAAGAAAGGAAGGGGATTAGGGAAGAAAGGAAACAACAGAGAGAGAAAGAGAAAAACAAAATGTTAAAACATAAAGAGCAAAAGAGAAAACAAAATGAAGTGGAGAAGGAAGAAGCAAAAAAGAAGAAAGCTGAGGAGGTAGCACAGAAAGTGAGTGCACAGAGTAGTAAGACAAGCCTGTATGATGAAGCTGGTTCAAGCAGTGAAGAAGCTGGTTCAACTAGGAGGGCAAACTTACAAAGTTTTGGTGCTTTCCCAAGCAGCAAGGCTACTAATTGGATGATATAATCTTCTCTCATCGGTATTGTGTGTGCTACCAGCCTTTGATGATGACATTGAGATTGAAGCTGGAAATGGCTAGGTCTTGTGGATTAGAACATGACATGCAATAGTGTGTTCGTATAATAACAGGTTAGTGGCTACTAAAAACAGGACCAAGTCGGTCCGATTATCATGGACTAAAGGTCAGCTAACAAAGCTTTGACTAATCATGCTATCAATAGTGTAGACCTGGGAACAGGATCATTCACAAAAAGAGTGTACTTGATATTTGGAGCACCCATAACTGTACGTGTTATAAAGTTACAGGACGCCTGGTCACCATACGTATGTAAGTTGTATGTTTGTGTGTACGCTATCTTATGTTTAGAGTGGAATAGTTATTGTAAATACAGAGAAACTGCCCTCATCTGGATGCCACCTATCCAAGCATGCCTGTCTACCAGGCACTCTCACATTACACAATCCCATCATGTACATAATGCATACTCCTTGAACTCATGGAAGCAAGACATGTTCTGACCGTAGTACATGTAGTTACAGTCTCGTTTCTTCTCAACAGAAAATGACTCTTGCTTAGATTGTAGCTGGTTTCTTGTTTATAGCTTGTAACTGAAGATGTCGGAGCCAAGAACATGCAGAAGGTTTCCCACCACAATGATGATGAGAGTGAAGAGGAGGAAGTCATGGAAGACCATATTCAATCACACCTTGTGAAGCTCTAGAAATTTCATTGCTGTGGCTGGAAATCTTGTTGAGAAAAAATGGCAGCACACTGCACGAGATGACACTGGAATCACCGAAGCAAGCATGTATCAGTGTACATGTGCAGTATGTACACATATTATGGATGTGCATTCACTTAATGTATACAGGGGTGGCAAAAGTCAAGGCAAACCTTGCAAAATGTGGGGTTTCCCAGATACAGTCATTTCTGAGAGTTATGGGCAGTACCTGGTCACAAGCATCCCAGATAAGGGAAGGTTCAATAATAATAATAGGCTGATTGTTCAGGTCATGTTCCTTGGCATATTGATACTGTCAGCATGGATAGATGATTCTATGAGCCATTGGCCCAAATTCTAGCCACTACATGCCATAACTCTAGTCACCCATTGCCCTGGCCCTAATCCTAGCCACTACCTGCCATAACTCTAGTCACCCATTGCCCTGGCCCTAATCCTAGCCACTAGCGCTAACCCTAGCTGAAGTTAATGATCTCACTTTTGAACAAGAGTGCGAGACAATTCCACAAATTAGTGCGATTAAGAAAGGAAGGAAAAAAAGGTTCTCTCCCTGTCTGGCTACTCCCTGAGTATAGCAGTCATGAGGATTCGCAGGTGCAGCTTCAGGATGTCCTATCAACATACACCCTGTGAGCACAGTCTATGCACGATGTAAAACTCTGGTATTTATTGCAATATTCATGATCATGACCACACCTTGTGCTAAATAAACATACAACAACAACTACGACTAGCTGTGGTCAGTATTATTTACACACCTCAAGTGGAAAGGTATACAGCTTCCTTCCCATGAAGGTGGTCTAGCTACCTCCCACTTCACCATCACTTGTCTGCCAATGTCCTCTCTGATCAAGTAACATTTAGCTGTCGGTAAGCACGCTTCGTAACATGCTTCTTTTCATCCCATACTGGCTACATAGATTGCCTTCTGTAGAAGCACACTATAAGATGTTAATGTACATGCAGCTATCATTAGCTGCCACCATTCAGTATGGGTAGAGTAGACTTCGCCCAGCTTGATATTGCTCTCGCTTATATGAGGTAAAGCATAATCTAACATAAGGACTGCTTCCATAGTTGAATGCTTGGTAGCTTGCCCAAGAGCTTCTGGCTCATGTGTTGAGCAGTATATGTTGCTAAGGGCGATCACTATGGCAGTGTGCTTGCCTTCACTGCCGTTCATGTGCTAACCAGCGGGTGTCTAAAAGCTTGACTATCTTTATCTCAGACATATTGAGTTATCACTGAATCTCTTTCAGTGACTCACTTCTTCAAGGAAAATAGTGGAAAAAATTCCAAAGTAGAGTCAATGTCTTATATACATTTCTATTGCCTTTTTACAGTTTTCTAAAGCCTTTGCTCTCCATGCCCCTCCAGTTCTTGGAGTGATTTTCCCTTTTTCCTGCAAATCTTACAGAAAGCACCATGGTGATCTTCACTATTCAAGCCAGGGAAACAATTCTTCCAATTTCTGTTCTACTTCACAATACTCACAAATGGATAAACTTAGAGAGGCACTTTACAGATGTAGAGCTCTGGAGATTGCTTTTTCGTAGGTGGTGCTTCGAGCAATCAGTGTCTGAGTTCTCCGATTCATCCATAGAGTCACTAGCACTAGCAGAGGGAGGTGGCCCTGGGTTAGAAAAGCTCGACCAAAATCTCGACAAATATCCATGAAAGTTATAGCCAATTAAAAAGGCAAGCTTGAATATTTAGCCTTCTACCCTTTAGCTTTATGAGTTGCTCGTTAATCTTGATTATATAATCTACAATTTCTCATGCTAAGGGAGATGTTCACTTTGCTGGGACAACTGACAAGTTATTTAGCACCCACTTGAAAAGGTTGGCTCACCTTTTCAAGTCAGTGGGTGGGTCAGTTACTCTACCAGTTAAAATTTCTATCTAAGAAGGCCTAAAAACCTGGGAAGGCATGTCCCCACACTCCCATATTGGGTGCGCTGCAGGCACTTGGTGTCCTGCCACCACAAATGTTCATTTATCCTCCCCCCCTTATTAAAAATATTGATAGAACTCGCCCCGAGTTGCTATTCTGAACTATTAAATTAACCATAGACCACCTGATATAATTATAAACACCCTTGCATGTTCACTGCTGAAAAAGTTATGGTGTCACCTAAGCCATGGGTAAGTGCTTTCAAAAGTTATAAATGAGTCATTATTCCGAATTAATGCAATGCTATATAGTACAGGCTGGTACAGCATGTGCATACCCCATGTGCCATTTAACATTTGGTGGAGTTACAATAGTAGAGTGTCTAGTATATGTGCTTGAGTCTACACTACCAGTCTTACACAACACTTTCACTTTCATTATTATTGCACCCATAGGAGTGATTGCTATGCAACATTAATGATATAGCTGTGTCGTTGTCTGGTAATTTGTAAACGTTGTCTTGTAAAACAACTTCCATGTTTTGACATCAGAGAATTCCCCTTGAAAAGTGACTGATTATAATGAATTCCACGCACCGGCGGTACTAAGGGGGGGCGGAGGGGGCGTCCGCCCCCCCAACCAACACAGCTCTACCAGCCAGCTAGCTAAGCCACACACAAATCAGTCACACGGAATCAATAATTTTGGACGCCGTTTGTGAGATCACATGACCATTATCACGAGAATAAGATTGAGTCGAGTGCTGATTTATATTGCAAATTATAGCTTTGAGCTGGCAGCTAGTGAATGTGCTTGTGTCGTAGACTCGTAGAGACCTAGTGAATAGTGTAGTAGAGAGCGGATCATGTCCATTTCACCTGACCCGCGTAAATCAGTGCGCATTTAATTATTCGCGTTATTAAAAAAATTTAAATAAAAAAAAAATTTTTTTAATATATAATAGCTAGAGTCGAGATTATTAATTTTTTTTGTGTAAAGACAGATGCTGACAGATGCTATACTGTCTACTTTCCTACTTATTGTCATTAGTGTTGCCCACAAATCATCTAATCATCAGCTCTGAAAACAGAGTTTTCCCTGAGGAGAGACCTTCTTCAAAATTGAAAAACAGTTCTGGATGTATTTGCATCAGACTGATCTGCACAGAGTGTATGGAGAACTATTCCAACTTTATCGTTTGTTTGTCACACTTCCTGTGACCACAGCATCCTATGAGAGAAGCTTTAGTAAACTCACCATTGTTAAAACAAGCTTCGATCCACGACATCTCAAGAGAGAGTTGAGAACTTAATGATTCTTTTTGTTGAAAATGATATCACTGCTAAATATTATGACTCTATTACTGACACCTTTGCGTCCATGGGACCTCGACAAATGCAATAAAAATAATATAAATCAATGGCCTTGATGTTAATTTCTGTATGACATAAAAATTAAAAAAATTCCTGGAGGTGATAGAGCTATATACCATGCAGACCATCCCTAGCTATTTTGCATGCACCATGCAATTGTAGCTATGTTTCTCCCCCCCAACATAGTAATGCTGTGCACACCTGTGATTCCACGTGCAAGGTTTTGACACTACCCTAAGTCACAGTGAGGGTCATCATTCCATAAGCAGGAGTATGACAATAAGTAGAGACAAACATCAGGGTAAGTGAGTCCAGTGAAGCTAGGGCATCAGACACAGATGGACATGGACAAGTACACTGTTGTCTGGCCAGCTGATTCAACCGTAGTTTTCATAGGGCTTTACTTTTCATGCTCTCTTCAATGGTGTAACCTTCCTTCTGTTGAGTTCTTTCCTTAAAACGGAAAATTTCAATTAAGGAAAATTTCAATTAACATTGTATGTGAAATCATATCTACAAGTTTGTCTGGTTCCTAACAAAGAGCGACTCTCCAGCTAAAGGAGAGAGTAGGTAATGTTTCTATCTACTCATAGACTTTAATGATTTCATGAAAAATACAGTCTCAAACTTTTTTTAATCTGACTACTATTTTACAAGTGTATACTCTAACTAGTATGTAAAGTCCTTGAGCTAGCCTCCTTTCAGTTGATCTGTAGACTTCAATAGACAAGCCTACCATACATCAGCAAATAATATAATTTTTGCAATATCAAGAAAATAATTTGACTACATTACTCTCTATTGTTAGCAACAACCTCCAATTCATTGTTTTAGGTTAGCTGTGTATGTGGCCTATAGCTACTTCCTTCTTGGCTCATGGGCAGAGGTATAGCCACAAATTCTTATTTTCAGCCCTCTGCTTGATTGGTTCTAGTTGCTTAGTTACTTATTGGTATGCAAATGCAGTAATTAAAGGATTGCAGATGTAGCATTGTTATGACCAAAGTTTCTATTTGCATAAGTTGTCATCATCTTATATATGTGCATTGCATTTGTATATATGCAACAAGCAATAAGATTCACATGCACCAACAGCCTGACATTTTTATTCCATACAAAGTATTGCTCATTTACATTTACCTAAATGCTCCTCTACACGAGGATGATAACCAATAGGAACGTGGACTTCACTTGAAATTATATATTTGCAGTAGAAAATCCAAATCTTCCTTTACATTTTTGTGGTGCAGCTTATACTAGTCAATATTGCCAGAATATAGGCTGAGATGACGATAATGATGCTCCAAATCAGCTAGATCAAATTGAGTGGGGTCAGAGTTTACTCTAACACCTGCATGCTGGTAGGTAAGTGGGTACTTACTTCATTTAGCTAGCTATGGCAATTATAAACTAATTTAAGTAAATACAGTACCACTTTGTGAAATAACATACTGAATAAATATATAGCTAACCAGCAGTGGGGTATGTATTGGATGATATTTGCTATTAATGATATGCGTATAAAGTCAATATTTCTTACCGTTCACTTCGACAAGCTTATTAGCTGATCCAAGAAGTGCTCCATTAAAGCTTACAGTACAAAAATACCAACAGTATCGCAGAGTTTCATCATTATAAGTCTTGTTAAAACTATCACTGGAATAACTCCTGCCACTAAAATTACCAACATACTCCACAGTCCTCCATTTGTAAACTACTGAGCCAGACTGTGCAGCCTCCACTACACAGGAGAACTTCACTGTCTGTCCAATTCTGAAATGATTATGCCTTGGAATAGTGGTTATTTTTACTGAAGTTAGCGCAGCTTCAACTCTGACGACATTGGCAACTGTTTAGAGGCAAGAGTACAATATATTTGAACAAATAGTGTCATTTGTTTAGAGCAAGAGTACAATATATTTGACAAGTATATAATCTTACCTAAAAATATTGTCATTAGATAAAGTGCCTTCATGATGTACAACAAATTTAAAGATAACAAAATTAATACCCCTTGCAGTTTCTGCGTACGCAAATTTACAAAGCTGACGTGTTTCATCACGTGCGGTGTCGGAGGATCTGGTGACCCCCAGTATTTGGTAAACTCCCAGTCACCTTATAACGTCACCTCCCAGGTGAACCTCTTATCCTCGTCTTGACAAAGTAGCGAGAAGGGACACCTGTACTGTCAACGACTAGGGGCTCCACCAGCGGTGTCCTTCTTCTTGGCCATTGCTGACTTTATCCAGAGGACAAACCATAGATTGTAGACCCTGGAGACTGGCAACAAATCTCTCTGGAGATTTGTGATAGCTCCACTAGCTCTTTGGGTCTGTCAAACTTACATAATGTTCTATATCAACACATCACTATTCCACATTGTCATAAGTTTAATGGTAATGTGAAGGAGAAAATAGCAAGTTTCAACAAATAACTGGGATTACACACTTTATTATGAAAATGCTTAGTATATATTGCTAGCTAGGTTGGTTTTGATCTTAGTGGACTATTGACTGAGATTGAAAATAAGAGTATTCTTCTCAACAGATTCTCGGTTGACGTGTAGATACAATGACTTTCTCAATAATCATTTTCTCACTTGACGTTTTGGCTAGATGAAAGTTAGACCATCTAGCTGAAACATTTAAGTGAGAAAATTCAGCCGTGGAAATGGTTATCAAATTGTAGATGGCCCCCTAAAGATGGTCAGCACCACCAAAATGGCTGTGATAACAATATGTAGTTACCTGGATTTTATTAGGTTCACTATTTTAAGCAGAAGTCAACTGCTTTCTGGCATTTGATATGATGCAGTTACCAAAGTCTGGAGGATTGTTATGGATAATAACTCATTAAAACAACCAAAGAAATTTTCCTTGCTCTTTCTAACCAAAGTATTATTTGTCTAATGTCGATCAGGTTTGTCCTTCATCAGGGTGATGATACTTCTGCCATGGCAATGATTAATAGTGGTTGTGGTGTGCATGGTCTTGATAGTGATCCAGCAACTACATGTAGTTGAGCCCTACATCTCTGCTGAAGCTCTGAACCTTGGATTTGAGGAAGATGTGCAGAGCTTCCTTAACAGAAATCTTCTCACAATAAGATGGGGTGGCAGTGGTTCCTTGAATGTTAAGCAATGGCAGACCTCTTTAGTTTTCCTGTCTGCATGCATCCACGTGTTACTTTTACTCTGGTCTAACCACCTCTATTCTCCAATGTGTAGACTTTCCCATATCGAATGTGATATATATATTATTCAAAATATTATTGTTCTAGTTCCTGATGCAAGATGAACACTTGTGTAGCTTGTGGAGGAGCATGCTTTCAAGGTACTGGATCTCATTCCCAATCAGTTTCATTTTAAATGTCCTTAGACTCCCAAATGCCAGGCATTTTAGGAAAAGAGATAAGATGTTTCCGTAGTCAGTATGAAATTAACCTCAGGCAGGCACAAGAAGATGATTTTTTCATCTGTAAATATATTTATAGTTGTTAAGATGTCCAAGACATATGGAAACATGATACACTATATATGAAAATTGCATGGAGTGTATCAATTTAATATTATTTGTGATTTCACACAAACACTACTCGGTATTGTTTTTGTATTAAACATTAAACATATATTTTTGACCAAAGATAATGTTATGTTGAAAAAATACAGGGTATAGATGCTGGAGTCCTTGCTTTTCTCAGCTGTTTGTGGGTTCTCCTGTGCAACTCATACCAATTCCTTGAAGGAGGCTGCATGATGTGTCTTTACCATTTATACAAGTGGCTTTGGGTATGGTATGTTTTCTTGGTGCTGGATTCTATGTTTTACCAGTTTCATTTAAAAAGTCCCTGAATTATCAACACCCAGGCGCCAAGCATTAGCTACTAGTGCAGTAAATATATATAGACCACCTGTTGCCTCAACCGGCCCTCATGGCTCTTGTACAAAACCTGAAGTTTATTAAAGTGTGATGCAGAGTTGCATACCAGGAAATTTTTACATACCACACCCACAATAATACTAATCTCTAGCAGGTTGGCTATTTTTTTTGGTAGGCTGCAGAGTATCACAAGCTTGTGGACTTACTAGTTTGGCTGGCTCCAGCCACACCCAACCATAAGGTGAATATGACATGGCTGCCATCAGAAAAAGTTTGTACTTTAGACTTAGGTAATCATTTCAAGTGTCTGAAAAGGAACTTTATGAATTCCACAGCCATTCTCTAATAATAATATGTTTATCATAAATGAATGAGAATGTTGTCAGAAAGCTCCTTCAAGAGTGAGAGTAACTGGCTTTACAGCTTTGTACATGAAGTGCTTAGTACAGAACTAAACTCAAGTAGAACAAAAATCCCCCCTCCCCTCCCCCTTTCCCCCCACCCCCAAGATAGATCAGCCAGCTATCAGGAGGAGCACAGGAGGCAAGGAGTACTATATAGGAGTTGTGAGTGTGTTGTGGGTTTTTGCTTGTGAGAGTAATAGTCTGGCTACTTAACCTTACAAATCATTATGCTGGGGAAGGCTCTGGTACTCTTCCATATAGCTGGATTTAGTAGGTTGATAGCTAATGTTTCACCCCACCCACCCCCCTCTCCTAGTGCAAGCTCACTACACTATAAACCCTTGTTCTAAATTTAGATAATAATATTCATGTTCACTTGAGACAACCAATAATTGATCTGCCCCTTAGAAAAAGTATGCAGAACAGTGAGTCCAGAGATGTTCACAGCCAGTATAGACATAGAGATTGATGAAAAAGGGCTTCCTTCTACACTAGAGAATATTATTATGCACTCTAGTGCTCAGCCCGAGCCTTTAATTGTGTTTACTTATAGCTACAAATGCAAATATGGCACCTTGTATTTCAAGACCTCCATGTGCAAAGAAAGGTTCTCACCATGGAGAATTTGGGTTAAATCTGTTGAAGAAATAGAGCGAGTGATGCATCCATGTCAACCCTCACAAACAGGTGTATATAGCATTGTTGGTTACTATAGTTATTGCAGACCCTCCAACTTTTCAAAATTGAAATCCGGGACATTGACCACACCCACCATGAATATAATTAAATTGTTATGAAGAGTATCATTTTTGCATAGAAAATCATTTTTGCATAGAAATGGTTGTGGCTTGTTTACATTTTGTAAGGAATATTTTGTAAGGAATTTGAGTTTAGCATCAAAACAACAAGAATGAGAATTGCTGTTAAACTTGACTGACATTAAGGAAACAATGGTATCCTGGTTTAGACATCTCTGGTCCGTGTGGACTTTTCTGATTATGGAAAAGCCCCTCTTTGCATCAGCATTGGAGCAGGATGTTGTCAACAGACCAGCCATGAGACGGAACAAGTACTAAACCTTAACTCCTCAGCCAAAGTTTTGATCTGGCCCACTTTCCACCAAAAAGAGCCAGCACAAGGCTTTTCTACAGTTTTGGTGATGTGGTATGTATCTGGTTTGGGAATGTCAGCTGGGGAAAGAAGAAAGTCATTAAATTCCCTCTTCAATGCGGTCAAGTGATTCAGAATAAGATAAACCAATCTGTGGAAATCGTCTCGCCAAATTCAAGACAGTAGTTGTTGAATAAGTGGATGTTTTGTCTGGCTGAAGAACACCTAAATTCTTTAGGAGAGGATCCCCAAAAGGAAACGTCTTTACCATTTTTGCAATGGTTGCCAAGTAGAAGTTGCATACTGCTGTAAAGAATGGCTTTGGATCTCTCTCTTCTTCAAATGCTGCAAGACAACCCCAAGTTTCAGTACCTATTCCTAGACTCTCATTTGAAACCTAATACTCTTCATCAAACTTGAGAAGTCTAAGGTTGTCACCAGCAGAAAGAATAGTTTCAGCCGTCAACAAATTTTTTGCATACAGCTTTACAAGTCGACTTAGCTCTTCATAAAGTTCGCAGGTAGTATTTTCTGTTGACTTCTGGAATTGTTAATTAAAACGATCCATTGAAGACAAGATGAAAGCTAAGAATTGAAGAATAAGCTTGGTGAGAGGATTCTGTAGCCTACGAGTGATGCTAATTACTTTCTCAGTCTGTTCATCACAGGATATATAGGAAGTAAGATATCAAACCTTCAAGCTGATTGAGATATCTATGCACGCTATCGTGTGGGACAATGCTTTAAGATAGCCTTAGGTTCAGAATAAAAAAGGGAGCACCAATGGTCAACAAAAAGCTGACCTCTCTTGCTGCCATGATAAAAATAATAAAAAACATCAACCAATAGCTGGTCTATATTCACTGGTAATGTCTGTAAGCCAGCTTTGATAGTGACATCAGCCAAGTGGCAAATGCAACCAACATCATAGAGATGAGGCACCTCATTTTTTATGAACTTTTGTACTCCAGATCTCGCACCTTTCATGACATTGGCAGTGTCAGACATGAAAGCTAGGGCCTTCTTGATATCCAAACCATTCATTTTCAAAGATTCTGGTAAGAGCCTGGAAAATGTTTCTTGCAGTATACCAATGTTGACCACTGGAACCTCGTACACACGTTCTTCTCTTCAGTATCAATGATTCTTATGAGAATGATACAAGACTTATCAGTGTGATTTCATTCACCATGATGGAAAACAGTTTATTGGTCATATTCTCTGTTATAGACTTTTTATAGTGAGGTGCAAAGAGCCTCTGTTACAATGGCTGCTGTTTTGGTATGCCCATATGCAAAATTTTTGGCAATATCCGAATCCGGAAACATAACTTTGAACAGCTTAGTGGCATGATCACTAGTTCGGAAAGATATGTTGTGTTTAGCCACAAACAATGCCCACCTCGTCTCACCCTCAGTAATATTCTTTCATGCTTGTGGTCTAAAAAATGATGAAACTGATTGGGATGTATATAGCTAGTAGCAGCCATTGACATTTCATTGTGATGTTTCCCTGTAATATGGGTAGTCACATCATTTCTCCCCCTATGGAAAACACTAAAATTGGAAGAGCACAATGAACAGTGTGCAAATGTGTCACCTGTAAAGTCATAACAAATATAATTGATCTACAGTAGTAGAGTCAATATAAGTTCTAACAGGCTATTACCTCTATAACTCTTTCCTATTCTAAAAATTCTTTTACCCATGTAGAGGTAAAGTCACACTGCCTCTTTGGCTTCTTGCGTGGAGGTGTTACCCATTTCTCAGGCTCAGCCATAACAGAGAGAGAGAGAGAGAGAGAGGCCAAGGTAACACTTGACTACTCACTTTCTATCAGACTCACCATGCACATTTCATTTTTCCTGTCCATGCTCCTGTATGAATATCCCTCACACCTCCAAATACTCTAAATAATTTTTTGGTTGCCTATAGCTCTTATAGGTATACCTTGGACAATCACATATTGTCATTGTCTCAAATTGCAATTCTCACGTATGCTGTAAAATAATATATTATTATTATTATTAACTCTGACTATCAGGTAGCAGCTGGATTTTCCTCTGCTCGTCAGTTGTGAAGTGAAGCGCTGACTTGTATAGGGGCCAGGTGTATATAGCAGCTGCTAAGGCAGTGGTGGAGGAAGCTATTTTGTATTGGTCAGGCTAAAATTTAAGTAGAACATGAAAACAGATCTACTTTCAATGAAAAAGGAATACTAATAAATTACAGTGAGTCATGAGTTTATTTAAAGCAACCAAAGATTCGAAGTCTGTGTTCACTACCACAAACAAATTCACTGGCAATATCGGTAAGGTCTAATTTATCCAACATATCCTTGTAGATATTTAGAGTCATAATATGGTTTAACCTTGGTTGACTACATAGGCAGGTCTTCACTCGCTTCATCAGAAAAGTTTCTTTCACTGGCCGCATTTGTAGAAGGCAAAACAAGGATCAGACGGGCTATCCAGCCAACTTGCTTGTAAAAAACCCTTTGACCTTTAGAGAGACCTTGCAGAAAATGTAGAATTTCGTGTAGAGTGATAATCTTGCTTTGTTCATTCCTGGGAAAGCTTGAACTGAAGACTTGCAATTGTGTTGAAAGCTCACTCTCGTTGAAGTCATCACCATAAAAGTTAGACAGCTTGCAAGTTAGTTGAGTAGTCCTTCCTATTAACTGCTTTCATTAACACTTCCTCAAGGTTCTGGTAGACAGCATACCCTGGCTGATCAAAACGATCTTGAATGCTTGAAATAGCAAAATCCAGTACTTCAAAATAGAGCTTGCGATAGTAATCTTCAACTGTAGGACCTTGGTAACCATCCCCTTCACCCACTTCAAACCCGCTTGGTGCTCTTCTTTTCCTTGGCAATGAGAGCTCTTCAACGTGTGTACAAACACATTAACATTGAACATGCTTGTAAAATAGCTCAGACATCTCATCACTCCTCATTGCTTTTAAGGTTTTGACTCTATGATTCGCAATAAATTGTGCTTCTGATGCACACAGAGACTCTGTTTGCAATGTCTTGCTCAAATTATATGTAATCTTTAAGATGCGTTCACTGAGATGCAGACCAAACAGCAAATTAAACTTTGCTATTTGTGTTTTCACTCTTCCTTTTACATCTGGGTCTAATCTTTTCTCTAAACATTCATCCCACAACTGATTTAAAATGGTCAATTATACTCCTGATCGATTCACCTCGAATGGTCCACCGGGTAGGGCAAAATTTTCGTATGCCCATGGGAGTATCTTATTCACGATTTTCAAGCTTTATTGTATCAATGTTTGTGTGAGTGTGTGGTGTGTATGAGTGTGCATGTGTTAGTGTAAGTGCAAGATGCTGTTTTTGCATTAATTTCATTGCCAACCACACATTCATGTTGAGATTGGTATACCATCAGCCACACAAGACTAATATTCAGTCATTTGACTTAAAGCCAGTTCTCAATATGCCTCTAACTAGCGATGCAAAACGAATCAATGTGACATGTCATTTTGGTCATAATCCGAACATGAATTATAAGGACTTTTCAATAATCACATGAAATTTACATTATCGTCCTTTCAGTTAGCTTTCCATGAAGCTGCATCGTTTTGCTTTAAGTAAACACGATTTCCATCTCTGGTCATGATGTGTCGGTTGACATGTTGGTGTGGTTTATTTGCAGGTTTACAAAACTATATTTCTTCTCAAGCAAGAGATGAGCGAGGAAAGGTGGATAGAGGCAGTGAGGAACTTTTGTAGTGTACGACTGATCCCACAAGTCATATAGGGATGGTTAATATTTAATGGGTGGAGTTCATATTCAGCATGAAAGTCAATATATAGTAAGTAATGCGACATGATGAAGCCGATATAGTGAACTATTCCAAGCAATGCAATGCGATCCATAGTGATGCAATGTGAAGGCCTCTAATTGTGAACCAACCTTTACAGTCTAGATTTTAGGTCACATGCATATTATCAGACTAATCTAATTTTATTGGCTCCAGGAAAATGGAAAGAATACCTGGCTAAAACGATGTAACTTATCTGTCTAAGTAAGAGACTAGGTCATAGCTGATGCCTTAGTACAACAATGCTTGTCTCACTCCAGGGCTAATGCCTACTGTACTGGTTTTAAAAAAATTGCGAAACCCAATGTATGTGCAACACATGACCATTGGTTAAACAAACTTTGAAGAAAATACAGATGCATTTTTGCATTTCATCTCCTTTTTTTGGTTACACCTTACCACACACTAAGTGCATGAATGGGTGCAAGCATGGACTGCCCTGTGAACAGAAGCTAAACCACCGGGCAATGCTCAACCTCAGTTACTCAGGTTGGACTGGGAACCCATCTCTGAAAGCAGTAATTTTCCTCGCTCCTCTTCCTTACTATTTTTGTTATGTTTGCTATAATATAACTTGGGTAATTGGAATCTGCTAGATCCCTACAACCTGTTCGAGCCAGTACTTGAGTTTCGTGTTAGTTGTTGTTGGTTTGGTAGCTGGAACCAGTGGATGACGAGATTGTACTTCTCTATAGTATTAGTACAACATGAGATGGTACTATTTTTCTTTTTCCCTTCTAGCTAGCTAAGCAGCTAAGAATAGCAAACGGCAAGCGAGCTTTATTTGTTATCTAGAACATCAAAAAAGGCTGCTTTAGTACAATGTACTATTCATATCTTCAAGCATAAAAGAGGTAATATCTAAGCTCCTGTGTAGCTCAACCACATAGTAGGGTCTAGCATGCTCAGATTTGATGGATCAATACTTTCATTTCTGTGGCAGTCTGAGAATTATTTGTCCAACCAAAAATAATTACTCGAAAGAAAAAAAGTGGACATGATATTTTGGTAGTTGTTGTTATTTGTGTATGGTCTTATTGGCCTAATGAGGACTCAGTGTCTGTTAAAATGCTCGGTGGGGTAGGGGGTATATATATATAGGGTGGGGCATAGTAGAGGATGGCTCATGGTGGAGGTGGGGGAGTCTAATATGAGCGAAGGATTTCTGCTTTTAGCAACAAAGTGTTATATTGTGTACTAACAATTTATATCTCCTCAGCTATCACTGCCAATGTTATTGTACATTGTTTTGTTTGTCTGTCATATACTCTGTAGTCACCTCTATTTCAATTTAGTTTTCTTGAGTTGAATGATGTGATAATTACAACATACATACTCTGAGTGACAACTGAGTGATACAGTTAGATATGATATAGGAAAAGGGGTGTGCACCAGGCACACAATGTAAAAAGGTAACATGAAGCCCTTCTAGACACTTCGCTTACATAACCTAACTAACCAACCATGCATGCACATGAGAGACAAACCAACAGTCGGAGAGTTCAAGCTACAAAACAAAAACAGGTACAGACAGACATCACAGATCAGTAGAGATGTCTTGGATAGCAACAGTTGCAACATAAACATAATAATAATGAAAGCTGGTGCTATATGAACGTGGGTACCATTGAGGCTTATTTTGTTGGAGAGCATTCTACTCCTGCTCACTTTCCATCCCTTTAACCTACACCACGTAGTGCTAACCCTTTCCTTCCAACTACCTGCTCTTCAACCACATGATGGAAATCTGCTGCAGTCTGCAGTAAGTAGTCATCAGGATTACACACGATCTAGGTAGGAGTGAGGAAGATGTGTAGACCTATTCTCCACATAATTGTGCAAGTGTAACTGTTAGGGTTGTTTGAATCCACCTGCGTAATTTTGTTTTTATTTCCCCCCATCTCTCCTCTCTTTTTCCTTTCTTCTACTTCCACCCCACCCCCTCCTCCCTGAAGCATAAAGGTGAAGACATGCATGTGCACCTCCGCCTCCATATGCAGTAGTTTACTCAATTTTTGTTTTTATATAGAGGCTGGTCAAACAGAGGAAATCAGATGCCCAATTGAAAAGGCATAATTGGGATGCCAGGGGTGAGTTTAACTTCATTCTCTACTTTTAAATGACTATCTTTTTATATGTACCATAGGATGGATACTAGATGTTACCGCTGTGAAGCATATGCCACTAATGAATCCATCTCCTACCCAGCCAGCCAACCCTCTGAGGCTTCTTTTCCTACCAACAGCCCATCTCCTCTACCTTCCAGCCAGTTTGTGTGTCAAGCATCGACAAGGTGGGCGAACATATGCGATTTAACTGTCAATGTAAATAGTATTTCAGATATTTATCACATTTTATTCCATAGAGCATGAGGTCAGAGTGAGCTGACTGAGAGTCCTTTACTATGAGCTGACACTGTTTCTGAGGTATGTGATTCATACACTCCTATGTTCAAATTAAGGAACTGTGTCTCTCTATGCCATGTACAGGAAGAGTGTATATAATACTTTATTTGCCAGCCACTTTGTCCCTGGAAATTAAAGTCCACGAGAGGTCTGGGCGGAGTCAAAGACGTATTAAATAGAGTAATAACAGGCTAAAAAGAGATTGTAGAGAATCTCTCACAAATAGAAGCCTGGATGTCATGTCGGGTACCCCTATCATAGCCACAGAGACTCTGATGGGTTGGTGGAAAGGACCATTCAGACCTTTATGGAAGGCACTGGAAACTCGTCTGTCACACTTCTTATTCAGGTACTGGGTCACTCCGAATACCACCATGGGGCTCTCTCCAGAAGAGTTGCTCTTGGGTGGATGGTCATGATCCAATAAAGCCAAGTATCAGTACCAACGCAGCAGTTCAGCAGAGGAAACAGAAGATTTATCAAGGCAAGCAGGCAAAGAAAGGAACTTTAACATAGGGACTCTCCATTTGCTCGCAATGTTTCAACAGGAAATAATTGGCTTCCATGAACATTGATGGAGAAACATAGACCACTGTCATTTGTGGCTAAACAGCAAGATGGAATAAGTGTTTGCAGACACATCGACCAACACTGTGCAGGTTCCCTCAAAACTTTCAGAACAGGACGAATTGCCAGATACTCCACTACCCGTTTGAACGAATTCATCCGTGAGCACAACTGAGTCTGAGACACCTGCAATACAACTCCGATGCTCAACACGAGTGATCCACCCACCTGTGATCCACCCACCTGTGATCCACCCACCTGTGATCCACCCACCTGTGATCCTCCCACCTGTGAGATCCACCCACCTGTGATCCACCCACCTGTGATCCACCCACCTGTGATCCACCCACCTGTGATCCACCCACCTGTGATCCACCCACCTGTGATCCACCCACCTGTGATCCACCCACCTGTGATCCACCCACCTGTGATCCACCCACCTGTGATCCACCCACCTGTGATCCACCCACCTGTGATCCACCCACCTGTGAAATGAAAATGTATATTCATATTGCCACAATCTAAAATCTAAGTACATACTTCTAGGAAGAGTTATAAAGATTTTCAGATATCAGTATAAATGCATATTCATATGGGGGGGGGGCACAGTAAACCCACAGTCTATTGAACCATCTCTTTTTCCTTTTCTTAAATCTGTTATCTTTAACCCTGGCAGCTGAAAGAATGCGAAGCTCTGCACAAACCTATGGTTTTAGTATGCACATACAATCCAGAATCAAACAGGAGATGTGCATGCAGCTATGGTTTTAATACAAACACACATGCAAGAATTATCCAAGAACGGTCGTTATACAGTAAAGGGGGACCTGAAATATTTTTGTAGTAAAGTGTTAAAAAACGTGTGGTTACCACTTTATAGCTCCGTAGATTCTGCAAACTTCATGGTATAGACTTAATATATATATAGCTCCAAAGGTACGTCTCTCTGTGAGCTCTCTTTTGATAACAAAATATTTTTTATAGCTACAACTATACCCATGACGTTATAGGAGCTAAAGTGGGGGAACCTCAAAACCTGATTTTGCCACATAATCTCCAGTGGCCACCGCGACTGCGCGCTTCCACCGCCTAATGATAAAGGGCAGCTCATCTAAAACCACGAGCATTAGTGTTTGGTAAGGGGTCTTGTAGACGGTCACGTCGGTGGTCTAGTTCAGAGAGCTCATAGGATGATCAGATATTCTATATGGCCAGCAAGAAGAAGAAAAATATATACAGTCCACACGCCTAATATGTCAGCTGAAATTGGTGCCTGCGATAGGAAGTCAACCAGACTAAAACAGGTCGGCAGGTTCCTCCTTGGAAGTTTGAGTTGCAAAAGGCATTCCAGCACAACTGGAGATGGTATGTTGCTCATGCTCAAGTGGAGTTTGTATGGCACCTTACTGTATTTTTTAATTATGATTGCAATATTCTTTTTCTGCCATTTGTGAAGAGGCCAGCCGCAAGAATATTATTATTATTATTATTATTATTATTATTATTATTATTATTATTATTATTCTAATTCAGCTAAAATCGCCTTAGCCTTCACACTTTCATAATTAGAATAGATTTAATACTGGATTCTGTAGGTAATTATGTGTGCCTTAAGCTCAATAATTCTTACATGTAGCTAATAGTAAGATGCCATCCATTACTGTCCTGTTTATGATGTTTATGTGATGACCCAACCAGCTAAGCTATGAATATTGAAGTTATGAGAAAGAGTAAATAATCCCCCCCCCCCCTCCCCCCCACCCCCCCCCCCTCCCCCTCTCCCCAAATACCCCCAAAACTGGAGACGAACTGAAATACATGCGAGGGTTACAACGGACAAACTAGAGAGTAGACTGGTCTACGTGTTCATGTTGTTATTAGCAACATGGTGCAAGGTGCAAGTATTGTCCCTTTGTAGCAGCAGAGGTGTCACTGTAGCTGTTGTTCACAGTCTGTTCTGTGCCATTCATTCTTTGAACAGGTCAGTGGCTTCACATAGGAGATACAAAGGTGCTCGTGCCAACACCGACTTCCCCGGAGCTGATTCCATATTTATATGGTATGTTGTATTGCTTGGTCGACGTAACAACAACATGCCTATGTATACACCAGCAATCAGAAAAAAGACCCTTTACAATTGACCTGGATTATTGATAAAGTCATAATATTGTAACGATAAAAAGTCCGACAATGTATATATATAGCCACCCGGTATATAACCCTGGAGACCCAGAAGCTCTGACGTATGTAGTGTACATAGTTTTCCTCCACTCAACTATAATTAGCCGGAAACATGCCAAACTAACTTGAAGCGAGAGCAACAACCGTATTATTCATCGACAAATAATCATTTCCATGGATGCACCTTTTGAAGGAGGACGCAAACAAGACTATATACTACTCCCATCCAGTTGGGAGACCCTTTACCGCACCAACATGGAAGATTGCCCGTACATGCGCACGGACCATATTTCCTTGGATAGAAATGAGCATTCATTCCATGAGCTGCTGCGCATACTAGTCGAGGGCACGTACTATTTCAACACGACTAACAGACACGATCACAACAGTTGCATGACATCACCGGATCTCAAGCAGGCGGCAGTTATTGGTAATAGCAGTGTTAGAGCTCCAGCCATCGTCCTCTATTCTAGTCCCACCTTCTTCACAGTCGGCTTCGTTTCTTGCGGAGGGATCGCCTTCATTGCTCTCTCCCACCTTTTCTGTGAAGTTGATCCATCTCGCTGGTGATGTTTTCTGCAGCACTCTCTGCTGGCTTTAACACAGTGACTGCTGTCATCATGTGACCACCTGTCTCGAGTGGAACACCGCAGATTTTGAAGGATTTGATAGTTACTTTAGTGGTGACAGGTTGCCAAGGATTCTTCCTCCCCACTCCAGACAGCATTTTCTCTGGAGTTTCATATTTGCTGCTGGTGCAGTCTCATCGAGAAAATATGCTACACATATGATTTATATGGTAAAGGGTCATCTAATTGGTTGTGGTCCACATTAAATAGAACTTATTTTGTTCTTGTATTTGAATGTCTTGTTTATACTGGGAGAGGGTGTGGTGTGGGAGGGGAGAGGGGAGTGGCCTGGAAGGGGAGTGTGGTATGGGAAGGGAGAGGGTGAGAGGGGAGTGTGGTATAGAGGATGAGAGGGGAGTGGCCTGGAAGGGGAGTATGGTATGGGAAGGGAGGGGATGAGAGGGGAGTGGCCTGGAAGGGGAGTGTGGTATGGGAAAGAGGGTGAGAGGGGAGTGGCCTGGAAGGGGAGTATGGTATGGGAAGGGAGGGGATGAGAGGGGAGTGGCCTGGAAGGGGAGTGTGGTAAAAATGATGAGAGGGGAGTGGCATGGAAGTGGAGTGTGGTATGGGAGGAGGTGTACAGCATTGGGGGGGGGGGGGGGGAGTTGGGAGAATGGTGTGTGTATGGGGGAGAAGGTGTGACTCTGGGAGGGGTTTAGCTGAGGGAGGGAGTGGTTTTGGGAATGGTGGGAAGGATTGCTTGGATCATTGTGTGTTCTTCCCTGCCATTGCAGTGCTAGTGATGGCGAGTAGTTCAGCCAGTGATGTCAGCAATTTGCTCGTGATCACACCAAATTTTGCCTGTCCATTTCGCCACACCTCACATGTGTGCACGCGTGCTAGTGTATGTGCTCTTCTAACTCTATTACATTCTTGCTCACATGAACTTATAGTAGAGGACTGCAGTTATACTAGTCTTGAATGTTATTTACTTATAGAGTTTGCCATAGAAATAGACCATTTTCTAATCTTGCTTTATTATTTTTTTAATTTCACAGCCAAATATCCTCTGTCCCAGATCACACTGCGTCACTTGAAGTGGATGCTTCAAAAGGTATGACGTACCACCACCCCACCCCCGTGTTCTTGAAATGCCGATATAGGAACCGGGTACAAATGCAGCTGATCCTCCACATGTGATAATGCGTTGCTCTATTTCTAATAGAGAGCTCTGCTCATTGATAGTGATGTATGAAGAACGTTTTTTAATTTTTTTTATACAGAAGTTCAAACTTTAACCAATTTTTTTATTTATTTAATTTTATTTATTTATTTTGTTGTTGTTGGTTGTTGTTTTTTTGTTTTTGTTTTGTCTTTCTGTTTTGTCTTTTTTGTTTGTTTTTCCTTTGCCCCCCCCCCCCCCCCTTTTTTTTGTCTTTTTGGGTTCTTCGTTCTTTTTTTGGTGTTTTTTTGGGGGGGGTATTGTGGTTCTTTTTCCCCCTTTTTTGGTGTTTTTTGTGTGTTTTGGGTGTTTCCCCCCTTTTTTCTTCCTTTTTTTGGTGTGTTTTGGGTGTTTTTTGTCTTTTTGGGTTCTTTTTTGTTCGGTTTGTGTTTCCCCCCGTTTTTGGGGGGGGTTGAGGTGTTTTTTTTGTCTGTGTTCTTTTTTGTTCTTCTTTTTGGTGTTTTTTTTGTGTTTTGGGTGTCCCCCCCCCCTTTTTATGTGTTTTGGGTGTTCTTTTTTGTCTTTTTGGGTTCTTTTTTGTTCTTTTTTTTTGTGTTTGGGGTGTTTTTTTGTCTTTTGGGGTTCTTTTCCCCCCCTTCCTTTTTTTTTTGGTGTTTTCGGTGTTTTTTTGTTGTCTTTTTGGGTGTTCTTTTTTGTTCTTCCCCCCCCCCCCCCCCCTCCCTTTTTGTGTTTTGTGGGTTTTTGTTTTGTCTTTTGGTTTTTTCTTCTTTTTGGGTTCTTTTTGTTCTTTTTTTGGGTGTGTTTTGGGTGTTTCCCCCCCTTTTTCTTCCTTTTTTTGTTTTTTTGGGGGTTCATTTTTGTTATTTTTTTTTGGTGTGTTTTGGGTGTTTTTTTTTGTCTTGTTCTTTTTTGTTCTTTTGGGGTGTTTTTTTGGTGTGTTTTGGGTGTTTGGGTGTTTCCCCCCCTGTCTTTTTTTTGGTGTTTTTTTTGTGTGTTTTGTGTTTTTTTGTCTTTTGGGGTGTTCTTTTTTGTTCTTTCCCCCCTCCTTTTTGTGTTTTGTATGTGTTTTTGGGTGTTTTTGGGGGTCTTTTGGGATTCTTTTTTTTTGCGTGTGTATTTTGCGTGTTTTTTTTTTCCTTTTTGGGTTCTTTTTGTTCTTTTTTGTGTGTGTTTTGGGTGTTTTTTTGGTTCTTTTTTGTTTTTTGTTTTTTTTGTGTGTTTTGGGTGTTTTTTGTTCCTTTTTGGTCTTTTGGGGTTCCTTTTCCCCTTTGTTTTTTGGGTGTTTTTGGGTTCTTTTTTGTTGGTCTTTTAGGGTTCTTTTTTTTGTGTTTTGGTTAATTTTTTTGTCTTTTGGGGTTCTTTTTTTGGTGTGTTTTGGGTGTTTTTTTGTCTTTTTTTTGTTTTTTGTGTCGAGTGTTTTTTTATACTTTTGGGTTTCTTTTTTGTTTGTTTTTTTGGTGTGTTTTGGGTGTTCTTTTTGGGTTTTTTTTGTTTTGTGTTTTTTTTGTGTTTTTGGTGTTTTTTGTTTCTTTTTGGTCTTTTGGGGTTCCTTTTCCCCTTTTTTCCTTCCTTTTTTGTGTGGGTGTATTTTGGTGTTTTTTTTTGTCTTTTGGGGTTCTTTTTGGGGTTTCTTTTTTTCCTGTTTTTTTTGTCTTTTTGGGATCTTTTTGTTCTTTTTGTGTGTTTTGGTTTATTTTTTGTCTTTTGGGGTTCTTTTTTGTTCTTTTTTTGTATGTTTTGGTTTATTTTTTGTCTTTTGGGGTTATTTTTGTTATTTTTTGTGTGTGTCTTTTTGTGTGTTTTGGGTGTTTTTTTGTCTTTTTGTTTTTTTGTTGTTTTTTTGGAGTGTTTTTTTTACTTTTTGGTTTCTTTTTTGTTCTTTTTTTTGTGTTTTTTTTTTGTTTCCCCTCCCCCCCCCCCAATACACATACATACATTTCAACGAACTCTGATAAGCCATACTATATTTACAATGAAGGCTAGAGCATCTAGTCGAAATGTGGAATGAGTTACGTAAATTCAAGTTGATTATTGAGAAAGTCATTGTCATTAGAAGAAACGTCTGAAAGCAACAACTGGTGCTCACAGCATCACAAAACCTCACAAAACCTCACAAAATATTTCAGATGCTCATCACAAACACACCATGAGTGAAAACACAGGTCTGGAGAATCTGGTGCACTTAGAGAATACATACATTTGAAATGGAAGTCCCGGACTTGGTTGTAACTTTGGCTGTGCGTATACCTACACATTTTTAGTGCCAGAAGAAAGCACTCGCATCGAGCTTTTGAAATACTAGTTTAACTAGGAAGCATACACTGCATGGTAGTCATGGAGCTCTAAAGCAGGGTCATGCTAACTTTGAACTAAAAGCCTCCATGTGATGCAAGCACCCACTTCACCATTGTTAGAGCACACCCAAATTATGTTACCATGACCACTTCATTCCTAGGATGCCTTAGGCCAGGATATGTTCCTCATCGGAAGTCCTGGTCCGTATAGACGTCAGCTGGCGATGGCCTTCTGTGAATTGTCCCATCGTGAGGTGGAGTACGTGAGTCTTTCCAGGGACACGACGGAGGCAGACCTGAAGCAACGGAGGGAGATTGTCAAGTCTACCGTGCAGTACATTGACCAGGTCTAATAGTTACTAGGGAAAGATAAACTGGTAAAGGGTGGTACATTATTTATGTGTGATCCAAATGACTACCTTTCTGTGTGTTTGTGTTTTTCCTCCAGTCAATCCATTTATTATTATTATTATTATTATTATTATTATTATTATTATTATTATTATTATTATTACTACTACTACTACTACTACTACTACTACAACAACTACTACAACAACAACAACAACAACAACAACAACAACATCCTCTCTTACACCTGGAACCAGTAGGCTTGGATCATGATGATGGCAAACGTCCTGACGGTGCCACAGTTGAATGGGAAGGTTCTGGTTTGGGATACCACATGTTCAGACATGTTTGCTCCCTCTTATGGGGATTTGAGGTCTGGAGATCCTGGAACGGTTGCCAACAGAGCTGAATTCCTGAAGAAACAAAAGTATCGTTCGATCAGAGACACTCACTATTTTGTTCCTCTGGGCTTCGAGACCACGGGTGTATTTGGTGATGAGGCCATGTCCTTTATTAAGGAGTTGGGCAGGAGAATAATGGAGAAGACTAGGGAGGCTAAGGCCCATTTCTACTTGCTCCAATGGTTGTCAGTAGCAATACAGCGTGCTGCTGTGCTGGGAACATCTCGGTTGCAGGAAACCTCAAACTACTTTTAACATATTATAATTATTATCATCATTATTATTATCATTATTATTATTAATATTTTATATTCGCATGACTTAATTCTAGGTGTGAATGGACTCTGATATTGCCTGTTTATAATAATAATAATAATTAATAATAATAATAATAATAATAATAATAATAATAATAATAATAATAATAATAATAATAATAATAATAATAATAATAATAATAATAAAATTAAAAAATAATAATAATATAATAATATTATTATTACTATTGTTATCATCATCGTTATTATGATACTATTATTATTGTTTATTTTTATTTATTATTATTTATCATTGTTGTTGTTGTTATTTCTTCATTAATTGCTCATCGACTTAATAACCCCCCTCCCCCCCCACCTCCCCTTCCGGATATTCACTACCTGTTTGTTGCTAGTGTGCGGTGAGGTCTGCATTAGAAGGGCGTGTCCTGGTCCTGGACGGCATCGAGAAGGCGGAGAGGAACGTGTTGCCAGTGCTGAATAACCTGCTAGAGAACAGGGAGATGCAGCTGGACGATGGCAGGCTTATCGTGGCTCACCGCAGATATGACTCGCTGCGTGAGGTGCGTGATGATGTCATTACATGTGTGTGTAAGTGTGGGTGTTGTGTTATTCTGATTTCATGTGTGCCTTGATGATGATGTTATGGACACTCTGTTGCTATGGTCTGTGTGGAGCTGCCATGGGTGCTCCTGCAGGATTCACCACTGCCAGCGTGATCTTCCATGATTCCATGAAGTTGGCCTAAAGTTACTGTCTGGTTGTCATTGGTTTCAAGGTTGTACGATTACTTTCAGCTGACATCAAATACTATAAAGATTTCTGAAATACTCCTGTCTCCATCAGTATCAATATCTACTTAGGTTGAAATACTCCTGTCTCCATCAGTATCAATATCTATGTAGGTTGAAATACTCCTGTCTCCATCAGTAGGTTGCAATACTCCTGTCTCCATCAGTAGGTTGCAATACTCCTGTCTCCATCAGTATCAATATCTACTTAGGTTGAAATACTCCTGTCTCCATCAGTATCAATATCTGCTTAGGTTGAAATACTCCTGTCTCCATCAGTATCAATATCTACGTAGGTTGAAATACTCCTGTCTCCATCAGTAGGTTGCAATACTCCTGTCTCCATCAGTAGGTTGCAATACTCCTGTCTCCATCAGTATCAATATCTACTTAGGTTGAAATTACTCCTGTCTCCATCAGTATCAATATCTACGTAGGTTGAAATACTCCTGTCTCCATCAGTAGGTTGCAATACTCCTGTCTCCATCAGTAGGTTGCAATACTCCTGTCTCCATCAGTATCAATATCTACTTAGGTTGAAATACTCCTGTCTCCATCAGTATCAATATCTAGGTTGAAATACTCCAGTCTCCATCAGTAGGTTGCAGTCTCCATCAGTATCAATATCTAGTTTAAACATTAGCACTATAACAAAACCCTCGATTTAAAGAGCATCTTGTTTCAACCTCATGCATGAGTGCCAATTCCTTCACTTTGTCATCTGCTCCGTCAGATGTCCTCATTTTCTGGGATCTGCCCCAATCTTGGTGAGCTATATATAGCACATCCAAATATATATGCTGGGAAGATCATGTGGACTACATACATCATGTGCAGTGGTGATACTCAGGCCATCAGAGCCACCCTGCCACCATATACACACATGCATGTACATGCATGCACGGTGCCTGTGTTCATGCTGCTTTTCGTGTGTCGTTCTGTAGGAACATGGAAAAGACGCGCTGAGGAACATAGCCAGAGCTGATGAAAACTTTCGTGTCATAGCTCTCGGCTTGCCTGTACCTCCTTATAAGGGAAACCCACTGGATCCGCCCCTTCGGTCCAGATTCCAAGCTAGAACTGTTTTTGAAATTCCATTCCAGACACAACTGGAACAGCTGAGGAAGAAGTTTCCAGCCGTCAGCGATGAAGTGTAAAGTTTGTAGTTTACATTAGCACTCGAGTGGGACCTGCAATGCATGGGCGGGGCCTTACAGTTTAGTAGGACCTGTAGGGGGCGAGAGGGTGGGAGGTAGGGTGGGGGGGGTGGGGGGGGGGGGCGGGGGCAGACAGCCTAGGGGTATTCTAGTGCTAGACTATAGAATTCTAGGGCTAGAGGGATATTCTAGGGCTAGGGCTAGGGATATTCTAGGGCTAGGGCTGAGGCTATTCTAGGGCCAGGGCTAGGGATATGCTAGCCCTAGCTAGAGAGACCAGGGACAGGGCATTCTACGGAAGGTTACAGTATTCCTAGGGCTAGCATTATGTTAGGACTAAACCAAGGGCTACTCTAGGGCTAGGGCTAGGACTAGGGCTACTCTAGGGCTAGGGCTATGGCTACTCTAGGGCTAGGGCTAGCATCCTAAATGTCATTAATTATGTTATCCATCTGTGTGTATGCTTGTGTGGTGTGTGTGTGTGTTGTGTAGCAAGTGCCTTGTCTCATGCGTGCATGTGTCCCCAATAAAAACGACCGTAAAGTTTCCCGCATTTTACCCCGAGATGCAATGTCCTTATAAGCAAAGAGCGGGTGCTGCTACAGAATAAACCCACTCTGCTATAACTATAACCTATAGGATGCGGGACAACAGCTGAGAAGTCCTTCAGCCCCCTCAATCCAGCGGGCTCTGTACATCTGTTAGGAGTGGATCATAGCTCCACCCACCTCAGTTAAGGTTTGTGGTGCTGCTGACCCTGCCACCCAACAGCTAGGGTCGGCCGACGTCCATTACTGCTTGTTGGAGAGAGGGCTTACCAAAACTCTGCTGTACCCCTGAGCCCACGGGTGGCCAGGGGGCGTGTACATGTGGACTGTCTAGTTTATCTGATGCAGTGCTGGGGCACTCGTTTTCCAGGACCTTATTGGGTCTCTAGTTTTGTTGTTGTTATTGTTTTGTTGTTATTGTTGTTTTGTTCATGTTTTGTTGTTGTTCTTGTCAAACCACACATGATGATGCTGTTTTTTATGCTGTTGTTGTTTTGTCCAGACTCTCTTCTCTGCTGTCGGTGTCGTTTGCCATCCGCTCTCTCTCCCACTCGCACCTTACTGGCGGCCCCGTGGAGCTCTCCCATCAGATGGAAGAATTGGTCAAGACCTTGGTGCGAGATGAATTTATATGCACGCGCCACACTCTACATGCATACTAATGAGGCTTACATATGTACCCAAAGATGTTTTGGTAGGGGGCTAGTGCCTGAGGACGTTTGTAGAACATGACACGCATGTACATAGCTTTGTTAGTACTGGATGAAAGGATGGGTGCTTTTTTTGCTCTATCTTTCCTTCATCTTCCTTCCTTCCTTCCTTCCTTCCTTCCTTCCTTCCTTCCTTCCTTCCTTCCTTCCTTCCTTCCTTCCTTCCTTCCTTCCTTCCTTCCTTCCTTCCTTCCTTCCTTCCTTCCTTCCTTCCTTCCTTCCTTCCTTCCTTCCTTCCTTCCTTCCTTCCTTCCTTCCTTCCTTCCTTCCTTCCTTCCTTCCTTCCTTCCTTCCTTCCTCCCTCCTCCTCCCTCCCTCCCTCCCTCCCTCCCTCCCTCCCTCCCTCCCTCCCTCCCTCCCTCCCTCCCTCCCTCCCTCCCTCCCCCTCCTTTCTCCCTTCCTCGTCTTACGTAGGAGTCAGTTCCTCTGGCAAGTGCAGCTCAATTGTTGCAGTCTGTTTATCCATCAGAGCTATTAGGAACCGATGTGCTGATGAAGGATGCTTTGAATGCAAGTGATACACACATGCATACACATATGCTGTGTAGGCACACACATTATGTGGGCACATGCACATACAGTATGCACACACATCTTTCCTCATCTCATAGATTGTGACACTCGTGTATATATATATATATACATATATCAATGGGTTCAACAACATTATTGCATGGCTATTGACCCAACAGTTTCAACCATTCAAGTGGACATGGTATTATTATTGATCTGTATACCATGATTATTTTAGTATTTTTTACTACAGAAATTTGGATTACTGGATGACCGAGAGGTGAGTCTTTCCTTGGCTGGTATAGAGCCCAGTCACGACAAGATGCGTCTGACATTTGCATGCAAGAAAGACTCTCCATATGCGCTCAGAAAAGGATCGGCTAGCAGTTCTGTTGAGGTTCCTGGATGGCCTGAGAGATACGGCAGTGATGCGGGGGCCAAGGATTTCGTGTGTACTCCGGACCACGACCGGATTTTGTCTCGGATGTTGCTCAGTCACCACACTGCGGACTTTTGCTTAGTGGGAGGCAAGGTACGACAATCTTTATTATTTATCTGTGTATCTATCTATTTATTATTTATCTATCTATCCATTTATTATTTATCGATCTACCTCTGTTTTAAAAATTTAATAATTTGCGGGCGAAATCCCCCAGTGGGGAGTTGGCTAGAAAACTAGGTACACTGTATTGCTGCGATGGGGTATGTATGTACCTTATGCATGTACCTGTGTATATGTATGCATGTACCTGTGTATATGTATGCATGTACCTGTGTATATGTATGCATGTACCTGTGTATATGTGTGCATGTACCTGTGTATATGTATGCATGTACCTGTGTATATGTATGCATGTACATGTGTATATGTATGCATGTACCTGTGTATATGTATGCATGTACCTGTGTATATGTATGCATGTACCTGTGTATATGTGTGCATGTACCTGTGTATATGTATGCATGTACCTGTGTATATGTATGCATGTACCTGTATATGTGTGCATGTACCTGTGTATATGCATGCATGTACCTGTGTATATGTATGCATGTACCTGTGTATATGCATGCATGTACCTGTGTATATGCATGCATGTACCTGTGTATATGTATGCATGTACATGTGTATATGTGTGCATGTACCTGTGTATATGTATGCATGTACCTGTGTATATGCATGCATGTACCTGTGTATATGTATGCATGTACCTGTGTATATGCATGCATGTACCTGTGTATATGTATGCATGTACCTGTGTATATGTGTGCATGTACCTGTGTATATGTGTGCATGTACCTGTGTATATGTATGCATGTACCTGTGTATATGCATGCATGTACCTGTGTATATGTATGCATGTACCTGTGTATATGTATGCATGTACATGTGTATATGTATGCATGTACCTGTGTATATGCATGCATGTACCTGTGTATATGTATGCATGTACCTGTGTATATGTATGCATGTACATGTGTATATGTATGCATGTACCTGTGTATATGTATGCATGTACCTGTGTATATGTGTGCATGTACCTGTGTATATGTATGCATGTACATGTGTATATGTATGCATGTACCTGTGTATATGTATGCATGTACCTGTGTATATGTGTGCATGTACCTGTGTATATGTGTGCATGTACCTGTGTATATGTATGCATGTACATGTGTATATGTATGCATGTACCTGTGTATATGTGTGCATGTACCTGTGTATATGTATGCATGTACATGTGTATATGTATGCATGTACCTGTGTATATGTATGCATGTACCTGTGTATATGTGTGCATGTACCTGTGTATATGTATGCATGTACCTGTGTATATGCATGCATGTACCTGTGTATATGTATGCATGTACCTGTGTATATGTATGCATGTACATGTGTATATGTATGCATGTACCTGTGTATATGCATGCATGTACCTGTGTATATGTATGCATGTACCTGTGTATATGTATGCATGTACATGTGTATATGTGTGCATGTACCTGTGTATATGTGTGCATGTACCTGTGTATATGCATGCATGTACCTGTGTATATGTATGCATGTACCTGTGTATATGTGTGCATGTACCTGTGTATATGCATGCATGTACCTGTGTATATGTGTGCATGTACCTGTGTATATGTGTGCATGTACCTGTGTATATGTGTGCATGTACCTGTGTATATGTATGCATGTACCTGTGTATATGCATGCATGTACCTGTGTGTATGTGTGCATGTACCTGTATATATGTATGCATGTACCTGTGTATATGTATGCATGTACCTGTGTATATGTGTGCATGTACCTGTGTATATGCATGCATGTACCTGTGTATATGTGTGCATGTACCTGTGTATATGTGTGCATGTACCTGTGTATATGTGTGCATGTACCTGTGTATATGTATGCATGTACCTGTGTATATGCATGCATGTACCTGTGTATATGTATGCATGTACCCGTGTATATGTGTGTGTATATATATATGTACAGTATATATATATATATATGTATGCACCGCACATTCACTGATCGGAAATTATGAACAGCCTTCACTGGCGTTAAATAAAGAGGGCTTGTGTGAACCAGGGATCCTAGTGAAGAGAAAGGTCAAGAAGATGGGAGCAGAGTTGAAGCTAGAGGAGTGAAAAGTGACTGCAGAGACAAGTGAGAATAGGCTACAATGCTTAACAGCTGACCAGACAGGATGCTGGTGTTATATTCCGTTGTAGCTGCTCATCCAGCTTGTTGTAGCTGTGGAGGTGTGGCACTGCCTTAAATGATACAGGTGTGCTCTACTTGAAATGATCATTTCAGTGAATCTGGAGTGGGCTCTTGCCTTAACCTTGCATAGTTTTGTAACATGTAAGGAATATATCAATCCACATTTCTTAGCTGTGCGTGTGTGTGTGCACACTGTACTCCTCCATATCATAGCCCAATATAATGAGATCAATAATGTACAGATCAGTCTATGTGCATGTACTAGGCCTTCAGCTGTGCTAGGGCCAGGATTTCAAACTGCGTGTAAAACAATTTAAAACTCCTCTCCATCGCACCTTTACTCGCCACTGAATGGTTTGCATTCATTTTGTTGATTAATTTTTTTTTTTAATGAATTCTCAGTTGACATATGTAGTAATAATTACATAACCTTCTCAATAATAAACTTCAAATTTTAATCTCTTTGTGTTTCAACTAGATGCTCTACATTATTCCTAGTGAAGACTAGAGCATCTAGTCGAAACGTCGAGAGAATACAATTTGAAGTTTATTATTGAGAAGCTGATTTTAATTATTAGTTATTGTTTTTGTTGTACTGCCACGCCCTTTCTTAAGGATTCATGGGGTACACACATGAGACTATCCCGAGATGTCCCTTGCCTTAGCCTACAACAGCCCTAGCCTTAGCCTACAACAGCCTTAGCCTTACCTACAACTGCCCTTGCCTTAGCCTACAACAGCCTTAGCCTACAACAGCTCTAGCCTTAGTCTACAACAGCCCCAGCCTTAGCCTACAACAGCCCTAGCCTTAGCCTACAACAGCCCTAGCCTTAGCCTACAACAGCCTTAGCCTTACCTACAACTGCCCTTGCCTTAGCCTACAACAGCCTTAGCCTACAACAGCTCTAGCCTTAGTCTACAACAGCCCCAGCCTTAGCCTACAACAGCCCTAGCCTTAGCCTACAACAGCCCCAGCCTTAGCCTACAACAGCCCTAGGTAGCCTTAGCCTACAAAAGCCCTAGCCTTAGCCTACCACAGCCCTACAACAGCTCTAGCCTTAGCCTAGAACAGCCCCAGCCTTAGCCTATAGCCTTAGCCTACAACAGCTCCAGCCTTAGCCTACAACAGCCCCAGCCTTAGCCTACAACAGCCCTAGCCTTAGCCTACAACAGCCCCTACAACAGCCCTAGCCTTAGCCTACAACAGCCCCAGCCTTAGCCTACAACAGCCCCAGCCTTAGCCTACAACAGCTCTAGCCTTAGCCTACAACAGCTCTAGCCTTAGCCTACAACAGCCCTAGCCTTAGCCTACAACAGCCCTAGCCTTAGCCTACAACAGCCCCAGCCTTAGCCTGCAACAATCCTAGCCTTAGCCTACAACAGCCGCCTACAACAGCCCCAGCCTTAGCCTACAACAGCCCCAGCCTTAGCCTACAACAGCCCTAGCCTTAGCCTACAACAGCCCTAGCCTTAGCCTACAACAGCCCTAGCCTTAGCCTACAACAGCCCTAGCCTTAGCCTACAACAGCCCCAGCCTTAGCCTACAACAGCCCCAGCCTTAGCCTACAACAGCCCCAGCCTTAGCCTACAATTGCCCTAGCCTTAGCCTACAACAGCTAGATAGCCTTTCATGGACATACAGTACACTAATCCTAGCCTAGCTAACCATAGAATTGCCCTAGAATACTCTATACCTAGAATACTTTAGCACTAGCCCTAGAATTGCCCTAGAATATGTACCCAGAATACTTTATAGCACTAGCCCTAGAATTCACTAACCTTAGAATACAGGTACTCTAATCCTAGAATACCCTAGCCTTAGAATAACCCTAGCCCTGGAATACTAGAATACTCTAACCCTAGAAGACTCTAGCTCTAATACTCTAGCCCTAGAAGCTGTTAGCCCTAGAAGGGTCTAGCCCTACATATGTTGATTAAGGGACAGTAAAAGCCCTTCCCCCCCCCCCCCCCCCCCCCCCAAAAGATATCCTGTTAGCGTTGGCCTTACGTTCAACGCAGAAATGTTTAATAAGGAATGCTCAAGCAACGCCATAGTCCATTACCCATTGCCCTCAAGCATCTCGGGGAATCCCATGGTGTCCTAGTATGTAGGTCAGTGTTTGCATTTTACCCGGGTAAAAGGTATTTAACCCAACCCGGATTAAACCTGGGTTACACCCAAGCCCTGGGTACAACCTGCAAACTCTGCTGTAGGTTGTTGTGGACTGGACTTGTAAGACTTCTTGCACATACTCAGACCTCTGCTTTAATTCCACACCCACCCATACCACACCCATCTGAGCCACACCCATCTGAGCCACACCCACCATTAGTTGTCAGGTCTTAACCAAATTGTTACTCACTGTTATACATACATCATTACAGATATTGTTTCATTACAGACATTGTTACACATGCTGTTACACATTACAACCTCTTGTAATACACTAACACCCTTATGTATATATTGTTACACATTGTTACACATTGTTACACATGCTGTTACACATTACAACCTCTTGTAATACACTAACACCCTTATGTATATATTGTTACACATTGTTACACATTGTTACACATGCTGTTACACATTACAACCTCTTGTAGTACACAATTGAACACTCTTATGTATATATTGTTACACATTGTTACACGTGCACAGTAATACTCATTGGTACCTGTCTCCCTCCCTCCAGGGGACAGGCAAGACGTCTCTTGTGACGAGGTTTGCTGGTCTGCTGGGTTACGAGGTGGAGATGGTTACCCTTTACCAGGTAAACCCAAGAAGTGAGAATTTATAACACCATAATTATGCTGGGAGGGACCGTGGATAATCCTAGGATCATCTATGCATGTATAAAGTTCATGCTGTTCCCCACCTACTGCAGCCCCTGACCAGCATGAAATTTAAACCTTGGGGGAGGCATCAGTGTTCGATTCATCCTGGGTGTAATACACAGTATCAATGGACATATGAATTATGCATGAATGTGTGCACACATGCACTGCCTAACACCGTGTGAAGCTGTGTTACGTGAACCCCATCAGAAATGACAGCCCACTTGATCCAATGTACACGGAATGATTAATAAAGGGACAATTGTATGTACATGTACATGGATATTGTCAGCAAATAAATTGCAATTTCTCTGAAAAGTATACAGCAGTTGCAAAACATGTGATCCCTCACTGTGTGACCTTTCAAATAAGGAGCTTGCAAATAAGGAGCTTGCGTTGTTTCGTCACTTACATTCAACCACGCCCACTTCCGCATTTTCTAACCTGTCCTGACATGTCCTGCCCTGGGCATAATTTATTGCAGGACATGACTTCGCGTGACCTGCTACAGCAACGCGGTACCACGGCCAGCGGGGATACATCTTGGCGTGAGTCTCCCTTAGTCATGGCTGCACGACGAGGCAGGCTGGCTGTGCTCGACGGACTGCACCGTGTGGACACGGGCACACTCACTGTCCTCAAGAGGTACGCACATTTTCACAGAACTTGTGTTGTTCATATGTACAGGCAGAGGCCGAGCATTACATGTATTGTAGTATGTTACAGGAACAGGGACTGTGTTACATATGTATACTGTAGTATACAGGGACAGGGTTACATGTGTACTGTACATACAGTAGGCGCCATAAAAAACTTGGCGTTGCGTTTAAACCGAGCGTTGGTTCATCGTCTAAACGCAAGCGATTTCCTACCGGTTAAAAGGAACGCACGAAACGTTCAGACGCTAAACATTTTAAACGCACAACCGTTTAGCCGCTCTAAACGTTTAGACGCACGGAACGTTTATTGTTTTTTAGCCGGAATAGATCGTAGGGAGTTGCACTTCCGGAGTTGCATGTGGCAGTCATCGTGATTTTTAGCGAATGGTGTAACAAGAAACAGATTCAAGGCACCGACTGTGTCAGGACTTAGTCTGGCGGTTTGATAGCGGGAGACCTACAAAGATAACGGCAGCCATCTGAGAGGTGTAGTGGAACAGAAGATGCGAATTAATGACTGCCTTCCAGCTGCACGAGCACCTCGAGAACAATGGCTACCCAATGACCATTCTTCGTGTAGAGCCTCACTCAGGATGGTAGCTCCTACTGTCAGTTGGCAAGAGAATTAACTAGGTTCGTGTTAGTCTTGTTTGCTTGGGATTCTTAAGGCTGTATGCTGACTTAATTTAGCTGATAAGGTAAAGCTCCATGGGGCTCCTACATGATGGGTGGGGGGCTCTCCTGACCTAGCTTTTGTTTGTAGTTTATGCTGAAGCTTGAATGCCCACCCTGTTGGTGTAGTGGCTGTTATTGCCATTCCCCTTGCACTGAAATATTGCACTGAAATTGAAATAAACATTATTTTACAGATTTGTTGCCTTGATGATTTGTTGCCTTGATGTGAATAAAATTATAATCCCCAATTGCATCATTTAGGTTGGTGTGGCCAAGACAATTCATGGGTATCAAGGGTTTGAGAAGGTGGACAGACGAATGCAGTCCCAGTTTGAAACCCACTGAAGCTCATCATAAGAAGATTGGTCAACCTGAAAAGAACAATATCCTGTGTTTTTTGTCATTGCATTTTAATGTTAGCAAATTCTATATACAAATTATAGAAATGGTGAAACCCACTGAAGCTCATCATAAGAAGATTGGTCAACCTGAAAAGAACAATATCCTGTGTTTTTTTGTCATTGCATTTTAATGTTAGCAAATTCTATATACAAATTATAGAAATGGGAGTTGTAGGGAGTTCTAAATTAAAAAATATATACATTTTTAATTTACATAATGTTTGTTACAGAAGAGAAGTTACAGAAGTCGACAAAAAAACCCCAGTCGATTAAAGACTTGTGAACAAACATAAATATATATCACACGAACAGTAAATCATTTCTTGGCTTGTAGTCCCGTCCGGTTTGATGCCAGTTGAATTACCTCCAGACATATTCTGGGATGTGTAAGTCCCTATCTTCACTCTGTGCAGGCATCCCCCAGCAAGGTGCCCCAGAGCTTTGCCTTGTGGGACAGAGACCGAGTCCAACTCCACGGGCTAAAACAAACCAATAACACAACATGAATCAATTCTTGATGACAATATGTAGCTTCATTAGTACAACAATAGCTAGAGAAGTACCATCCACTCCATTTGTTCTAGCTACCAAAAAACTACCAAAAAACAATTAAAACTGAAACTCAAGTACTGGCTCGAACAGCTTGTATGGATCAAGCGGATTCCAGTTACACCAAAGTTATATTATAGCAGTAAGAGGAGGAAACTTACTTGATTATAGACTTTTAAAGCTTACAGGCCCTTAAACTCGTACTGAAATAATAATTTATGAAATAACTTGGACAACAACTCCAGCGGACGATCTCTAAAGAACAAGTAACTGTAGTTCTAGCTTGCCCCGCTTTTTTTCTTCAGTTCACGTGGTAGTCAATGCACGCGCTTCTCGGTTAAAATGCAGCGAGCGTTTAAACGCAGCGAGCGTTCAACGCAGCAAGCGCTCTGTACTGTACGTTTCGTTAACGTTTCTTTGGCCAATGGTCATGCGTTGCACGTACGTTGGGTTTAAACGCAACACCAAGTTTTTTATGGCGCCTACTGTAGTATACAGGAACAGGGACTGTGTTACATTGCACATGTATGCATGGTGCATGATAACAAGGAAGAGTCGTTGAGGTCTTGACTACTGCATCTGTTTGTAGATTCTGTGGAAAGCAGATCTATTACATGTGTACATGTATGCATGTGTGCGCACGTGTGTGTGTGTGTGTGTGTGTGTGGAATTACAAGTAGGCACAGTACATGTGCGTGTATGTGGAAGTCAGGCTTTTATGAGGGTGTGCGATGTCGGGAAGGGTATGAGGGGGTGGTGGGGCGGTTGAGGGGGTGCGGTGAGAGGGGTTGGGGTAGCGGGAAAGGGGAATAGTAAAAATTGAACTGAAGCAATATTAATTTTTTTTTTTTTTTAAGATGAAATATTTATTGGACCACCTAGAACCTGCTATATGAGGACGCGGTCTGTTGCATTGAGCATGGGCATGTATACGAGGACACTCTCTGCGACATACATACATGTAGAGTAGGAGTTAACAAAACTAATCAGCCAATACCAGTCAGTACCAAAACCCAAAATACATGTACCTTTCATTTTTCTTTCAATTGGCTACTTTTCATTTAAGCTGCAAGTCACTATACCCGACTATCTAATACATACACTACATATATACATGTACATACATACATGTATACAGTATTATATATACATATATATATATTAAACCCACCAGTTGGCTATATCCACTCCCAGACAACACATGTGGCCATCATTACCATTGACACATGTACAAGGCCACCTATCGGGAATGTTTTCAACCTGGCCTCCCTTAGCAGGGCAAGCTTGAACCGGCTGCTCTAGCTACAGCTGCTACTTAGCTAGCTACCACTGTAGGGAAACCATCCAAGATCTTGGGCTGTACAGTAATCAAATCACTATATACTGCATCTCCTCTACTAGGAACTGCCCCTCAAAATTGTAACCACATACAGTAGCTCAGTCAGAATTGATTATATTAGCCACACCCTTTGAGTAGTAATCGCAGAGACAAATAGCAATTCAACCATTGAGCCTTGGCACCTAAGCGATTTGGAGGCCTCAAACACTTGAACTCCTTCACAGCTGGTATCAATAGTAGCCTCCCTTCCAATAGTAATCGCAGGTAGATTGGATGGAACTAAGTGGTAACCAAGGTTCTTATTCAGGGTTTTGTTTAAAGGGGGGCCCACCCGCCTGGAAATAGTATTATTAAAATTCATTAGATCACTTTAACCATCATGCCCCCCCCCCCCCCCCCCCTCCCACCTTAAAATCCAGATTCCTCCAGTTGCCCCACCTTGGACAGTTTTCTAAATGAAACCCTGCTATTGGAGAATTTACGATAATTGCATTTCACCACCTTTGACCTTTGGTATTTATTTATTTAGCTTACATGAGAAGAGGGGACTTGTGTGTGTGGGTGTGTGTGTGGGTGTGTGTGTGGGTGGGTGTGTTGCAGGTGTGGGTGGGTGTGTTGCAGGTGTGGGTGGGTGTGTTGCAGGTGTGGGTGGGTGTGTTGCATGTGTGTGTGGGTGTTACATGTGTGGGTGGGTGTGTTGCAGGTGTGGGTGTGGGTGTTGCAAGTGTGTGTGGGTGTGGTGTGGGTGTTACATGTGTGGGTGTGGGTGTTGCAAGTGTGGGTGGGTGTGTTGCAGGTGTGGGTGGGTGTGTTGCCGGAGTGGGTGGGTGTGTTGCATGTGTGTGTGGGTGTGTTGCAGGTGTGGGTGGGTGTGTTGCAGGTGTGGGTGGGTGTGTTGCCGGAGTGGGTGGGTGTGTTGCATGTGTGTGTGGGTGTGTTGCAGGTGTGGGTGTGGGTGTTGCAAGTGTGTGTGGGTGTGGTGTGGGTGTTACATGTGTGGGTGTGGGTGTTGCAAGTGTGGGTGGGTGTGTTGCAGGTGTGGGTGGGTGTGTTGCCGGAGTGGGTGGGTGTGTTGCATGTGTGTGTGGGTGTGTTGCAGGTGTGGGTGGGTGTGTTGCAGGTGTGGGTGGGTGTGTTGCAGGTGTGGGTGGGTGTGTTGCATGTGTGGGTGTGTTGCAGGTGTGGGTGGGTGTGTTGCAGGTGTGGGTGGGTGTGTGTGTGGGTGTGTTGCAGGTGTGGGTGTGGGTGTTGCAAGTGTGTGTGGGTGTGGTGTGGGTGTTACATGTGTGGGTGTGGGTGTTGCAAGTGTGGGTGGGTGTGTTGCAGGTGTGGGTGGGTGTGTTGCCGGAGTGGGTGGGTGTGTTGCATGTGCGTGTGGGTGTATTACACGTGTGGGTGGGTGTGTTGCAGGTGTGGGTGGATGTGTTGCATGTGTGGGTGTGTTGCAGGTGTGGGTGGGTGTGTTGCAGGTGTGGGTGGGTGTATTGCATGTGTGTGTGGGTGTGTTGCAGGTGTGGGTGGGTGTGTTGCAGGTGTGGGTGGATGTGTTGCAGGTGTGGGTGGGTGTGTTGCATGTGTGTGTGTGTTGCATGTGTGTGTGGGTGTGTTGCAGGTGTGGGTGTGGGTGTTACATGTGTGTGTGGGTGTGTTACATGTGTGGGTGGGTGTGTTGCAAGTGTGGGTGGGTGTGTTGCAGGTGTGGGTGGGTGTGTAGCATATGTGTGTGTGGGTGTGTTGTGGGTGTGGGTGTTACATGTGTGGGTGGGTGTGTTGCAGGTGTGGGTGGGTGTGTAGCATGTGTGTGTGTGGGTGTGTTGCAGGTGTGGGTGTCGGTGTTACATGTGTGGGTGGGTGTGTTGCAGATGTGGGTGGGTGTGTTGCATGTGTGTGTGGGTGCATTGCATGTGTGTGGGTGGGTGTGTTGCATGTGTGTGTGTGTTACTGTGTGTGTGGGTGTGTTGCAGGTGTGGGTGTGGGTGTTACATGTGTGGGTGGGTGTGTTGCAAGTGTGGGTGGGTGTGTTGCAGGTGTGGGTGGGTGTGTAGCATGTGTGTGTGTGGGTGTGTTGCAGGTGTGGGTGTGGGTGTTACATGTGTGGGTGGGTGTGTTGCAAGTGTGGGTGGGTGTGTTGCAGGTGTGGGTGGGTGTGTAGCATGTGTGTGTGTGGGTGTGTTGCAGGTGTGGGTGTCGGTGTTACATGTGTGGGTGGGTGTGTTGCAGGTGTGGGTGGGTGTGTTGCATGTGTGTGTGGGTGTGTTGTGGGTGTGGGTGGGTGTGTTGCATGTGTGTGTGTGGGTGTGTTGCAGGTGTGGGTGTGGGTGTTACATGTGTGGGTGGGTGTGTTGCAAGTGTGGGTGGGTGTGTTGCAGGTGTGGGTGGGTGTGTTGCATGTGTGTGTGTGTGTTGCATGTGTGGGTGGGTGTGTTGCAGGTGTGGGTGGATGTGTTGCAGGTGTGGGTGGGTGTGTTGCATGTGTGTGTGTGTTGCATGTGTGTGTGGGTGTGTTGCAGGTGTGGGTGGGTGTGTTGCATGTGTGTGTGTGGGTGTGTTGCAGGTGTGGGTGTGGGTGTTACATGTGTGTGTGGGTGTGTTGCATGTGTGTGTGGGTGTGTTGCAGGTGTGGGTGTGGGTGTTACATGTGTGGGTGGGTGTGTTGCAAGTGTGGGTGGGTGTGTTGCAGGTGTGGGTGGGTGTGTAGCATATGTGTGTGTGGGTGTGTTGCAGGTGTGGGTGGGTGTGTTGCATGTGTGTGTGGGTGCATTGCATGTGTGTGTGGGTGTGTTGCATGTGTGTAGCATGTGTGTGTGGGTATATTACATATGTGTGGCTGTTTTGGAAGAAACCTCGCCAGCAAGCTGTTTGCATTAGGTGGGGACTATATAGCCCAGCTAGTGTAGTATATTGGTCAGGGTTGGGGTCAAGTACTTGTACTCGACCCTAACCCTGATATATATTGGTATGTTGCCATATACATACATGTAGCCTTATTTGTGTGCTGTCATCGTTAACATAAATAAAGCATTTGCTGATACATGTATTCCTAAACAAAATGGTCGACACCGGCACCCAAACGATTGGGAGATCGACGATCATTACCAGGTTTATGATTTAATCAGGAGTTCGATCGTTCGGATAATCGAGGTTCGGATATGCGAGGGTATACTGTACCATCCATGCATCCATCTAGTTCAGTAGGTGGAGTTTTATCCAGATCCAACCTTCCATTTGGATGTGCATAGCAGACATGCATGTATAGTACAGGCATACGGTCCTAAACAATATTACAATGACCTCAATAATCATATATATATGTATATACATGTATATACATGTATATATACATGTATATATGTGTATATATATATGTATTAATCTATATGTATATACATGTATATTATATCTATAATAATACACATATGTACGTATACATGTATACAATATATTCATGTACATGTATGTACACTGTTTAATTTATCCTCCCATCACTGTCACCTTCTACTCTGCGAACATGTAGAATAGATCGGATCAGGAGCAGAGACTGCTTATAATCTGCAGCTCAATAATGGAGTCAAGAGTTCTCAATAACTTGTGCTTGCAAAACTGAAGCAACAACAACAACAACTGTCTGTGCTGTTCAGAGTGGACATCGGGTTTAATATTTGTGATGGTTGAACAGAATCCAACTTGTGAAGACGTGGGTACGAGGAAGAAGACAGATCAGGTTGTGGTTTCTCACCATACGCTATGGAATCCCTGAATATTTCCTCCGCGAAGCCTTCTGGTGGTTGCCATCTGCAAATATTTAGTCCTTCGGAATATCCCTCCATACATGTAATGTATGCAATCCGTGAAATTACAAGTCGGACATTGTGTATTTGGCTCAGACGCAAATCCATTCACTCTGTCAAAATGTCCGAGCAACACTAACGAATGCTCTAGAATGTGTGTGTGTGTAACCATGGTTTCCAAGCATCAGGTGGCCCTACTTCAAATGGTTAGTGGCACTATTATGTAAATATTATTTTTTCAGCCTTATCCAGGATCGTACTTTGAACCTGATGGATGGCAGCAGGTTATTGGATGAGGACCGGTACGAAGCCTCCAGGAAAGCCGCTCGACTTACACATGCACAGATGGCTGAGAGGTCAGGGTTCTCAAAATAGTGATTTACTCGATACAAAATTATGTATGCCTCAATAGCAGTTATTGGTGGTGGGTGTGGCTATTGTTGTGTGTGTGTTTTGAAGGGAGAGGGGATGGGGGAAATGACAGTTATTAATTACCAATGACCATGAGACCGGTTGAAGTACTGTAGGTTGACAATAGCTCTATGGGGACACACACTGGACCAACACCACACTGGGTTGAGGCAGGTTGAAGTAGGTTGACAATAGCTCTATGGGGACACACATTGGACCAACACCACACTGGGTTGAGGCAGTTTGAAGTAGGTTGACAATAGCTCTATGGGGACACACATTGTCCAGACCAACACCACACTGGGTTGAGGCAGTTTGAAGCAGGTAGATAATAGCTCTATGAGGACACATACAGGACCAACACCACACTGGGCTGAGGCAGTTTGAAGTATAGGTTGACAATAGCTCTATGGGGACACACATTGGACCAACACCACACTGGGTTGAGGCAGTTTGAAGTAGGTTGACAATAGCTCTATGGGGACACACATTGGACCAACACCACACTGGGTTGAGGCAGTTTGAAGTAGGTTGACAATAGCTCTATGGGGACACACATTGGACCAACACCACACTGGGTTGAGGCAGGTTGAAGTAGGTTGACAAAAGCTCTATGGGGACACACACTGGACCAACACCACACTGGGTTGAGGCAGTTTGAAGTAGGTTGACAATAGCTCTATGGGGACACACATTGGACCAACACCACACTGGGTTGAGGCAGGTTGAAGTAGGTTGATAATAGCTCTATGAGGACACACACTGGACCAACACCACACTGGGTTGAGACCGGTTGAAGTACTGTAGGTTGACAATAGCTCTATGGGGACACACACTGGACCACACCACACTGGGGTGAGGCAGGTTGAAGTAGGTTGACAATAGCTCTATGAGGACACACACTGGACCAGCACCACACTGGGTTGAGGCAGGTTGAAGTAGGTTGACAATAGCTCTATGGGGACACACACTGGACCACACCACACTGGGTTGAGGCAGGTTGAAGTAGGTTGACAATAGCTCTCTATGGGGACACACACTGGACCAGCACCACACTGGGTTGAGGCAGGTTGACAATTGTGGCAGAAATATGCATACAGGATATTACTACATACAATGTACATACATGTACATGTATGTACAGTGTACGTACATGTGCACTGTGGCATGCTGCTTCCTCGTTTAGCTTAACTTGACCTTTTAGGAACATTTATCCAATCCATCCAAAGTTCCGTATGGTTGGTGTCGGCGAAACTGTGAGGGCTTCAGGGCCTAACCAGACAGGAGGTGGTCGCTCTGGCCACACCCCGTCTCTGGCTCCGTGGATTTCCCCTGAAGTACTCTCCATGTTTCAGTTTCACTACATGAAGTCTCTCCCCATTGAGCAGGAGAAGATGATCGTGCACAGCAAGGTACGTACATGATGTGTGTAGCGTTGGTGATAATGAGCATGAGTGCGAGAGCATAAGGCATTGGGTAAAGTGGCATCATTTATACAGGCTCACTTCATCCTGCCACAATCCTTGCATTACATCATCATCATGATGTCATCACTGCATTACAGTTAGGGCAGTGCTAGCGGGTTAGGGCCAGGGCAGTGGCTAGGGTTAGGGCCCGGGCCTAGGGTTAGGGCCAGGCAGTAGCTAGGGTTAGGGCCAGGGCAGTGGCTAGGGTTAGGGCCAGGGCAGTGGCTAGTGTTAGGGTCAGGGCAGTGGCTAGGGATAGGGTCAGGGCAGTGGCTAGGGTTAGGGCCAGGGCAATGGCTAGGTTTAGGGCCAGGGCAGTGGCTAGGGTTAGGGCCAGGGCAATGGCTAGGGTTAGGTTTAGGGCCAGGGCAGTGGCTAGGGTTAGGGCCAGGGCAGTGGCTAGGGTTAGGGCCAGGGCAGTGGCTAAGGTTAGTGCCAGGGCAGTGGCTAGGGTTAGGGCCAGGGCAGTGGCTACGGTTAGGGCCAGGGCAGTGGCTAAGGTTAGGGCCAGGGCAGTGGCTAGGGTTAGGGCCAGGGCAGTGGCTAGGGTTAGGGCCAGGGCAGTGGCTAGGGTTAGGGCCAGGCAGTGGCTAGGGTTAGGGCAGTGGCTACGGTTAGGGCCAGGGCAGAGGGTTAGGGCCAGGGCAGTGTCACATGAGGTTGTATATGTACACCAGCTGGCCTAGTAGCACGCTATACATGTACATTGGACGTGTGCAAGCAACTAGCCAACAAATTTGGCGGTAAAGCTCGTACGTACATGTACATGTATGCTGTGTTTACATGTATGACCTCTGGACTGAACTTTGACCGTTATTTGGAGCACAGGTCACCAGTCACTCTTCCCATATTGTGTGCATTATTTAGAGTGCTCCTGCCTAAAACATAGTCCGTCATGTACAGTAGGAGACAAAAAAAAGTTCCAGTTCCGTTGCGTTTATATTCCGTTCGCGCTATTTTCAACGTCGTTCCAACGTCGTTTAGTAACAGGTCCGTTCCAACGGCGAGGAATTTTTTTCCTTCGCGTTTCAAACTCGTTCGCGGTTCAATTATCTCGCCCTTGTTCGCGCGGTCGTTCTCCAGCCTCGTGCTTCAAGTTACAATTGGCGTCGTTCTCTAGCTTGTTCGTCCGTTTGGCAACCTCTCGCTTCTTAAAGTTGTTCTGCAGCGAAAGGCCATCGATATTAGTGCAAACCTCGAAGGAATAGAGGAGCTGATGAAGCGGACCGACGAAATAACTGTTGATTAGCTTCAGTGTCTGTGCTACAGACAACTAGGACATTTCACTGCGCACCATTCTGTGGTGCAGGACCGCTTTAGGATGGACCTTCCAAGGTAGCTCTACTGTCAGTTCATCAGACACGTGGAACAAGGTAATGCTGTCTATCATTTCTAAAGCTTGCTTGAAGCTTGGTTTATCTGACAACTTGGTTTAAGCTTATAGTTTATAACTTAGTTTAAGGACGCTTGATTGATTAGCTTATTCTAAATTTGAAAGGTAAGCTTATGAACATAGCTTTGCCTGGGTTGTGGCTAGGAGTTTAGTTTGGGGGCTTGAAGGACCCAAGACAATCTTGCCTGCTTGGTTTACTCCTTAGCAAACTTAGCTACTCTTTGGCAAGCTTAGATTGTATTGGTGAAACATTTGATTTCCAAATCTTAAAGGCAAGGTAATATTACAATTCTCCTCCCTACCCTACCTTTCCAGATGAAAAGAAGATGGGAGAGATGACTTGTGGCATAGAGGATGTTATATGGATTGGTGAATGCAGTCCAACTCAAGATCCACAGACTGCACTCAGGATTGTTTGAACTTGAATGTTGTACTTTACAAAATTGCTAAATTTTGTTCACTGGTTACCATAATAATTGAGCAATGAGAATGCATAACTATCACCAGCGAACTTTCATGACAATTAAACACACTATCATACAAGGCTTGGCTGTCACAACTAAGACGACCCAATTGGCATGACAAAAGACGACAAAAGTGTTTGCATATCTTCGTGTGTACACCGTTTCTCTGACATGTATATTTTTGTGTGAATCGTAGATGTACTTGCCTTGTGTTAGTAGACATCTTCACATAATAAAAATAACATGTCAGTTCACTATCAATATAATTTTCCATTCTTTTGCAAGCACACTTGTATGCCTGCTGGATCGACTCTTCTCTCATTACAGTTTAATAGGGTCCATGGAGAAGTAGGTGGTTGGAAACTGATTGTAGGAGAGAAATCAACTAATATTATGTGTAAGTCGATGGGGGGGCATCAAGGACCAACTTATCCTACAACTCGAACCATAGAAGCCGGAGTCCTGTTGCATGTACAATGAGACATCCACCATGCAATAGAGAAATGCATTTATGTTCTTGACGTAACTTTTCCACTTTTCCAGTACACCTGCCACCAAAGACATGACCCATATTCCACCATGCTTAAGGGCTACACCGACAGAGTTCTTCTATGTTAGCCAAAATATCAATGTGTAAATGCATCATACCATCTCTTGGTCTATACATGGTTGAAGTGAGGCCATTCTGACGTGGCTTGTTACATACAAAAGCTTAGCTATGGGGTTCTAGAGGTTAAATGCAAGTCCTGCTAAGCTACTAGACGCTCTGTAAACTCTTCAACCTTTCTAAGGCAAGGTCTGCTAAGCTACTTGGTGAAGTTTCTCTAAGGCAAGACTTGCTAGCCACTAAAGGTCCTGTGAGGGCATTTAAAAAGGGGGGAGGGCTTTGTTTTGCAAGCCTTAGTCTACACCAGGCTTTACCTAACACTATGCTTAGAAAACCTAACCTCTACAAAACTATATGGCAAGCTTCATCTTGTCTAAACTGAGTAGTTGCCAACAAGAAGGCAAAGCTAATAGCTAATACAAGTAGAGTGAAGGATACTAGTGGACACAGGCCAAAAGGCTAGGAAGAGAAATAACTACTACTTACTACTGTCAGCAGTAAACTTCTTGAAGAGCAAAATGATATCAGCGAAGAAGAAAACTAAAGAGAAAGAAAAAAACACTCGCCACACCTGGCGCCCGCCCAATGCGCGCGTGCACACGCGTTTATAAAATAAGCGCTTGGATAAAAAATTGGAAACGTAAACTTAACGGCGTTTGTTATGCGTTATTCGTCGGGTTTTTATGCGTTGATTCCGCGTTTCTGTTTTCCTTACCCACCGTTGCAACGGGTACGGAACTGGAACTTTTTTTTGTCTCCTACTGTACATGTTCTGTGCAGGCCAAAAGTAGTTTTATTTAGTGCATGATGCATACCATCTCAAGCGTGTAATGAACATACATGTCAGGACATGATAATCCAGTACACACCTACAGTATGTACTTACATGGACATGTATGTGTACATGTACATGCAGGTGCCTGGGTTTGCGGAGGACCAGCTAGACACTATGCTCCGATTAGTGCACACCTTGAGGTCTTCACAGGATCCTACAGTAAGTGTGTGTATGGATGACTAGTACATGGTCTGTATGGATGACTAATACATGGTCTGTATGGATGGCTAGTACATGGTCTGTATGGATGACTAGTACATTGTCTGTATGGATGACTAGTACATTGTCTGTATGGATGACTAGTACATGGTCTGTATGGATGACTAGCACATGGTCTGTATGGATGACTAGTACATGGTCTGTATGGATGACTAGTACATGGTCTGTATGGATGACTAGTACATGGTCTGTATGGATGACTAGCACATGGTCTGTATGGATGACTAGTACATGGTCTGTATGGATGACTAGTACATGGTCTGTATGGATGACTAGTACATGGTCTGTATGGATGACTAGTACATGGTCTGTATGGATGGCTAGTACATGGTCTGTATGGATGGCTAGTATGGATGACTAGTACATGGTCTGTATGGATGACTAGTACATGGTCTGTATGGATGACTAGTACATGGTCTGTATGGATGACTAGTACATGGTGTGTATGGATGGTTAGTACATGGTCTGTATGGATGGCTAGTACATGGTCTGTATGGATGGCTAGTATGGATGACTAGTACATGGTCTGTATGGATGACTAGTACATGGTCTGTATGGATGACTAGTACATGGTCTGTATGGATGGACTAGTACATGGTCTGAATGGATGACTAGTACATGGTCTGTATGGATGACTAGTACATGGTCTGTATGGATGACTAGTACATGGTCTGTATGGATGACTAGTACATGGTCTGTATGGATGACTAGTACATGGTCTGTATGGATGGACTAGTACATGGTCTGTATGGATGACTAGTACATGGTGTGTATGGATGGTTAGTACATGGACTGTATGAATGACTAGTACATGGTCTGTATGGAATACTAGTACATGGACTGTATGGATGACTAGTACATGGTCTGTTTCGATGACTAGTACATGGTCTGTATGGATGGCTAGTACATGGTCTGTATGGATGACTAGTACATGGTCTGTATGGATGACTAGTACATGGTCTGTATGGATGACTAGCACATGGTCTGTATGGATGACTAGTACATGGTCTGTATGGATGACTAGTACATGGTCTGTATGGATGACTAGTACATGGTCTGTATGGATGACTAGTACATGGTCTGTATGGATGACTAGTACATGGTCTGTATGGATGACTAGTACATGGTCTGTATGGATGACTAGTACATGGTCTGTATGGATGACTAGTACATGGTCTGTATGGATGGCTAGTACATGGTCTGTATGGATGACTAGTACATGGACTGTATGGATGACTAGTACATGGTCTGTATGGATGACTAGTACATGGTCTGTATGGATGACTAGTACATGGACTGTATGGATGACTAGTACATGGTCTGTATGGATGGCTAGTACATGGTCTGTATGGATGACTAGTACAATGGTCTGTATGGATGACTAGTACATGGTCTGTATGGATTGACAAGTGTACTATATACATGGTCTGTATGGACGCTGTTAAAAAATGAATTTCATGGAAAGTTGATGCACTCCGTGGATTCTGCCTGGAATCCAACGCAACGGAAACATCAAGATTATTTTGGCCTCTGCTATGTGTGCATGTGTAGCTGTAGCACTCGATTACTACACCAAAAAAGTGAATGAATGTTTGCCCGAGCAATCTAGAATAGTGGCCTATCAAAATCGCAATTGATATGACAAATATCTAAGTGAGAGCTTGTTCTAATCTCCAACCACTCCAGACTGAGTATTTCCTTTCATGTTTCTTGCCACTGCATATTCTAATTGTGGGCATGTTCTAATTGAGAGCATATTCTAATTGAGAGCAGCTTTTCCTTGCAGGAAAGTTCTAATTGAGAGCATGTTCTAATTGAGAGCATGTTCTAAATGGGGATATGCTCTAATCAAGCGAATACGTTATACAAATTACATATTGGGGTTAAGGCGTGACAATTATGAGTCCCCTTGGGCAGTTGGCGGAGGTAATTATGGGTCCCTGACATGAACACTTCCTTCCAGCATACATATATGTCATGAATACCACATTACTAGGTGCCTCTTATTATATATATAATGATCTCGTGGAGATTGTTCCGAGGGTATGTTGTGTTGACTACGATGGATCTGAGACGATGCCGCTACTCTAGAGGGTCTGTTATCCGAACTTCAGTGATCGTATCCCCATGGAAACACACCTTTGTGCATGCGCACGATGAATGGTTACCATTCTCCCATTGCGGAACCTCGTGTAGCCCTTTCTTTCCTGTCCTCCATGTCGAAGCAGAGAGCATGGCTAGACATATTGTACGTGCCAAAGAAAAAAAGTGTTGTCCCTTGAGGATAAGCTCAGGATCTGTGATACCGCAAAGAAAAGTGTGGTTTCAGTTACTGGAGCATTTTATCACATGTATGTACCCGGCTCCCCAAGTTTTCGGATAACTGACTTCGTAATTGTACGGTAAAGGGATTGTTTGCAAATGCTCTACACACTTCAATATTTGGTGATACATTTTAAGGTTTACAATATGACAGATGGCAATCTGTTCCGGTGAGTCAATTTCCGTTGCATTAGTTGCGCTATCCGTTCTGCCGTGCTGCGTGGTCCACAATACAGCATTGAGTCCATTGAATCTGCTGCGTTTGAACCTTAGACTGAACTGCATAGAGAGCAATGCTAGAAGAACAGAGTTGGATTTAGAGGCTTCTATCTTCTTAGACCTTTGACCCTTTGACAAGGTTCCTCATTCTCTTCTTATCTCCATTTTGTCGAGTTTCTTCCATATAATGTGTGATAAAATATCAGGGTCTCTCCTGAAACGGTGTTCCCTCCGGGGTTCCTCTTCCTCTGGGGTTCCTCTTCCTCTGGGGTTCCTCTTCCTATGGGGTTCCTCTTCCTCTGGGGTTCCTCTTCCTCTGGGGTTCCTCTTCCTCCGGGGTTCCTCTTCCTCCAGGGTTCCTAGAGCTTCCTCCAGGGATCCTCTTCTCCGGGGTTCCTCTTCCTCATGTGTTCCTCTTCCTTGTGGGTTCCTAAAGGATCCATTCTACATATATAGGACCTCTCTTTTTTACAATTCTCACAAGCAGCCTTTGCAACTTAGATATTGTACATATGTGTGCTGGCTTTTGCGACTCAGCTATGTTACCTGAACTAGGTATGTGTGCTGGTGATATTGGTGTTGTTAGAGCCATCTTCAATGCCTCTCCAGACGATGTGTTCATGTTGTCTTCTTGGATATTCTCAGATTGTTCTTTCCTGTTAACGACCTCCACCCAATGTTGCTATCAAGTAGGAAGTATCATGCACACACCTCTCAGTCGCCATTACTAATGTCTCTAAGGAATTTGCATATTGATAAAACCTGCTGTAGGACTAGGAAGCACATTGGGTTTCTATAGAGTTTTCAGCCATTCTGATGATAGAGTTTAGGGAGGGCCGGACCAGTTTTTTCTTCAATTTTTTCTCTCCATTCTATATATTCCCATAATATATTCTAACTGTGTTTCAAGTTTCAGCTCATTATTGTCAGCAGTTCATGAGTTATGATACTTTTTAAGCTGCCATTTCCTTCCATGTATATATATACATGTATACACATGTATATATATACATGGAAGGAAATGGCCTGGTTGAGAAATGGCCGAGACAAAGCTTGAATTACATGGTTTCCTATAGGAGTGCATTGACAACATTAAATGTGTATAATTTGATCATTTTTTCCCCCATTAATAAGAATTGTCTCATCTGAAGGCTCACTATCGTATGAATGGTCAGTTTTTCAATTCATCCCATTTCTCTAGAGCGATTCCAGTCTGTGTGCTCACTTCACATGCTGATATTGAAAATGGTCGTCCCCAGTGGGATAGTTTTCATTCACCGTATCTATGGTTACTGTGCTAGCACCATAAATGGCAAGTGTTGATGAAACACCCTTAGCATGTAAATTGATTTTTAAGATGACCTCCCGCTGCTATTTAGACCATGGTTGTTTGCAACACCACTGTGCAACTATCATTGCAACACACGGAAGAGGCAATCTTTGGAGACCAAAATGATTGAAAACGGACGAAGCATTAAAAAGTTGGGACATAAAGAAAAAACAACAACCAAAAAAATGGTCTCCCTTGAGTGGAGATGGGTTGCTCTTGTAATCTTGGAGTACTGTTGTGCAGTCTGGAGTCCTTTAGTTGTCACACTCACTAGGATATTGGGAGCAGTTCATCTCCTTGCTGCAAGGTTGTGCTCTAGGAACCGGTCTGGTCTGGCAATGAGAATAAACTCTCCACTGTAACTGTGTTTTCATACCAGAAGAGGAACTGATGCCCCTCTTGTTTCATCCAATTCCAGAACTTGGTAGTCCCTTCTGTTGATCTCTCCCTTTGTTCGAACACTTTTTACATTAGTTCTCCATCTCTATTGATCTGTGGAATAGCCTTCCTAATAACATTACTTCTCCTACTAATTCTGTTTGCTATCTCAACATTGTATTGCACTTTTTCTCTCTTTTAATTATTAGTATTATTATTCACTGCTATGTTTATTCTTGTTAGTTCCCTCCATCATCCTGACATGGCATTTGCTACTAGCCCGCCCTTTCCTGAGCATGGAACTTAATGTGTATAATTCAGTTGCTACTAGCCCGCCCTGTCCTGAGCATGGAACTTAATGAGTATAATTCAGTTGCTACTAGCCCGCCCTGTCCTGAGCATGGAACTTAATGTGTATAATTCAGTTGCTACTAGCCCGCCCTGTCCTGAGCATGGAACTTAATGTGTATAATTCAGTTGCTACTAGCCCGCCCTGTCCTGAGCATGGAACTTAATGTGTATAATTCAGTTGCTACTAGCCCGCCCTGTCCTGAGCATGGAACTTAATGTGTATAATTCAGTTGCTACTAGCCCGCCCTGTCCTGAGCATGGAACTTAATGTGTATAATTCAAGCCCGCCCTGTCCTGAGCATGGAACTTAATGTGTATAATTCAGTTGCTACTAGCCCGCCCTGTCCTGAGCATGGAACTTAATGAGTATAATTCAGTTGCTACTAGCCCGCCCTGTCCTGAGCATGGAACTTAATGTGTATAATTTAGTTGCTACTAGCCCGCCCTGTCCTGAGCATGGAACTTAATGTGTATATATAAATTAGCGTGGCAAGGAAAAGGAAGGTGTGTGGGTGTGATCTGTGTGTGGTTGGGTGTGATCGGTGTGTGGGTGTGATCGGTGTGTGGGTGTGATCTGTGTGTGGGTGTGATCTGTGTGTGGGTGTGATCTGTGTGCGGTGTGATCTGTATTTGGATGTGATCTGTGTGTGGGTGTGATCTGTGTGTAGGTGGGTGTGATCTGTGTGTGGGTGTGATCTGTGTGTGGGTGTGATCTGTCTCTTTCGTCTCGTCCAACAGCAGGCGAGTATTACAATCTACCACATGAAGTGAGGCCATCTGCCCTCCTAATAGCAATTCAGCTACTCCGGATAAGAGAGGTTTAACCTTGATGTCTGCTAGATGATATCTCGAGCCCTGATTGATATGTTCTAGCATAGATTGTGTAGATCTTAGATAAATCGATGCATCACTGGCTGGTGTAGCTAGTTACTTGATGGCTACTTCCTTCCAGGAATTTCTTTTACGGAGTGGATGCAAGTGTTGATATGTTCTAGGATTCTGATTGGTCCAACGCAACGGAGTGGATGCAAGAGATGATATGTTCTAGGATTCTGATTGGTCCAACGCAACGGAGTGGATGCAAGTGTTGATATGTTCTAGGATTCTTATTGGTCCAACGCAACCGAGTGGATGCAAGAGATGATATGTTCTAGGATTCTGATTGGTCCAACACCCGTTCCGGTGTCCGTTGCTTTACCAGTTCACAGTATCAACATAGCAGATCAGAGGAATGGAATACACACAACAGATTGACTTGCATCGGAATGTGAACTGGCCTTTATGCCCATATGCACTTTTAAGCTCTCATACACCTGATGTTTGGTGCGAGTTCCATTCTGTATGTAATTACTTGTCCTTTGACCCGATACTAGTAACTCAAATTTGAATATCTGTAGAAATGCCACCTTCTTGTACATATGTACAGAAGCTTAGAAACATGCATGTGTGTGGGCATGTGGGAACATTATGTGTGTGGGTGGGGTGGGGGGGTACATTATGTGGACATGTGTGTGTATGTAGGTACATGCATGGTGTGAACATGTGTGCATGTAGGTACATGCATGGTGTAAACATGTGTCTGTGTGGGGGTACATTATGTGGACATGTGGACACTAACATGTACATGTTCTATACATGTATGTACATACACGTTGACTTGTCTACTGTCGTCATTAGCTGCAATCCCTGGCTGCCTCCGTGTCTACCCGACAATTACTACGCATCGCCAGGCGTCTGGCAGCACACCCCTCCCACTCCCTCTACCAAGCCATCAACAAAGCATGTCTCTCAAGGTGGGTGTGGTCATTCCACTAAGTGGTCTTTATTAGTACAACAACAGAAAAACACCTCCCACTCCCTCCCTCTCTTTTCATGTGTGGTGAGATTTCCTGTCTGCTTAGTCGATGAGGAGTGTGAGATCTTTGCTCAGCCATACACTCGTACACTGTAGCAAGTGATGGCCTACAACTGTAATTAAATATGTAATTAAATATGTAAGGGTGAAATATTTTTTGAACGGGTCAAGAAATATGCTTTGTATTCAAAACTCCACGAGTTGCATCGGTTATATATTTTTTGTGTTATCAAGTTGAGAGTGGAGTTTGTGTGTGTGTGTGTGTGGGTGTGTGTGTGTGTGGTGTTAGTGTGTGTGTGTGTGGGTGTGTGTGGTGTTAGTGTGTGTATACACATGGAGGGTATCCTTGTAGCTAAACACAGTGTGCTTGTAATGGAGGACTAAGAAGGTATGTAGGGTGGCTAGGTGGTAAGCTGCAATACGACACACCCACCAACTTGTAGGGTGATGCTTTTACACGTGGGAACTCTTTTTACCAATTCTGTTTGTTATTGCATACGTGAGCACATGCACACATACGAACAATACATCTACAGTCAATGTATACATGTACATGCACATGCTCATGCGTGCATACATGTATGTACACACTAACACACATGCATGCATACATGCAAACACACAATAGATGCACATGCCTCATGCATACACACATAATACATGTACATGCTCATGCATACACACATAATACATGCACATGCTCATGCATACACACATAATACATGTACATGCTCATGCATACACACATAATACATGCACATACTCATGCATACTTACATGTACATGTATAATACACACATGCACATGTATACATGAAAAGGTTCCTCCCTCAAATGACCAGAAGTGCTCTGCACCAAGCTCTCTCATCCGCAGGAATAACTCCTCCCACTGCAGCCGAGGTGGATCGCCAATTAGCACCAATCAAATGTAAGAAGTTGAAGCAATGTATGTACGCTAGTGGATTGATAAGTATACATGCATCATAGAGTGCAATTTATACCCACATTTCACCCCGGGGGGGAGGGCAGGTTCTCCGAGATATTCACACCTTCCCTCCTCTACCTGAGCATCCTACTGTATATGATGGAACAGTCTATTCACTGAATATATTGTCTATGTATGTCCATGCTCTGGACGTGTACATGCATGCACATACATGTCTTCACCCGAGTCAAGCCTGTGCTAATCGGACTGAAAGTGAACCATTGTCCATCTCCAAGTGAAAAACAATCATGGAATTGCATTACTCGAGTCTTTTACAGACTTTTTGCTCTCATCTTGGTTGGATTTAGCAGCTGTCACCATAGTAACTCGGAGGTCATTTTGTCTGCTCAATTCATCAATTCAGCAAGTGCACCACATCAGCAAAAGTATTTCACAGTCTCTGTGGCAATTAATACTCTTCCTAAAGGAAGAAAACCACACCCACAAGTTACACCACTAAGCCTTGGAAATAGCAATTAGACATTTCTTGCAGTAGAACAGTTTCGTTCCTTTTGAAGTTAACACCACAGGAATATTTTTTATAGGGTTGTATGTTCGCAGAGGGTGACTAACCAAAGGATTCGCAGGGGGGGGGGGGAGGGGGGGGGGGATTTTCGTGGATTGTGTAATGTACAGTATAGTGCAAGCCACACCCGGCTCTGTTACATTTGTCTAACCTATTCCCGGATTGGATGATTTTTAACTGCGTATAATAACCTTGAGAGCGTGCTTTGTTCTATGGAAGTCTTCTGCATCATGGGTTGTCATGGAAACACTCTAGGCCTCAGTTCTGAAGGAGCTGTGGCACTGCTGTCTAGTATTCTACAGGAAGTGTCTAGTATATTACATGAAGTATATAGTATACTACTGGAAGTTCTGTAATTGGATTCAGGAAGTGATAATCCCACAAACTTGAGACCCAATTAGTGCACATCTACTTACGAAGTTTGCATGTTGCTTTTATGATGGACCAACATGTGCTGGTGAGAGTGGAGTGCAGCTTTCCGTTGGTGCAGAGATGGAAGCTTTTGCTGATCAAGCAGCAGCTACAAGTCAGCAATTCTGCGGCATGTCTAGGGAGGAGCCAAACAGGAACCCTTCTTGCCAACATGGAGAGGTATACAATGGCAGAGTCAGACAGAGGTCACTTTATGCAAGCATGTGCGCGGTAACTCTTGCATGTGCGCGGTAACTGATAGCTGCAAGTCAAGCTCCCTGGGTTTGCACATGTCCATGTACTGTACATGTACATGGACATGTACATGTACATGTATGTCAAATCCAATATACAGAGTTGTACGTTTCAAACTACATAGTCAATATTTATACCATCACTGTTAGTGTTTGCTGTACTACTACTACTACTGCTGCTACTGCTGCTACTACTACTATTGCTACTACTACTAATACTAATACTAATAATAATACTACTACGAATACTAATACTTCTACTACTACTACTACTACTACTACTACTAGTCATAATTGGTTGCTTAATGTGCACAGGTCAAGTGGAGCTCGGATCTTTGCTCATTGGAGAGACCCGTGTCCCAATTAATAGTGGCCGTGAAGCGGTTGCCATGGTACCTAACATCCTGTTCTATGACAACGATCTTGTAAGTGCTCCCATAGAGAACATGTATGTCACAGTATGCAGGTACAGTACCTCCGTAACCATCTTCCCCACCCACCTAGTTAATTATCTTGTCCTTCAGTTGTATGTGCATAACCACCCCTCCAGTTGTGACTGTCCCTCCAGTTGTGACTGCCCCTCCAGTTGTGACTGACCCTCCAGTTGTGACTTCCCCTCCAGTTGTGACTGTCCCTCCAGTTGTGACTTCCCCTCCAGTTGTGACTGTCCCTCCAGTTGTGACTGTCCCTCCAGTTGTGACTGTCCCTCCAGTTGTGACTGTCCCTCCAGTTGTGACTGTCCCTCCAGTTGTGACTGCCCCTCCAGTTGTGACTGACCCTCCAGTTGTGACTGACCCTCCAGTTGTGACTTCCCCTCCAGTTGTGACTGTCCCTCCAGTTGTGACTGTCCCTCCAGTTGTGACTGTCCCTCCAGTTGTGACTGCCCCTCCAGTTGTGACTGTCCCTCCAGTTGTGACTGTCCCTCCAGTTGTGACTTCCCCTCCAGTTGTGACTGTCCCTCCAGTTGTGACTGTCCCTCCAGTTGTGACTGTCCCTCCAGTTGTGACTGTCCCTCCAGTTGTGACTGTCCCTCCAGTTGTGACTGCCCCTCCAGTTGTGACTGACCCTCCAGTTGTGACTGACCCTCCAGTTGTGACTTCCCCTCCAGTTGTGACTGTCCCTCCAGTTGTGACTGTCCCTCCAGTTGTGACTTCCCCTCCAGTTGTGACTTCCCCTCCAGTTGTGACTGTCCCTCCAGTTGTGACTGTCCCTCCAGTTGTGACTGCCCCTCCAGTTGTGACTGCCCCTCCAGTTGTGACTGTCCCTCCAGTTGTGACTGACCCTCCAGTTGTGACTTCCCCTCCAGTTGTGACTGCCCCTCCAGTTGTGACTGACCCTCCAGTTGTGACTGACCCTCCAGTTGTGACTTCCCCTCCAGTTGTGACTGTCCCTCCAGTTGTGACTGTCCCTCCAGTTGTGACTGTCCCTCCAGTTGTGACTGTCCCTCCAGTTGTGACTGTCCCTCCAGTTGTGACTGTCCCTCCAGTTGTGACTGTCCCTCCAGTTGTGACTGACCCTCCAGTTGTGACTGACCCTCCAGTTGTGACTGCCCCTCCAGTTGTGACTGCCCCTCCAGTTGTGACTGCCCCTCCAGTTGTGACTGACCCTCCAGTTGTGACTGCCCCTCCAGTTGTGACTGTCCCTCCAGTTGTGACTGCCCCTCCAGTTGTGACTGCCCCTCCAGTTGTGACTGCCCCTCCAGTTGTGACTGACCCTCCAGTTGTGACTGTCCCTCCAGTTGTGACTGTCCCTCCAGTTGTGATGCCCCTCCAGTTGTGACTGCCCCTCCAGTTGTAGCCTGTAACTCAGTCTCAACTAGAACCTCCCCTCCAATAGTACGAACTTGATCATCAGCTACATCACATGTATGACTCAGTAAAAGAATAGTCTATCTGGCCAGACTAGGTACATAACTAAGTTTTTTTCCCATCCAACTTAGTGTTCGTAAATATAACCCATTCTCTCTGTATGTGCAACAGATGTTAAACTTGGGGGGGGGGGGGGGGGGGGGGATCTCCCTATAGCACAACTCCTTCCCCCCTCTCCCTGCACCCTGTATATAAAAATATTCCTGTGTACGAAGCCATGATAAGTGTGCACAATTTGATTGATTAGCTCTTAAATCCTTCTGACCATTTTTTGTTACAAACACACGTGTACATGTAATTGTTTGTAATGAAAAAAAGTCAGAAAAAGAGTTTTTTCTCCTCCATTCTCTGCACATGCTCAGCTGCTGCCTTCTGGCTGTCGTACATTGTTCAGAATGGATTTACGAGCTGATTCAGGTTCCATTCTGTAGGTGATTTTGTACTCTTCAACCTGGTTCCAATGATTCCAAGTTTGGCCCCTTCTTGTACGATTTACAGCTTTTCTCATCTCCTCTTGCAATGCACATTTTGTTGGTTATTTTCTGCCTCCTTGTATTTGTATAGCATCTTCGCATCATGGAGGACATGGCCAGGGACTTCCTCTTGGGGGAGCACCTCTTGCTGGTCGGGAACCAGGGAGTGGGCAAGAACAAGATCGTGGATCGGTTCCTGCAGCTCCTCAACCTTCCTCGGGAGTACCTACAACTACACAGGTATGCCCTGCATGGGGACTGCTGCACGGACCTGCAGTTCCAATGGGTTTTTATACATTGAAGAATTTTTAACAGGCATTGTTTTTATACATTATGCATTATGTATTTTATACATTAGAATTTCAATAAGAAAGAATTTTTAACTGGTTAGACAAGAATTTTTAGCTCATTTATAACAGGTGTTTATAATTAGTATCAAGAATTTTTAACAGGTTTTTATACATTAATAACGAAAAAAAATTACAGGTTTTTATAAATAGTATCAAGAATTTTTAACAGGTTTTTATACATTAATAACAAGTATTTTTAAGTATGTTGTTATAATTACATGTAGTAACAAGAATTTTTTGGGTGTGCTAACAACGTGATTTTTGAATGGATTTTTTTTCGGAACACTAATGATAAAAAAAAATTAATAAAATGTATTTATATTTTAATCAGATGAAATTGGTTTCCATGCCAACATTTCCAAGTTAAACTCCTTCTCCCTGATGAAGCCCGGAGTATTTTGTTAGAAGCACTGTCATACATGTACATACATGTAGAAGTCAACGGTTGCAAGTTAACAAGCCAGCAATATCATTCATGGATTTACAAAGTGCAAAAATCCTAGTGTGGAAAACAAATTGTTTACAATTTGTGCAGCTAAGGGTTAACATTACACTGACTTAATTGGACGTCTCATTGTAGTCAATTAATGCTCTGCCATCTCACTCATAACTGTGTGTGTGTGACAGTGTATACTGCTGCAAGGAGGTCTTGACTTGAGTGCATATGCTTCTTACCATCTTCTCCCTCCATTTGCAGGGACAGCACAGTGCAAACTTTGACCCTGCAGCCATCTGTGCAGAGTGGACAAGTGGTGTACCAAGACTCACCCCTGGTAGGGCGGGGGTTGTGGGTGTGTTTCACCCCTGGTAGGGCGGGGCTTGTGGGGGTGTTTCACCCCTGGTAGGGCGGGGTTTGTGGGTGTGTTTCACCCTGGGTAGGGTGGGGTTTGTGGGTGTGTTTCACCCCGGGTAGGGTGCACAAGGCTTGGTGTTTGTTGGTGTGTTTTCGAAGAAAATAGAACCATGTCTTCTTTATGCTCTAAAACTCTCCCATGGATCGTGTGAGATTCACAGTAGGATCTGAGAAAAGTAGTTAGGTATATAAGTTAGCGATGTTACAGGTCAGACAGTGCAAAATTACTCACAAATGGAACTTGAATTAGCTGTTCAGAATAACAATCCTGAAGGCGTAGGCTGAGCATTAGTAGGTACAGAAAGGTCAGTAATGTCTGAAAAGGTGGTTGTTGTTGTTGTTTTTAAGAGTTTGTTTTCTGTACAGTTGATCCCTTTTCAAATAATTAATTCACAGATAAATAAATTTATAAGTGATATTTATTATGACCTTTTCAATAATAAACTTGAATTTTTACTCTCTAAACGTTTCGACTACATACATAGATGCTCTGGTCTTCAGGAATAATGATCCTGATGAAGGCCAGAGCCTAGTCGAATTGTCGAGATCGCGAGTAAAAATCCAAGTTAATTATTGAGAAGGTCAATTGTAATTTCGGCATGTCAACTGAGAATTCATTGCGAGTTTGTCAAGAATTAATGATAAATATGAACAAGTACGGTGCAGGGTGGGCGGAGAGGGGGGGGGGGTGGAGAATCACTTCTCGGGATCAAGAAACGGGATGGAATTCATGAATTGTAGTAATGAAAGACTGGTGTGATTCTTCATTATAGTTAGCCACACCAGTAGAGAGTACAGTGCATTGTGTGGCTGGCGAGAGCGAGGTGGAGACAAGAAGAATTAATTTTTGTCTCGGCCAGAGGATCAACATCGCTGCTCATCCTTTGCTGCAGCAAACGTTTAGCTGCACTTTGGCGGGGGGAGGGGCACTCCTCCTACTAGCTCTATCCTTATTTAGTTCCTCTCTTCCTCAGTCTCTGAGGCACGCGTCACTCTTTTCCGATAGTTGTTATGCCTTCTTCTAACTTAAATGCTTGGCCTCATGTAAATGATCACTTCATGGTTTGTGATGGAGCATTACCAGCAGTTAAGGGGGTGGTATGCCATAGTTCTTTTGTAACCCCACAACTTTATCTTTTATCCTTTGCAGGTAATTTTAGTACCAACTTGTAGCTTGTTCTTTGTGCTTTCTCATGATATACTTTGTTATATACTTGACTTCAATTTCTAAATCTGCCTACCTCCCCAGTCTGTCAGAGATACCACTGGCCACTTAGAGATGGTTATAATAACCACTGAGACATGTTATGGGCACAACATTTTGTGATAATCATGTTAAATCAGAAAGATCAAACATCCACCCATAAAAAGTGATTGGTCCTTTGAAAAGAAAAAAGCTTCTGCTCATAGCACAGATCGAAGAAAGAGCTTCAAAATGGTATATAAAAAGTTGAAATTAATGAAGTGACAACTGAAATATAATTATTTTTTTCCCCCTATAAAAACATGTTTTGAGAAAATTAAGATTGAGGCTGTGGTAGGTGAATTTGTGCAACTTCTTACCACATAATCGCACCTACAAAAATGAAATCCTCTGGTAAGTGATGGCTTTGAAAAAAAGCCGGTTAAAATATAAAATTAAAAAACACCCTCAAAATCGTCCAGAAGCACACGTCTCCCCCTCTTCTCCGCTTGTGCTCCTCCAGCGTCACCCTGTCTAGAGGCAAAGTCGGCCTTCTCCTCTTCACCTGCACCTCTGCCTTCATCATTGATCCAGACACCCAGCGATGGTCCTTGGAAGAATGGTACTGCGTGGTGAGGGGTGAAACTCTGACCTCAAGCCGTTCCTGGAGAGGTGTAAAGGGAACCTGGCCAGTGTTGAAGCCAAATTGACAGCAATCTCCACTGTGCTTGCAGAGCAGAACTCAGTCTTCGGACATCGTTGCCAGATGGTGCTGTTGAAAGACTCATTTTGATTTTGAGTCGTTCCCAGTACACATGGCTCCATCAGGGTGTTATTCGACAGCTGCTTAAAGACTGCGTAGAGATGAGGAGCAATGTCTGGATGAATGGTGGGTGAGTGAGGTGGAGGGGACTCTGACAGGGCAAGTGCATGGTTGAATTTGCACCACGACAGCAGCCCACTAGGACAATACTGGTGTTGTGGCATTCAGTCCGTTGATTGTGAATGATAAAATATCACCCACACAGCATCTTTCATTGCAGCTGAGTGACCAACATCAGACTTAATGGCCTTGCCATAGTATCTAGTGAGCACTTGATGGTCTTGTCGGAGAGTCTTCCCTGCCCCCTCATCTTCACACACTCACCTCTCTCATACACCAGCTTCTCCATGCACTTGTCCCCGAGTGCCGGGCCAATTCTCTTCTGGACATGGCCGACACATTCGTGCTTGCTCACTGGATGGCTAGCACCAGTAGGGCTTCTCATCAGCGAGCCGCTTGAAGGTCTTGGAGTCACCATCAGAAATCATGGAAGTGTATCGGAGCTTGTACAGCTTCGCAGACCGTTTCCAGATGTTGAGGGCTCCATGAGACTCCATTGCTGATGATGATCCACTATAATTGGCCTCACAAGATACCCGATGCTCCTCCCACCAGTCCAAGAATTCCTCGGATGACTCATCCATGTCACGATGAGCTGCGCGGACCTGACAGTGTTTGCTGAGAACTTCGAGGTCCAGAACATTTCTCGTAACCCAGGAAGCGACTACCACAACTCCGTGGAGGGACTGGAAGCCTCACCTGGCCAAGGTGCCATCACAAGTGACGGTGATGTCAACAATATCATCCTCAGACGCATCTTTGCATAGCTTAACAGCAGCAACACCAAAGGAGACCTCTCTCTTCTTCAGGGAGGCCGCAAGCAGTTTCTTATTGTGCATAGTGTAGGCACGCAAGCTTGTGATAGGAGGTGACATACTCATCAGGCCACAGAAAGTCTCCAGACCAGCCCTCCCCTTGCCTGTGGTTCTCATGGCAAGAACAGACTTGCTGTTCACCTCCAAATCCTTCTGAAAGTAGGAGTCGGTGATGGCAGAAGACTTGCCACAAACACTACAAGTAATACATAACTCTGAGACTAATCCCCTCCTGTTCCTCCTGCTATCAGTGACGGTCAGAGGCGAGCCACAGCAAGAGAAGGCACTGACTGCTCCATGGAGACTTCCCAGCCTGATCAGGTGAAGGTCCTCAGCTGAAGCGCCGACCCGAGTTGAAGGAGCTTGAAGCACAATCTTCTTACTGCTTGCTGTCTGCACTGGCACAGGAGAAACTAGAGGGCCCAGGAAGGCTCTCAGAAGGCTCTGACTTCCTCATGGAGAGCTTGGAGCTCTTGCGCTTGTAGCCTGGGCGAGCTTTCTTCATAGCTTGAACTTGGTCAGTCGTCTTGCCAGTAAAAATGCCGTCTCAGCATGCGCAGTAATTTTTTTATCTTGCCCTGAAGTGCGCAATTACTATGAATATGTGCAGTCAGCATGTGCTTTATTTAGGCTCCTACAGCTTCTTGATAGCCCCAGCAGTACGATTGTTACCCTGTTTTTAAAAGGTAATCCCGAGGAAATACTTAGCTAGGTGCAGGTGAGGTGCAGAGATAAAACTCACTGTATCTTCAGAATGGAGCTTACAAATGCTCCCCCAGATTTGGTAATTTGCTAGAATAGGTGTGTAGGTACATTTTGATATTAAAATCATTTCCCCCCAACAAATATGGTATACCACCCCCTTAGAATATACTACTAGTAATAGTCCGTGTATTACATGTCCACATCGTATATATAGCGGAAAATCTCTATTTAGATTCATATACCTGTATGTTTAAATATATATATATATTATATATATTATATATATATATAGTATCTACAGTACAAGATAAAATGTTTAATTTAGATATGACGACTCAAAAAAGAAGAAGCAATCAAACAAGAATTTACTGATGTAGACGACAGATATTTACAGGATACCCTTAACATAGCGAACTCTAAATATGTTATGTGGGTTAAAGGTCAAACATCGTGTTTTCTATGACTCACACTATGGATATAACTATTATATAACTATGGATATAACTATATGGATATAACTATGGATACAACTATTATATATAACTACGGATATAACTATTGATATAACTATATGGATACAACTATGGATAGCGATGGATATAACTATTATATAACTATGGATAGCTATGGATATAACTATTATATAACTATGGATAGCTATGGATATAACTATTATATAACTATGGATATAACTATGGATATAGCTATGGATACAACTATGGATATAACTATTATATAACTATGGATATAACTATGGATATAACTATGGATACAACTACATGTATGGATATAACTATTATATAACTATGGATATAACTATGGATATAAAACCTTCATGCCCAAGTTACAGGCAGTGAAAGTTGGGGGCCTCAAAACCTTCATGCCCAAGTTACAGGCAGTGAAAGTTGGGGGCCTCAAAACCTTCATGCCCAAGTTACAGGCAGTGAAAGTTGGGGGCCTCAAAACCTTCATGCCCAAGTTACAGGCAGTGAAAGTTGGGGGCCTCAAAACCTTCATGCCCAAGTTACAGGCAGTCCAAGTTGGGGGCCTCAAAACCTTCATGTTCAAGTTACAGGCAGTTCTAGCCCCAATTGGGAACTGCAAGACATTTGAAATTAGTACCAGTAACAAGAGGAAGCTATACTCTTATACAACAAGTGTTTTCATTGGGCGCTAAAATGTAAGTATGTTGTCAAGCGCGGGGGCGGAAAGAATAGAACAGACTACAGCACAATGGTTTATAGAATGATCTGAATTGTGATCTGTCAGCATTTTATAATCACAAACACGAAATAAACACCTTCCAACCACAACACGCAAACATTTATATACATGTCCCTCACAGAGTGTCTGCGGATTACTTGCCAATTATGCATTACCACTGATAACTAAATATTGGTAAAGGGTCAGCCACATAGCTGGTAGTGCTCCACATGGGTACAACCTTGTTAGCTTTTGTTTCTGAGCCTTCAATCCAATACCATTTGTCAAGAGAAGTCTTTTTTCTTGTGTGGGTTTAGGTGCGAGCGCTGCTGTCTGGAATGATCCTGGTACTGGACGAGGCTGACAAGGCTCCCACTCACGTCACGTGCATACTCAAGAACATCATCGAGGGCAGCGAAGTCACGCTTGCCGATGGACGGAGGATCGTACAAACGACCAATGGTAAGGACCACATGGAGGCTCACCCAGTCTAGGAGGATCCGTCCTGTTTTTAAGCAGTTTGTGGTTTTCTATAATGTTATTTGTGTGTGTGTGTGTGTGTGTGCCCATGGCAACAAAAGGACTTTCAACTCTTTCCCACTCTTATGGTAGTGTTCTGAAACTGACTTAGTTCAAGGACAAATGTCCAGTATGTTCTAGGAGATGCTTAGAATGGTGTAGGAAATGCTGTAAGGAGGTGCACAGTACATAAATTATTAATCCCCAAAATTTGAGATCCACTAAAGCTGTTGATCACACAAAGTTTGTGAGTTGCATACAGTATTTAGTTTTGGGATTACACCACAGAGCTTGCTGGTGGGAGTGGAATGTAGCAGAATTGTGCTGCAAGTAGCCAAGCATGAAACCTGCCACCACCATTATCGAGTGGTCCAATTGGCAAGGTTAGACAGAGGTCACTTGGTTTGGAGTAGCCAAGCATGAAACCTGCCACCACCATTATAGAGGTGGTTCAATTGGCAAGGTCAGACAGAGGTCACACTATATAATGACCAGTATATATGCGATAGGTCCTTCAAATTGCCTCTGCAATCATACCTTTTCTGGACCTGTTTCTCTGCCAAACAATTGACGACCCAAATGGGTCTTAGTCTGGCTCGATAAATTAGCTGCTTCGACTAGCTCATGCCTACAGGTCCTCTAAATGAAAACTATGGAAGTCATGTTTATGTTGGTGGGCATTATTTAGAAATGGTATTTAGTTGGCACCTATTTTCAGTTAAGTGCCCATTTTCTTGCAGGGTGTGGTTAGAAGTGTGACGCTAAGCAACCAGTGTTTATGGTATATTGCTTGTGGTGGCCAATAAGTTTAGGGAGTCCCACTGCCCCCCCAAAAGTAGTGTATCATACACTCTTATGTTCCTCTGTTTCCAATGCACAGACTGTCCTGAGAAAGATTCCGAATCCTCAGGAACCATTCCTGTTCATCCTAACTTCAGGATGATAGTCCTGGCAAACCGGCCTGGATTTCCATTCTTGGGAAACGACTTCTTTGCCTCCCTGGGTAAAGTATAGTCTATACACATACATGTACATGTATGTAATGCACACACAGTAATACCACATGAGCCTGCAGCTGAGAGAAGGAGGTCAGGAGTGCTAATGGTTGACTTTCACTTCTTACTGTTCTCTACTGTTTTGTATCTCTTATTGCTTGGCTTCAGGCAGAAGCCATTCATATTTATTCCTTGGAATAGATTTAAGAGATGACTACTCTCTAGGTACACATTCCGTTTTCCTCGACCTGATACCAATTATGAGGCCTTCTCACTGAACTTGTCATGTATTTTAATATTTTGTTGTTGTTGTTGTTGTGTAGGTGATATTTTTAGCTGCCATGCTGTAGATAACCCTGACCTTCAATCTGAGAAGGTAAATATTCATGTCGTAAATTATTAAATTGCATGTAAACTTGATTAAATTTGAATTATATATATTTCACAGTTATGAACAATATTAATACCTACTACTACTACTACCACTACTACTTCTACTACTAGTATTATTTATTACTAAAATCATATATTTTTAAATTGTATTCATCATGCGTGGAGGTTTTGCTTGCCCATTTAATGACTCGATTTCAACATCCTTGGAATCTTTTATTTAATTTCAAGCTCCTTTTTTTCTACACTCCTGACATCATCATGGCCACCTGATCTGTTTCTTCCACACTCCTGACATCATCATGGCCACCTGATCTGTTTCTTCCACACTCCTGACATCATCATGGCCACCTGATCTGTTTCTTCCACACTCCTGACATCATCATGGCCACCTGATCTGTTTCTTCCACACTCCTGACATCATCATGGCCACCTGATCTGTTTCTTCAACACTCCAGACATCATCATGGCCACCTGATCTGTTTCTTCCACACTCCTGACATCATCATGGCCACCTGATCTGTTTCTTCCACACTCCTGACATCATCATGGCCACCTGATCTGTTTCTTCCACACTCCTGACATCATCATGGCCACCTGATCTGTTTCTTCCACACTCCTGACATCATCATGGCCACCTGATCTGTTTCTTCCACACTCCTGACATCATCATGGCCACCTGATCTGTTTCTTCCACACTCCTGACATCATCATGGCCACCTGATCTGTTTCTTCCACACTCCTGACATCATCATGGCCACCTGATCTGTTTCTTCCACACTCCTGACATCATCATGGCCACCTGATCTGTTTCTTCCACACTCCTGACATCATCATGGCCACCTGATCTGTTTCTTCCACACTCCTGACATCATCATGGCCACCTGATCTGTTTCTTCCACACTCCTGACATCATCATGGCTACTTGATCTGTTTCTTGCTCACTCCTGACATCATCATGGCCACCTGATCTGTTTCTTCCACACTCCTGACATCATCATGGCCACCTGATCTGTTTCTTGGTCCTCATGTAGAGCCTGGGACATGCCCACAATCCTGGTATCATCATGGGTGTCTATAGTCCTGCGTCCCTACTAATGGCTGGGGCCAGGGGTACTAATGGCTGGGGCCTGGGGTACTAATGGCTGGGGCTGGGGGTACTAATGGCTGGGATATCGGGTTAGGGCTAGGATTAGGTTGGCAAGAACTGGGAACATCCAAGGATATCCAGCCAGGGTTTGCCACCTGGGTCAGTGACCCACGAGTTTGTTACCTGGGTCACCTGGGTCACCTGGCCCTCCTAATCATATTTATTAATTCCCAACCCAAAGCAGTATTAGGTGGTCATCAGCATGGAAGTTTGTTCTTGCTTAGCTTGTATGTAAACCAAACTTACAGACCATGTGTGTGACATAAAACCAAGCAAAAAAAAAGTTGTCAGAGATCAGTCTCCCTCCCCTAGTTTATAAGTTACTTGCATGTCTATGAAGGACAATTGGAACTCAAGCCTCATTATGTATGCAACTGAAGCCTTAGCAACTGAAGCCTTAGCAACTGAAGCCTTAGCAACTGAAGCATAACAACTGAAGCCTTAGCAACTGAAGCATTAGAACTGAAGCATAACAACTGAAGACTTAGCAACTGAAAAATTAGCAACTGAAGCCTTAGCAACTGAAGCCTTAGCAACTGAAGCCTTAGCAACTGAAGCCTTAGCAACTGAAGCCTTAGCAACTGAAGCCTTAGCAACTGAAGCCTTAGCAACTGAAGCCGTGGCAACTGAAGCCTTAGCAAACTAAAGTATTAGCAACTGAAGCATTAACAACTGAAGCCTTAGCAACTGAAGCCTTAGCAACTGAAGCCTTAGCAACTGAAGCCTTAGCAACTGAAGCATTAGCAACTGAAGCATTAGCAACTGAAGCCGTAGCAACTGAAGCCTTAGCAAACTAAAGTATTAGCAACTGAAGCATTAACAACTGAAGCATTAGCAACTGAAGCCTTAGCAACTGAAGCATAACAACTGAAGCATAACAACTGAAGACTTAGCAACTGAAGCCTTAACAACTGAAGCCTTAGCGACTGAAGCATAACAACTGAAGCCTTAGCAACTGAAGCCTTAACAACTGAAGCCTTAGCAACTGAAGCCTTAGCAACTGAAGCCTTAGCAACTGAAGCCTTAGCAACTGAAGCCTTAGCAACTGATGCATAACAACTGAAGCATAACAACTGAAGCATAACAACTGAAGACTTAGCAACTGAAGCCTTAACAACTGAAGCCTTAGCGACTGAAGCATAACAACTGAAGCCTTAACAACTGAAGCCTTAGCAACTGAAGCCTTAGCAACTGAAGCCTTAGCAACTGAAGCCTTAGCAACTGAAGCCTTAGCAACTGAAGCCTTAGCAACTGAAAAATTAGCAACTGAAGCCTTAGCAACTGAAGCCTTAGCAACTGAAGCATTAGCAACTCGAGCATTAGCAACTCAAGCATTAGCAACTCAAGCATTAGCAACTCAAGCATTAGCAACTCAAGCATTAGCAACTGAAGCCTTAGCAACTGATGCATTAGCAACTCTAGCATTAGCAACTCAAGCATTAGCAACTCAAGCATTAGCAACTCGAGCATTAGCAACTCAAGCATTAGCAACTGAGGCATGGTGTTGTGTTTAAACTGACGTGTTGATGAGTTCATTCTTCCCTGCCACAGGCTATGCTACAGCGCTATGGAAGCTCTGTGGATGATGCTCTTCTGACCAAGTTGGTGTTGGCGTTTTCTGAGCTGCGTCAGATGGCAGATGAAGGCTTGATTGCCTATCCTTACTCCACGAGAGAGGTGGTGAACATTGTCAAACACTTAGAGGTATGCTAAAATTATACTAATTAATGATGATGATAATGGATAATGAATAGACATTTTAATCTAAAAATAAAAAATAAATTGAGAGACTAGTATAAAAAAAAGTAATGTACAGCAAGACTTGTAATGAACTCCAAATACTTCTTTCTTTTTTACTGCCAAAGTGATAGTAGACATTTTTAATTTGCCTGCCATTTTAAACTGGGGATCAAACCAATACAATTATTATTGTTGTTGTTGTTGTTACTACTTCTACTACTACTATTATTATTATTATTATTATCATTATCATTATCATCATTATTATTATTTTTGTTATTGTTATGGTCATTATTATTATTATTATTATTATTATTATTATTATTATTATTGTTATTATTATTATTACTATTAGTATTATTATTATTATTATTATTATTATTATTATTATTATTATTATTATTATTATTATTATTATTATTATTATTATTATTATTATTATTATTATTATTATTATTATTATTATTATTATTATTATTATTATTATTATTATTATTATTATTATTATTATCATCATCATTATTGTGAGTTCTACTCCTCTCTTTGGTGCTGATGGTTGGAATATCGGCGCATGCGATTAACAATGATAGCTGATGTATCCGCTCATACAGTAGGAACTCATCTTGGCTGCCATGGCCTAAAAGCTTCCACATGAGCACCAAACAGTGCATTCTGTTTAGTTAGGCTATAGCTCACCTCCCTCCACTATAAAAACATGGCATTTGCTTGCTCACACGTGAGGTTTGGTCATGACGCCTTGGACAAATATAACAACAACAAAAGTGAGTAGCTGTATAGCTCGCCAATGTAGGAGGTACTACATGTACATACATACAGACATGTACACACACACTCCTGTATATGCACGCACACACTCCTGTATATACACACACACACTCCTGTATATGCACACACACACTCCTGTATATACACACACACACTCCTGTATATACACACACACACTCCTGTATATACACACACACACTCCTGTATATGCACACACACACTCCTGTATATGCACACACACACTCCTGTATATACACACACACACTCCTGTATATACACACACACACTCCTGTATATACACACACACACTCCTGTATATACACACACACTCCTGTATATACACACACACACTCCTGTATATACACACACACACTCCTGTATATACACACACACACTCCTGTATATACACACACACTCCTGTATATGCACACACACACTCCTGTATATACACACACACACTCCTGTATATACACACACACACTCCTGTATATGCACACACACACTCCTGTATATGCACACACACACTCCTGTATATACACACACACACTCCTGTATATACACACACACACTCCTGTATATACACACACACACTCCTGTATATACACACACACACTCCTGTATATGCACACACACACTCCTGTATATACACACACACACTCCTGTATATGTACACACACACTCCTGTATATACACACACACACTCCTGTATATACACACACACACTCCTGTATATGCACACACACACTCCTGTATATACACACACACACTCCTGTATATACACACACACACTCCTGTATATGCACACACACACTCCTGTATATACACACACACACTCCTGTATATGCACACACACACTCCTGTATATACACACACACACTCCTGTATATACACACACACACTCCTGTATATGCACACACACACTCCTGTATATACACACACACACTCCTGTATATGCACACACACACTCCTGTATATACACACACACACTCCTGTATATACACACACACACTCCTGTATATACACACACACACTCCTGTATATACACACACACACTCCTGTATATACACACACACTCCTGTATATACACACACACACTCCTGTATATGCACACACACACTCCTGTATATACACACACACACTCCTGTATATATGCACACACACACTCCTGTATATGCACACACACACTCCTGTATATACACACACACACTCCTGTATATGCACACACACACTCCTGTATATACACACACACACTCCTGTATATACACACACACACTCCTGTATATATACACACACACTCCTGTATATGCACACACACTCCTGTATATACACACACACACTCCTGTATATACACACACACACTCCTGTATATGCACACACACACTCCTGTATATACACACACACTCCTGTATATACACACACACACTCCTGTATATACACACACACACTCCTGTATATGCACACACACACTCCTGTATATACACACACACACTCCTGTATATGCACACACACACTCCTGTATATATACACACACACTCCTGTATATACACACACACACTCCTGTATATGCACACACACACTCCTGTATATGCACACACACACTCCTGTATATACACACACACACTCCTGTATATGCACACACACACTCCTGTATATGCACACACACTCCTGTATATGCACACACACACTCCTGTATATATACACACACACTCCTGTATATACACACACACACTCCTGTATATACACACACACTCCTGTATATGCACACACACACTCCTGTATATGCACACACACACTCCTGTATATACACACACACACTCCTGTATATACACACACACACTCCTGTATATGTACACACACACTCCTGTATATACACACACACACTCCTGTATGTACACACACACACTCCTGTATATGCACACACACACTCCTGTATATACACACACACACTCCTGTATATACACACACACACTCCTGTATATGCACACACACACTCCTGTATATGCACACACACACACCTGTATATGCACACATACACTCCTGTTACAAGTAGTTCTCCATTTTATGTCACACATGCATTCTAGCAATATAAAAGTTCATTCTAGTATAAAAGTTTTCTTCATTACTATGCAAGTATATACATCCTTCCAGGAGGGAAAACCATCATGGAGGTGGAGAATGATTGTGCGTGTATAAATATATGTTTAAGTGGGTGTGGTTAAGGCAATGACCATCTTATAGTTTTCTGTTGTTTTTCCCTCTTCTTTTAACTGCAATATGTTTCTCTCTCCCTCTCTCTTCCTCTCCCTCTCTCTCCCTCTCTTCTCCTCTCTCTTCCTCTCTCTCTCCATCTCCCTGCGTCTCTCTCCCTCTCTCAAATAATGTATTTTTGGGTCCACAATTTACATTTATTTATTTTGCAGGTCTAAAATAATTTTATAGGAAAAATCAGCAAAAAAAGTTTCCTCCCCTTTGAAAAATCACCTAATCCACTGGTTGCTCACCAGCAGCACTTGCCATTCCGATTCTCTTTCCTTTTTATCAGTAGCATTTATGTGTATTACATATATACATGCTCACTGCCTCTAGGCCTATCCGAGTGAAGGAATCGGCAGTGTTGTACGCAACGTGTTTGACTTTGATAGTTTCAACCCCGAGCTGCTGCAAGTGGTGATGAAGGTTCTGCACAAACACGGCATTCCTGCCGGAGCCTCCAGGACTAACATCAAGCTAGCTCCACAGTAAGACCTTACCAGCACACTCACTCACTCACTCACTTTGTCACCTTCCACTTGTTGTCAAACATAAAACTAAATATTATTTGGAATTCAATATTTAAATTCAATATTTGTTTTTGCGTGGTATTCTATGATTTTAAATTGAATTGTGTAATGTAATATTTATGTATGTATTTATTTCTATGGTACAATATTTATTATAATTATTTTAATTTATTTACAAACCAATGTAGCCCTTTGCTCTGCATGTAAGAATAATGTAAGAAGACAAGCTAAAAATTATAAAACAAAAACAACAAAAACAACTAAAATCATTTAAATTAACTTTTTGGTTGAACTTATTTTAACTTAATTTGGTTCTGATTTATGTTATTTTATTGTTTTAGATTCCCATTATCTAAAGCTAAGCTTGAGGGGAAATGGACCGTGGGGCCTTCCCCTTCTCGCACTCTCAATCTGACCAAACTCTCCCTGACACTCAAGGTATATATGTGAGAGATGCCAAGCTTTATCGTGAGTGTTTGATGGCAGCATGCATGCTACTCTGTATGAAACTCGGACATTGATCATGTTTTAGTGGCGGGTTTCTAGTTTGTTTGCTCAGTCTTGCTTCTTTACACAAATGCTCCATTTTGAAAGTCAGAACCGTTTAGTCAGAAATGTTTGATGATCAAAACATTTGACAATTCAGACATTTGATGGTGTTAAAGAACTTGGCAGTGGAGATTGTCGTGGAATTCCCCCCCCCCTGCACCCCACATTTGCCTAATTAATTATGTTTTAGCGTCTAAATCAACACGTCAACTTCCTCCTGCCACTGATAACTGGCTAGCTCTTTCCAATCAGGAACTACTGTAGCATTAACCAATTCAGGCAACAGGTTTTGAGGTACCCCACCACTTTGGCTGCATATAACTTCAGCATAGTTATACCTGTTCAACTTGTTGTAATACCAAAAGGGAGCACATGGAGAGATCTATCAGAGGTATATATCCAGTGAAGCGGGCAGAATCTAGGGAGCTCCAAAGTCCTAACCACAAATCACACTTTCCAGATATGCTCAGCCCTCTTCCCGGTAATAAAATGTTATTAGCACGCATTGAAGCCACATGTCTGGTGCAATTCCACACCCATAAAGACCTTGTGGAGAGCACGGGGAATGACATCACACATGGCAGGCTCGACATTTGTGTGGGTGGGGGATAATTACGACTGTAGCCAACTTTTCATGAGCCAGTGTCAGAATGTTGATACTGCAATCTAAAAGTACTCACTTATACTGTATCAGTACTAGATACATATAGTAGGTACATATACATGTATGCTACACTCTTTAAATAAATTGTCATGGCACCGAGGTCAGAGTTTAATTGTGTCCTAGATTCTTATAGGGCATATTATCTGGTAGTATAGAATAACTTTATTTGAAAAATAAAGAAGTGAATTGTGCATCTTCACGTCGGATTCCGGTTACATGGCTTCGAGGTAGCCATGGGCTGGTGGCGGGTGCTTTTGTGGGTTATGATTGAAGGGTAATGGTTACATCCTTGTAAGTATTTGTGTATGGTTGTGTAGCTTCTGTTCATCGTACACACACCTGCTTGGCATAGGGGTGGGGTCTGATTCAAGTATTTCAGACCTATGTATGACATGTGTGTATATATAATTATATTAATATATAACAGGGTCCTTATAAAATGAGAAGTATATCTGTGCCAGTGGACAGAGTGGATTCTCGAGGCCACATCTTCTCTGAGATGAAGTCCCACTGCACCCTCCCACTCCACGAGACCAATTGTGTTGCAGCTGTCTGCTCTACATGGGGTGAGCCACATCGCTGGTTGATATGTGTCTCTGTGTGTGAGAGTGTGTGTGTGTGTGGGTGTGTCTGTGATGTGAAGAAGCTAGGACGACAGCGGTGGCTAATAGATTACTAGAAGTGTCAAGTATACTATGGGGGAAATGCTGTAACGAGATTCATGCAATAATATATACACCACAAACTCTACACTCTAGTATTGCACAAGCAAAGTCTGTAGTCTGCCTGTTGCTTACGAGATGGGCCACCACAGAGCATGCTGGTGAGAGTGGAGTGCAGCTTTCTGTCAGTGCAGAGATTGAAGCTCATGGTGACCAAGCAGCAGGTGCTAGTCTAGGGAGGGGCCAACAATATTGACAAGTTCAAACAGAGGTCACATGGTTTCTAGCAGCAATGCACTTTTTGACACTCGACTAAGTATACAGACAATGTGTGTGAGATGTACCGAGGTATGGCCTCCCTGACTTAATGTCCAATCGGCCCTGCTCTGTGATGACTAGGATTTGTATGTTGCTTAGGCAATGATGGAGCCCAGCACTTGCAGGTGGTGACTGCTAGTCCGATGCTTCTCTACAGTTTGCCCGTGTTGGGCAGTGCTGTGTCTTGCCTCACTCTAGACGATGTGTTCCCTGCACTCAGTGTGCTGGGTCACAGGGGACTTCTGATCAAGGCCTTGCCGCTGACTGGTCTGCATAAGGATAAGTGTCTCATTCACGAGCAGCAGGTGAGTATTAATAGCAAGACTCTGACCGATATGGTATGATGACCTGATGCATTCTTTGTTTAGAATGCTTGATGATTTAATGCGTAATTAGCGAATATATGTAGTGGTATGCAATGTGTTAGTGTTATTGTTATGCTGCATTAGTGTTATCCAATTTGTTCTTGTTATTCTACCTATATGTATGTGTTAATGCTATCCAATGTGCTATCTAGTTATTCAATGTGTTTAAGTATAATTTAACATTTTAGTATCATCCACGTTGTTAGTGGTAATCAATCTAGTATTCTCCAATGTGTTAACATTAGTAATTGTTAGTATCATCCAAGGTGTTAGTGTAATTAGTAAATATTGTGCTAATATTAACAAAGATTTGTGTTGATCAAATTCTATCCAATGTGTTAGTGTTAACTATTGTGTTAGTATTATCTAATGTGTTAGTTTAATTAAGTTTTAGTGCTATCCAATCTGTTAGTGTTAATCATTTGTGTTAGTATTATCCAAAGTGTTAGTGTTACGTAATGTATTATTGCTATCCAGTGTGTGTGCGATGTTTATATCAACAATGTTTTAATGACGTCCATTTTTCCCCTTTATTCAGTGTTATCCAAATTGTTGGCCTATTCATGCGTGGTGACATCTCAAACCTTTTTTACCCTCCCACAGACCGACACACTGGTGCTTGTCCAACCTCTGGAGAACAGAGCCTGGACAATCAAGACAGATTCTCTTGCTAAAAGTGTGCGCAACGCAATATCTTGGAGGCAACAACATTCCTCAACTCAAGTACAGTGCATGCATGTATGTTGTGTAGTCTGGCATATAAGCACACACCCCTGTGGCTCTGATTGGTTTGCCCTCATAACCCATAGTGCACTAGGTGCTAACTAATGAAGGCAATATTTTAAAGGGAAAAGTATTTTCGTACATTTTGGTGGGTAATAATTTATGTGCAGAAGTTCATGAACTGATGTCAGTAGATGAGCTTGGCGAGGAAGCATCTTGCATAGGGAGCATCGTCACGGTACCTGTTCGTGCATCAGGAGCTGCCGCCTCTATTCGCTTTTCTCCAGACCTATGTCCTTATTCCTTCCAAGTTCATTAAAGGAGCTATGTCGCGGGTGTCTAGTATACTACAGGTAATGTCTAGTATACTACAGGTAATGACTAGTATACTACAGGAAGGGCTGTAATGAGTTCATGAAATAATAATCCCACAAATTCGATACCCAAGTAGTGTGTACGCAAGGTTTGTACATAGCTGGTTTACAGCCGACATGAGGTACTTCAAGGTTTCTTGAGTGTTTTTTTTTGTGTTGTTTTAAAGCACAACATTTTAACTGAAAATACTTCAGTCTTCACCAGGGAAAGTTAACAATTTGCCCTGTGAAGAGCTATGTATTTCGGTTGAAATGTTGGCATTAAAGGCTGATTGTAAGAGAAGTGTCGCACATTGTAAGCACCTCTAGGATGTAAGTTTTCCAGTCTCATGTGCAGTATAAAAATATTTGCCCGATCCTTTGGACGTGCTTATGTGCCAGACGTCACAGTGTGGATAGGTAGGGATTGTGTTGATGTGTTGTGTTTGTAAAATGTCAGATTTTCCAGTCTCAAGATAACCTCTTTGTGAAGTTCAAGGAAGGAAGGTATTTAAATGTAGCATCTGTCCTGAGATCATCTATAGGAACTGCATGAATATGGATAGCAACAATTGTTAAACATTGACAAGAGCATTATAACAACAGCATTTGTAACAGGGACATAACAATAAATCGATAACAATAATAACTCAACGAACTCTCAGTTGACATAATCAAATTACAACGACCTTATCAATATAATCGGCTTGATACTCTCTCGACGATTCAAGTAGATGCTCTAGCTCCTGATGAATGCCAGAGCATCTAGTCAAGACATCGAGAGAGTACAAGTTCAAGTTGAATATTGAGAAGGTCATTGTAATTTCATGTTCACTGAGAGTTTGTTGAAAGTCTACATGTACTAGAATTGACTTTCTCAATCATCAACTTAAATGATGTTTCAGCTGTAGATGCTCTAGCCTTCATCAGGAATAATGGGATGCTAAGACTCGCATGAGATTTATATGTTTAGCTACATAGATGTCTACCCAGAGATGCATTCCACACACTGGCACACATGTGATGTGCATGGGATGAGGCAGCAATGAACGGGGGAATAGAAGAAGAATGATAATGGTGAATAATAAAGAAATGATAATAATAATATATAATAATAATAATGTTTAATGATAATGAATGAATAATAATAATGAATAATAATAATAATAATAATAATAATAATAATAATAATAATAATAATAATAATAATAATAATAATAATAATAATAATAACAACAACAATAACAACAACAATAATAATAATAGTAATAATAAACACAAAACAACAACAACACAGTGGAACGCCAGAGTTGGGCTAGCTCAAAGTCTGAGTGCTTGTAGTTGGTATTTGATTGGAAAGTGCTCGACTGCTCGCCAGTTGAAAATATTATTTGAGGCTAGAGGAAGTCCTACCCAACAACTACCCAATTTGATTTAGGCGCTAAAACGTAAAGAAGTAGGTCAAGGTGGGGTGCTTAGGGGGGGAAATGCAGTTGGAAAAAAAAATAGCACCTGTGCTTTCCTAATCAGTCATGTGTTAGCACCTAATGAATATACTCATTTTATAGAGTAGCATATAAAAAATATCCCTCGGCAACTTGTAGTGCTTGCACAGCTCTATCAATCACTGTTGTTATAGCTATTCAAGACTTGATGCCATTAGAAAGCTACTGCATTGGCTACTTTTTGGAATAAAAATGAAGACCATTATTATTATGAATGTGGGCAAAGATATGGTACTTTAAAATGGTAAACTATGCTTTCCAGACCTTGTGCCCCCCTTAAGACTATACTAATTAGACTACTAATACTGATAATATCACTAAACTACTGATATTAAGGTGGAACGAGGGTCAATTAAAAAATTTTAAACCTGTGGTTACAACTTTAGAGCTCCGTAGATTCTGCAAACTTCATGGTATGGACTTGATATATAGCTCAAAAGATAGGTCTCTCTGTGTGCTCTCTTTTGATACTAAAATATTTTCATAGATATAACTATAGGCAAGTTACTAGACCCTAAAGCGGAGGGACCTCAAAAACCTGAATCCCTCCAACCTCCACAGAAACCACTGGGTTGCGAAGTGCAAAAAAAATTGAAGTGGCTAGAGGAAGCTCTAATGCATGCAATGACCGTTTTGAATAGGCGTTAAACATTTATTACCTGGTCAGACACGTGGGTGCAAAATTGAAGGCGTTGATTGTCAACGCCCTCAATTTTCCAACCTGCGCTTGACCAGGTAATAAATTTTTAACGCCTATTCAAAACGGTCATTGTATGCGCTTAATTAAAGTGGGGCATTAAGGAAGTCATTTTATATATAATAATAAGCCAATCCATGATGGAACTGAGAGTAATATACTTTCACGATTGACAATAACAATGACGGCAACACTATTTGCAACAACAACATTGTTAGCAACAACAATATTGATAGCAACATCATTGGTTGTAACATTGGTAGCAACAACATTATAGAAACAATAGTATTGATAGCAACAACAACTTTGATAGCAACATCGAGCTAACAACAACATTGATGGCAATATGTCTAGCAGCAACATTGATAACATCATTTATAGCAAGAAAATTGTTAGCAACGACAATATCGTTACCAAAACATTGAAAGCATTGAAAGCATAAGTGCGTAAGAGACAACGAAGAAGAACGACATTCTGACATGATCTACAAGGGAATCTCAATATTATATAAAGCCATACCTCCCATCATTTTTGTTGATGTTCCTAAAGCTCTGAACTCTGTGTGCTGGATTTCTCTGGCCGTACTCCGACTGGTTCTTCCATTACTCTGCCCATCACAGTCTCGTCCCTTTTCCCTACCTCCAGCAACCAGTGTGTTGTCATGGCTACTGACAACAAGTAAACGAGCACAGTGTGTGTATTGTATTGGGTGTTTTCTCTTGTTTTTCAAGCTCCACCTTTTATCGTGTGCCTCCAGGTCTTATGTCATTGACAGCATCAGAACTGCACCGGTACTGCGTCAGCTTATCGTAGACGGAGATTTAGAGCCAGGTATATAATGATATTGCATGCTTATTCACACTCAACACACGCTAACTATAAATTAACATCAAGAATGCATTACTAGAACTCATGCTCCATGCCCTGTGACCTAATGTACTGTAGATTTATCATGTTAAAAAAAGAAAGGGATCAAGGCTATGCCCACGTAGACCACAACTGGTTAGATGACCCTTTACCATTTAAAGTCTATATTAATACAATATTACTCACACATGTTTTGTGGTACACTTGCTTGCTTCAACCATTTGCTTTGAAGCAGATTATTCCTCATACAAATCATCTGACTTCTTACTTCTAATTGTGTTGCATGGAGCACAGCATAGCTAGGGCAGAGCTTCATACAAGGCACCCTGGGATTTCACACCCTCCCTCCAGCTTGTGTTTAACCCCCCTCCCCACCCCCCACACACACAAACACACATACACATACACAGGAATTTAAACATAACAAGGCTATTGGCTATTCTATGATTTTGCTGTATATGTCTAAGATTTGATTGAAATTAACTGTTGAGAGCCGATGTCCTTCGATAGCAATACACATTAGTCTGCCAAGATAAATGTCACTAAGTCTAGATCAAAGACGATTTTTATAAATTTCATTTGACTGAAGGAACACTCAGCAGTAGCCGTTCCAATTGGTAGAACAATCAAGGTGTTAAGAAGTTTGAAGGTGTCAAATATCTCAGTTACAAAGTGAGCTAGTTTGATTCCATAATCAATGATAAGACTTACCCCTGCTTTTTGACCGCTAACAAGTTGCTGGACGGCATTTGGGCATCTGGAGTATTAAAATTATTATGAAGAAACCGATTACTACGAATAGTATACACACATGAAGCAAGCGAAGCTACGACAGCCTATGATCAGAGGTACCTGTTTTTTTATACATACCTAACCTGCTGGATTGAGCTAGCTAAACGAAGTTTAGGTAGTGGGACAGCTGCTAAATTATAGACTACACAGATGTCTTTTACAGGAGATTGAGGCATGTGAAGGATGCTAAATTATAGACTGCACAGATGTCTTTTACAGGAGATAGAGGCATGTGAAGGATGCTAAATTATAGACTACACAGATGTCTTTTACAGGACATGTGAAGGATGCTAAATTATAGACTGCACAGATGTCTTTTACAGGAGATAGAGGCATGTGAAGGATGCTAAATTATAGACTACACAGATGTCTTTTACAGGAGATAGAGGCATGTCAAGGATGCTAAATTATAGACTACACAGATGTCTTTTACAGGAGATAGAGGCATGTGAAGGATGCTAAATTATAGACTACACAGATGTCTTTTACAGGAGATAGAGGCATGTGAAGGATGCTAAATTATAGACTACACAGATGTCTTTTACAGGACATGTGAAGGATGCTAAATTATAGACTGCACAGATGTCTTTTACAGGAGATAGAGGCATGTGAAGGATGCTAAATTATAGACTACACAGATGTCTTTTACAGGAGATAGAGGCATGTCAAGGATGCTAAATTATAGACTGCACAGATGTCTTTTACAGGAGATAGAGGCATGTGAAGGATGCTAAATTATAGACTACACAGATGTCTTTTACAGGAGATAGAGGCATGTGAAGGATGCTAAATTATAGATGTCTTTTACAGGAGATAGAGGCATGTGAAGGATGCTAAATTATAGACTACACAGATGTCTTTTACAGGAGATAGAGGCATGTGAAGGATGCTAAATTATAGACTACACAGATGTCTTTTACAGGAGATAGAGGCATGTACTAATACAGGTTAAAGAGTGGATGGACATTCCAAGATTCTTTTGGTCAGATAATAATATATGATATATTGATTAACAATATGATCACTTTGCTTTGCTATGCATAGCAAAGACATAAATGCACCAGGTACAACAATCACAAAGCAACTCCATGTATTTCTTCAACAACGACAACAAATTATAGTGTGTTTGTTGCTTTCCAGCTCATGTGAAGAGAGTGAGCTGTGAGGCATTCTCTGGGAAACTGTCGCAAGGTTCTGACTTCTCTCCTAACAGCCACATAGCTGCTGGTAGTTCCGGTGACCACATGGCCTTAGTCATCAACCCTTTACCAGTTGATGCAAGTTGATAAATTTTGCTCTGTCATTGTTACAGTGCTGTATAGAATTAAATTATATGTTTCATATTCCTTTAGTGATGGGGGAGACTTCAACTTAGTTTTTAGCTGATATACATAAAAGAATGTAGTATTTAAATAAATGTTTTGTTTTTAATGTATTCCATCTTGAGTAACATTTCATAAGGTTTTTTTGTTTGGATGGGTGGTGAAGGTGGGAATAAAGGTGGGAATAAAGCCATGCTTCTCAATGGTGTTATAATTTATGATAAAGAAGGTTTGTGTATAGTGGACACAATCTACTTGATACAGTGCCTATCATATAGAGGAAGTAGGTGTTTGCTATGACAGTGTCAACAATGGCAGGCAACATACATGTACCATGTCAACAAAATCTAAGACCATGTTCCTAGCTTCCTCCTAGTGTATTGCAGCAACCAGTAGTTGCTGCATTGTGGTTGTGAATGCAGGCATGAGAAAGTGATGTTTTGTGTGTGTGTGTGTGCGCTTTCCCCAAACAATTCTTGAGTGGTGAGAGTGGAACTTGGCTAGACGTTGGCGGGGTGATACATGTAGCACAGGGAACACTCTCCCTCTCTCCCCGTTGTGCCTCTCTCCCCGTTGTGAAACACTTCCAGGATATATTTTTCTCTTGTTTAATTGAACGATGTTTTTCCCCCCTGCCAACCCAAAACCTCAACCCACTTATTCCCAACATATATATTTTTTAATATATCCAGGTCAGCGGATTGGAGAATTATATGCGATAATATATCTTCTCGATTTACTTGACTTTATTACGTTAGAAAATGATTATGAAAATGCCCAGCCTTCCTATGTAAGAGAGCATTATCTATTGGCAGCTGATAATCATCATTCTAACTTTTCTATTGTACTACTATTGTTTTGTTGTTGTTGTTGTTGTTGTTTAAATATATATATATATATATATTTTTTTAACAGGAAGTTGGTTCTGAAATGTATTCCTTTTCAAGACAGGATACCTTGGACCCGGAAACCTCTTTGCTAAGCAATGGTGGTACTTCTCCACTGGTTATGCCTTCATCTGGAGAGGTCTTGTACCCAGCCTCTATCAGGACAGACAGTGAGGAACAACTGACCAAGACGGAGCCCGGTTTGGTGATAGTTGACATACCTCACATGAGCTGGAGGAAGATTGTCTTGCCAGTGTGAGTCTATCATTTATATATATAATATATATATATATACCATATGTGACAGTCCACAGGAAAAGGGACGATTTGGGCTAAATGTGAAGTTTTTAGTTCATACTCGTGCACTGATGCATTATAAAACATGTGGTAAAGGTGTCATTTTCATATTGTACATAATTATAGAGTTATGGTTAAAAAACGTACTTCCAATTTACTTCCTCATAGACAGGAAGTGTAAAACTAATTTCTTTTACTTGGGCATGTGCGCTTTGTATGTCCTTGTTGTTTGCAATCACCACATGTTACTATGCGTCTCTTTTTTTATTACATGGTTAATTTTCTCCAACTTCATTGTCAGAATTATGAGGAATCAAATCTGAATTCTTGGTAGCACTTGGCCGAGGGCAAGTTAAATCTTTTGACAAATTAGTCTTGCAGTGAGGGCGTATTTGCTCAAACAAATACCACCGCCACTTCAAATCCAAGCCAGTTATTGTTTTTTCAGTAGGCATCGAATCAAGATCTATAAGACTGATTCCCGGTTTTAGCCATTGCTCTGCACTGTCAGAATATTCTTTCAGGCGAATCTCCCCATAAAAATCATGAGCTGCTTTGAAGTTGTGGAAGGATGTTACATTTGGAAAAAACTGACTGAGGAATGATGTCCAGTTGTAAAAGTGAACAAGGCAATGTCCATTGGAGTCGCATATCAGCTGAGGAATGTTTTGTCCCTTCAATGAAGATTGCTTTACCAATGTAGCAATTCCTTGGATTGTATCAACAGAAGAATGCCTGTACAGTTTGTTGAACAAACCAAAAAAACGATCAGGAGAAAATTTAGTATGACCAGTCAGCATGAACAATAATTCAACACTTAAATCTCGTTTTGTCATGGTGCGCCAGACAAGGTATTGCATGGTACAATTATTTTTGTTCTGTCCGACACAATTATCTGCTTGAAGGAGGACATCAGATGCTCCAGAACCATAATTCTCCAAGTAATGGTGCACAAGACTAATAACACAATCAGCACCCTTTCCAGGGTTTTCTTCTTCATTTATGAGTTAGTTTACTTGAATGTTAGTGCAGTCATTACATACTCCAAACACCCCACATTTCTTTACAGTCTTGAAGTACTCTGGCCCAGTTTGTTGGGAATCAAATGGGAAATGTACTTGCTGTGCAAATTCAAAGGAATAGTGACATGTAAGCGGCTTTTCTCCAGATTGCTGTCTTTGGTCCAATTTCTCAGTAGCCTCAGCTATTTGAGTATTGTAAAAAATTCGCTCTTTTTTTGCCCTCTGTAGACGTTCCTGATATTCCTCAATTCATCTTAACTTTTCTTCTTCCGACACACAAAAAGACTTTTGCACAGCCTAGCTCAACTGCTGGCATGTAAAACAGAGATAGCTGCTTGGTGTACTTATTGAAATGAAAGGAAGAAGTGAAGCCCACATGTCATAGAACTTTGACCGGCCCACGGTTGAAACGCATGTATTACTATTACTACATGCTTCTTGATATTTCCGATAAAACAAAAGCTTTTGAATGGTGAGCAGGTAATACAAACACCTTGTTGCGATGCCCAGGTAAACGGCCAGGAAGGGGAAGGCCATGGGCTGATGCATAGTTCTTTATGAATGCTGTAGTATTCTCCAATGTTAAAGCATTGTGTGGCAATCGCTTGGTATTTCCATGTATACGGGTCACTAATCCATTCATATCATAGTGCTGAGTAGGATTCCTGAAGCGTTTATTTGATAGACAGTAAATAAATTGAAATGGAGAACGGCAGATCTTTACTCGATGAATAAAATAATCAGTGTGTAATCGAAATGTCTCCTTTACATTGTGATGACCTTTTGATACTGTTGGTTGCTGTGGTGTTGTTTTGCGAGCTCGTATCTGTCCCAACACAACTATGTTGAGCTCATCATGATCTAACTCCAAACAACATGCTCTGCACTGTACCAAATTGAACATGGGATCTTCTTTGGACCTAGCTAACATCCACAGGTCTGTGATATAAACTTGGAACAGTAGATAATAAGTCAGGAAATTAGTCCAAAGTTCATAAAATTTAAAATTGCTTTATCTAAAAATAGAACTTTTGCCCAAATTGTTCCTTTTCCCGTGGACTGTCACATATATACTGTTTGAATATTCACTGTAAAGAAATAAATGTAGTAGTAATAGTAGTAGTAGTAGTAGTAGTAGTAGTAGTAATAGTATTATTAATTGTAATAGTTGTGGTGTAGTAGAAGTAGTAATAGTTGTAGTAATAGTAATTGTAGTAGTTGTGACAGTAGTAGTAGTTGTTGTTATAGTAGTAGTAGTAGCAGTACTTGTTGTTATAGTAGTACAGTAGTAGTAGTTGTTGTTGTTATAGTAGTACAGTAATAGTAGTTGTTGTTGTAGTAGTATAGTTATAGTTATAGTAGTATGATTAGATGCCAGGACTTGGCATCATTTCTCAAGGTCAAGAATGTCACCAGTACGGTTCATAGCCATCCTTCAGCAGGTTGAGAATAGCCTCTAGTGTGGTGAAGACGGCATTAATGCAAGGCACACCTTTCCCATAGCTAACTTATGAGGGACATGCAAAATCTCTCTGAAAGAGGCTCAAAACGTAAAAGATATGCTGTCTCAGACATGATGGAAGTGATAGATATACATACATACACTAACTCTATAGTTTGTTTGTGCTAGAGGATCACGCCCCTTTCCCTTAAAGACAACGACTGCTGTAATAACAAGCTAATTTTTTTTCAGGCTTGGTGGGATTTCTTCGAGCATAGAAATACCGTTAAAAATATGGACCAACCACCTTACCAAAACAGGACCCCCGTAATTTGGATGTTCAGGTTGAATTCCATCAATGACAACACTCTTTCCAGTCTTCACTCCTTACACAACCTCTATTTCTTGTATGGTGAATTACACCTGCATGATTTGATCCTCTAGAGTCTAGACCGTGAGATAATGTCTCCAGCTTTCAGTCTTCCATTCTGTGAGTACTAGAAATCGACATCAATGGGCTCCCCAAAAAGTGAGTCTTCCTACACTGAAAAAACTCATCCTGTTCAGTGACTAACTGCCATCAACACATAGTTTCTGGCATGTAGAAATACTCTTCAGTCTGTGAAATCTTCCCTTGGCATTGATTCGGAGCAGCAGATCTCTGTTTGAATATCTCACCTTTCACATTTGGCATGGCATCTGACTTCCTTCTTAACTCCTTCCATTGTGATCACGAGTGGTCCAGATCTGCGTTTCCCCACAGAGTTCCTCTTGTTCCAAGCTGCCTGGCCAAGAATGCATAGTTTCTTCGCATCAGATGTGTTTTTTAAATTATTTTGAAGGGTGCTGTTGAGAGCACAATTTCTGAAAGCTGTGACATCAGATATTATCTCTTTGTTGATCACATTGGCATTGTGAGGGTGTATCTTGAGTCTGGTCTACTGGGAGAGGTGTAGTGATAATTCACACACATATCATTAAGTCTGTCTTCACACCCTTCAGACAGTCCTCAGGAATAGTAACCTTGAAGGTTGTACATGCTAATGGAGGTGGTGAAATGGTCAGATCGATTCGGTGATGACATGATTTAATCATGTCAGCTGCTGAGTAGTTGAGCGACCACATGACTTAATCATGTCATCTGCTGAGTAGTTGAGCGATCACATGACTTAATCATGTCAGCTGCTGAGTAGTTGAGCGATCACATGACTTAATCATGTCAGCTGCTGAGTAGTTGAGCGATCACATGACTTAATCATGTCAGCTGCTGAGTAGTTGAGTAGACAATAGTCTACTGTGGTCTCTATATCATTCTGGAAATACAGTAGGTACATGTATATATATGCTAATTTGACCCGGAGAAACAATGTATAACTCAGTATGATCAACCATCTCTGTGACTCTTGCACATTGCCATCACCAACCCTTCTCATGCCACCATGGATCCTGATGATGTGGAGATTAAAGTCTCCCATGATCGGGCCATTTCCCTGAAAGGAAGAAATGATATGTTCACCAAGGTGGTCAGTATGGTAGAGTCAGATGTAGGAAGATAGACTCCAGGGATATTCTAGGGTTTGGGCATAGGGATATGCTAGGGCTAGGGCTATTCTAGGGCTAAAGGTGGGATGTTCTGTGCAGCTCAGGTGTGTGGATATACTAGTACTAGGGATATTTGGGGCTAGAGACATCCCAGGATGCATTAGGGAATATGTTGCAGTACTGGGCGTCCCTCAGCCCTACACATGATGTTTCGTGGGCAGTGATTGGTGAATAAATTGCTGTGTATATTTTTTCTAGGGTCTCTAACTCTGGATATTTTAGTGCCCATCAGGACCCAACCCTCTTCTTAGCTGCACTCGATGGCTCCACTGTGGCAGCCGTAGACAGCTGGGGGACTGTTAGGATCATGGAGACGGGCTTGTCTACCATTTCAAGGTATCCAAGTACTAATTCAACAAGTAACTGTAGCAAAATAAAAAGCTTCCTTACCCTTTTGTACTACAATACTATTTCAAAATAAATGGCAGTGGTGGACGTGGTAGGGGATTATGCACATACTTTTTCATAGATGAGAACACTCTATTTGTGGCATTCTTACAAAATTCAATGGAGTTCTGGAAGACACAAAAAAGGAGGAAAATATTATTCAAATATGTTCTGCAAATCAGGGAGAACCTTTCCCCCCTTTTATTTCAAGTTGAGCTGTTAAAATTCCTAAATCACTTTTTCTATTTGATTGCAGCAGGTGCATTGGAGGGCCCTTTGATTGCAGCAGGTGCATTGGAGGGCCCTTTGATTGCAGCAGGTGCATTGGAGGGCCCTTTGGCAGGCTCTGTGGCTTTAGCGGGGATTTTATAAAGATATTCGGGGGATTTGAGTTTATTAGGTTTGCGTGGACTTTATTTACTGACGTCTTCGAATATTGCTTCCTTGCAAATAATGTTTCCCTGCGAATATTGTTTTACTTGTTATGAGGTATTCATAGTTGCTACATGTGGGCAGGTAGAGATAAAGTGTATATGTACCAGTAATTGCTTATTCTTGAGTGACTTAGGACTTTTTAGCTACACAATTCGGGTTCTAATAATTATTTCCCCCCCTTTTTTCAAGTTTCATTCATTAAGTGCACTGAATTATGTTGCTATTCAGGGTTTCATTTAGAAAATTGTCCAATGGGAGGCAACTGGAGGAATCTGGATTTTAAGGGGGGGGCATGATGGTTAAAGATGTGACAAAGTTTCTAATTAATTTTAATAATACAATTTCCAGGGGGGGGGGGCAAAAATGTTCCAAGTGGGGGGCAGCCCGCCCCCCCTAAATGAAACCCTACTATTGACAAGTCCACATAAATAACTGTCAACTATCATTCTGACCCACACATTTATAACTTGGCTTCCATAGTGACGTGGGTGAAAAGGGGGATGGATATTCTCCCTAACAGAACTCCGTTCCCCCTCCCCTTTCATCCCATACCCCCTGCCAAGATATCTTACCTTACATGAAAGCCTGTGAAATGTTATCCAGTTCCCTGGATGAGTGGCAGAAGATGGTAGGAGATGATGAAAATAAGGAGCTGCAGATCACGCATTCTAGAGACAGTGGCCTCGACGTCTCCTCACCCAAACATGGAAAGGTAATCTTTTTTTTAAGCTTCAATACATATCTCGGCTGTCATTACTCATTTTGTTACTCATTTTGTAGTTTCAAGGAGCTCTCTAGCACACTGTTGCCTAGTATACTACTGCATTATTGAGATTCATATATTCTAATAATCTCCAAATTCCTAGACTGGAGCAGTATACATGCAAAATTTTGTAGTTTGTCTATTGCTTTTGAGACGTGCCATCATGGAGTATGCTGGTGAGAATGGAGTCTAGCTTTCTGTTGGTGCAGAGATGGAGGTTTATGGTGACCAAGCAAGAGTACAAGTAGCCATTTCTTTAAGGAGGGACCAAGCAGGAAACCTTGCAACCAAGAATTGACTTGCAAGATGAGACAGATTTTTTTACATCTATCTCTTCAAGATTAAACTATGCATATGTGTGCGCAAATGGAGTACGAGTGCTTCTGTAAATGATCTAGTTTCGGGAGGAAAGTTTGTTGCTCTAGGTTACTTGGTAACAGGGTTGATGAAGGTTCATGTGAGAAGCTTGAATTCTATTTGCTTGTTTTGTACGCCATACCAGCCAAACCTGTTATGATATCTGAGCTTGTCAATCGTTTGATCAGTTAAGAATTTTTTTTTTATACAGTTGCCTTGTCCACACCAGATGTTTAAATAATTTGCTATGTAGTAGGTTGTTTTGGAAGGACTAAAATGATTGTAGATAATGATAGAAGAATTCATGTGGATTTTTTTCATGGATTGTATAGAATGGGTAGTGGAATCTGCATTCTGTTGTGTTCTATTCAAATATGAAATGTTAAACCTCTTAAAATAAAGTATCACTTTTCCATGTTGAACCTCAAGAATGCCCTGCTATTCAGGACTTGGTCTGCATCAGGTGGTTACACTATTACTCTTTCTGTGTCAGGTTGATGAGAAGAATGCTCCTCATGTTGGCGGAAATACGTGGGCGGGGGGCACGGGGGGGAGAGACACGGCAGGTCTAGGAGGCAAAGGAGGCCCTTATAGGCTAGATGCTGGCCATGATGTTCATCAACTTTCAGATGAAGAGAAGAAAAATGTTCCGGAAGATGTGAGTTTTTATTTGTTTGAGTGTGTGTGTGTTGTGTGTATGTGCGATAAGGCAGTTATTATGTGGTGTGGTTGTTGTTAAGTGTTGCTATGTGGTGGTAACCTTGGTTCTGTTAATTTTATTGTTAATTCAATCATGTAAACAGCATTTGTGGTGATGGTGGTTTGTTTATTTAGGTGTTAAGGAAAGCAAGGGAGATGGGACTTAAGGCTCGTCAAGAAAGGTAGCGATAGAAATTAAAAATCCTGCTCTTATACTGTTTCGTGCCTTATGTATATTTATAAGGTCTCTCAGGTGTTGGCACTTCCTTGATTGTATGTCCGTCTCTTTGCTGCAGGCTCAGAGAAATAGGAATGAGTGAGCATGATGCTGGCATGTACGCCAATATTGCTGGAAAAGTCAGAACCCAAATCCAAGCACTCCGTGTCGTGCTGTCTAATATCGAGGTACTGACTGTAAGAGGGATATTTTAGCTGTGTTAAATGTTTGCAGATTCGCAAAAATTTCAGATGTGATTAACACAAGAGTCTTCGGGGGCGAGGAAGGGGAGGGGAATATTCATGGATTATCTAGCATATAGCGAAATCCACACCCTGCTCTATTGCTCCTAGTCCTGCCTATTTCAGGGTTGGAATTTCAACCTTGAAAATTGTGAACGTTGAGCCCCTCGGTCACGTAGGGTTCCTACCCTGAAAATTACGAACATTGATCCCCTTGTTCATTGGATTCCTACCCTGAAAATTGTGAACATTAAGCCCCTCGTTCATAGGATTTCATAGGATTCCAAACCTGAAAATTGCGAACATTAACACCCTCGTTCATAGGATTCCTACCCTGAAAATTGTGAAATTAAGCCCCTCGTTCATAGGATTCGAACCCTGAAAATTGCGAACATTAAGCCCCACATTCATAGGATTCCTAACCTGAAAATTGTGAACATTAATTTACTCGTTCATAGGATTCCAACCTGAAAAATGCGAGCATTGATCCACTCGTTCATATCCTCTTTGTGCTGGTTTACACTTCATAATTTCATTGGTTTATGTGATCTTGTTTCTCTTTTGGTTTGTGCATAGTCCAAAAATATGGAAAGGCAGTGGATTAGGCATCAGACTTCCGGTGATCTTGATGAAAGAAAGGTGATATACTGTGTGTTCTATCTATGATATCTTATTTGAATAAGATACTACATAGTGTTATAATATGCTTTTAATCAATGAGTTGACGTATGATTTTATTCTCGCGGTGTGTGGCAGTTGATTGATGGCTTAACTGGGGAGAGATCAATTTTCAAGAGAAGAGGAGAGAAGGAGCCAGATGTTAGTAACTTTAAACACTTGTTTTCTAAGTCCCTCTTGTATATCTCTTGGTATTGGTCAAAACAAGCATGCCGGAATAAGCAAATATTTGTATTGAGGTAGCTTGTTTTGACCTAGTACTGTGTAACTATGCACGGCAGTCGCAGTAAGAGACAAAAATGACTGTTCCCATGGTACTGCACACACTTCTTAGCTATAAGCTAGAAGAACATAACAGGTGAGAAAAGAAAGTAATTAGTAATTTATGCTCTGGGGGTGGCATCGTCCTCCCAAATCGTGCTGAACTTTTGAAGACCAAACATTCTAAAAAAATTCACTGGGTTTTATAGGAATGTGATAAAAGGGTGTGGCCTGGGAGGGAAGTGAAGATAAAGAAGAAAAAGTGAATGGTCATGAACAGCTACTGCTGTATTTTAGTGTTGAACATACAACATGCATGTATGTATGTAATAAGGCATGGATAAAAAAAAGGTTACATACATGTATATGCATTTATACCGCTATATACTGTGTCTTCATCACATTTGCATTTGTTTACCATCATTCACACAAATAGCCAGTGAGCACCATTTAGAGGGTTCACATGAAAGTAGCTCAGGTGAGACTACTGTTGTACTTTTTGTATATAATTCTTAAATGAGAAGGGGAAAAAATTAACATCCACTGTATTTTAACATTTGAATAGCAGCCACTGTAAGTTCAAGACATGTGCTTGTCATGTGACATGAATAGAACCAACAGTGAGATAAGTGCTATGCATTAATTTACCGTCAATTATCTATCGTACAGTTTGGAACGGAACAGATATACCCTACTCGTGTGCGACTTGTGGTGGATGTCAGTGGCAGCATGTACAGGTTCAATAGCTACGATGGCAGACTGGACAGGACCATAGAAGCTGCCCTCATGGTCATGGAGGCCTGTCAGAATGTGGACAACATCAAGGTAGAGTATTCAAGCCATTTTTAATTTTTATTTATTTTTAGTTTAGAATGTTGGAACATTTTTTGGTAAATGTGTGGAACACTCTACTTGACTCTCACATTAATCATTTTGAAAATAATCAAAATAATCAAATCCAGGTTTTGGCTCATTAATCATTTTTTGTTGTAAAAAGCGGAAATTTAAATGTTTATTTTGTTGTCCACTTATACTATAGTAACACTCCAGTTCACTCTACACTTCTCTCTGTGATTTCACTGAAGTATTGTCACCACACGTGGTATAAACTGTTTGATTGGCTCTCATTTCCGTTCTAAAAAAATAAGGTGAATTTCAGTGAAAAATAATTTTTTTTAACGAGTCCGAGTACATCAATGCAAAAGTTTAACCAGCTGGTCAGTTTCCTATGTTCTCGATATAAAAGTGTATGTATTGTGCACATAACAACTGATCTTAGAAAGCTTAAATCAGCAATATATATATATATATATAAATACAAGCATTGCATATCCAGCCACAGGCAGATTATGGTGGCATTCATGTCATCATTTAAAAAATTCTTTTTTGCTATTGCGTGCCGTTTAAAAAAAGGATTACTGTTCCCTCTGCTTGTTTAGATCGATATAGTTGGACATTCAGGCGATTCTGATGAAATTGCTTTTGTCAATTCCAGCAACCCACCAGGCAATGATAAGGAGAGACTGCAAGTATTGAAGGTAACATCAGGAGCGGGGTTTTTTTCGGGGGGGGGGGGGGGGGGGGGGGGGGATTCTCAATGCTTCATAGGAACTTACTTGGCAGGTTTTGTATAACTTGCCTTCAGTTCTTATATACTGTATTTGCCGGAGTATATATAGGTGACAGGAGCTCCAAATCTTCCTCTGAGGGTTGATTTTATTCACAAAGGTGTCCATTTTGCTGGAATATAAGTCTCAGTGGCTGAAATAAAATGAATCACTGGGCAGGATCACAAATGGAGCTTGTGGCCCTTGCCACTAGCTGCAGGGCTCTCGATCATTGTCTTTGTGGAAATGCCTGGAGTTATGTACATGAACTCTAGTGCTACTTTTTAAACTCTATGTTGTTGAGTTGGCAGCGAAGTTTGTGAAATATTAAGGGGGGAATAATGTCAAAATGCTAACTCACTTTTTTTTAACAACTATTTTAAATGGTGTCTCTGCTCATATACTCATATGGAAGTCATATTCCAAGTTTCAGAACATTTGAAGATTCTATGATGCAGTTACGACAGCTTTTGCACTCACTATTTTCATTAGAAACCCAGCAAGTGTGAAGAAGAATCGCATCGCATCGCATTAGATTAGAAGAATTTCCACATATTTCCACAAATTTCTCCCTCATTTCTCACCCAAACTCCATAATTTATATATCACCAGAATGCTTATTGTGTGCTCTTTAACCTAAATTATTTTATTTTCACTGTTATGAGAATGTGTTGGGTATAGACCAGCATATCTGCATGTGGTTTGTATGGGATTTCCCCCCCCCCCTCTCCTGTGGTGCATTATCATACTTATTCAAATAGTTTAGGTGCAACTACTACATGTACTCTTACCAATAATCCACCTAGCAGCCACTTAGCATTATTAATGGATTTTTAATTTGTGGACTGGATTTCCTGGCTGACACTTTGGCATAAAAAATATATATGACAAAAGTTAAATACATCATTAAATAGCTTATCTTCTAAGCTACATTTTGGTACAAAAATTATGTTGATAGAGGGTAGTGGGTGGAAAATATGATTGGTATTGTCGAGGTGTATTTTTTTGACAATATTCCCCCCTTAAGTGCTGAAATATTAAGTGCTGAAATATTAAGTGCTGAAATATTAAGTGCTGAAATATTAAGTGCTGAAATAAGGTATAGAGAGGAAGAGAAAAGCTAGTGCAAGACTGGAGAAAGAAAATGGAGTTGACAGCACTTCCAAGATCAGAGAGGCCACATCGAGCTGAGGTCAAACTTACTCTAGCTCCTGCATGCTGGTAGATATAATAGGTGCAGTGTGCGATTATCTTCCGGCAATTTTTTTGGGTAACAATGGCTAACTATGGGGTAGCGACATTTATGCTCTGGTACGACCCATACTCTGGAAATGTAGTACCATTATCTAGTTCTTGATGTGATAACTCATTGGTACATATCATACCCTACCACACGTCTCGACAATGATGCAGTAATGATGTACACATTAATTCATGCTGGGCTTAGCTGGCATGGACTTCATGCTGTCTAGCATCATGATAGTTCATGCTGGACCTACTCAGCATTGCCAGCCTTCAGAGGCCATTTTTTATATAATCATTTGTTTACTTGTTTGTTTGTTTGTGTACTTCTTTTGCTCTTTTGTGTTCATTTACTTTTTGTTTGATTTTGGTAAAAATCACACGAAAAAAACATGAACTGTTATGATGTGCACAAGTCAATGATAGCGGAGTCTCAGTTTTGCTGGACAGGGGATCACACTATTGAAGCCACTCGGACTGCAATGAAGGAAGTTGCAGAAACCAAAGCTGAAAATCGCTACGTCATAGTTCTCAGTGACGCAAACTTCTCTCGCTATGGAATTAAGCCGTCCGATTTTTCAGAATTGATGTTGTCGGATCAGACGGTGAAAGTCTACGCTATATTTATCGGTTCATTGGGAGATCAGGCAGTTAGGTGAGTATAACCCTTAGGGCCTAATTCTTAGTGCAATTCTGAGGTAAGTTAGTTGAGTGAGTATTCTCTGTGTTGGAATGCAAATGCCTAATTGAAGTTTTGTGAGCTACATACATTAATTTTTCTTTTGCAAAAATGTTTCTTTAGCGCAGCTCCAAATTGCATGTTGTTAAGGACCTGATAGAGACATACTTTTTCCCCTTCTTGTAGAGTGTGTGGCCTTTGCAGTTCTATCTGTGCCAGTTACATGCATGTACATGTGTACTGTGCCGGACTGGCCCGCTAAATGTAACCCACTGTAGTTAACAGTAATTGATTATTATTCAGAGACAAGTTCAAGTGAAAGGAACTGTCGTAGCCATGGCTCTCAGGATCGTAAGTCATGTGACACCCAAATGACCAGAGTTAAAAAATTGTTTGTTCTTACAATACTCCTGCCCTCATGAGTTCACGCTTACAGGAACTACATCTTTGGTCTGCGTGCCTGGGGGCAACTGCTTCAGCTCCTTTTCCATGGTGCTTCCTTTGTCTAGATCTCTTTTTTCGAGGACCAAGCCATAAAAATGTCTGGTAGATTCTCAGGACATCAGGTCACTCTGTCCATGTTGACTATAATGACACCTCAGGACATCAGGTCACTCTGTCCATGTTGACTTGAATGACTCCTCAGGACATCAGGTCACTCTGTCCATTTTGACTTGAAGGACTGCTCAGGACATCAGGTCACTCTGTCCATGTTGACTTGAATGACTCCTCAGGACATCAGGTAACTCTGTCCATGTTGACTTGAATGACTCCTCAGGACATCAGGTAACTCTGTCCATGTTGACTTGAATGACTCCTCAGGACATCAGGTAACTCTGTCCATGTTGACTTGAATGACTCCTCAGGACATCAGGTAACTCTGTCCATGTTGACTTGAATGACTCCTCAGGACATCAGGTCACTCTGTCCATGTTGACTTGAATGACTCCTCAGGACATCGGGTAACTCTGTCCATGTTGACTTGAATGACTCCTCAGGACATCGGGTCACTCTGTCCATGTTGACTAGAATGACTTGAATGACTCCTCAGGACATCGGGTCACTCTGTCCATGTTGACTTGAATGACTTCTCAGGACATCGGGTAACTCTGTCCATGTTGACTTGAATGACTCCTCAGGACATCAGGTAACTCTGTCCATGTTGACTTGAATGACTCCTCAGGACATCAGGTAACTCTGTCCATGTTGACTTGAATGACTCCTCAGGACATCAGGTAACTCTGTCCATGTTGACTAGAATGACTTGAATGACTCCTCAGGACATCAGGTCACTCTGTCCATGTTGACTTGAATGACTCCTCAGGACATTGGGTAACTGTCCATGTTGACTTGAATGACTCCTCAGGACATCGGGTCACTCTGTCCATGTTGACTAGAATGACTTGAATGACTCCTCAGGACATCGGGTAACTCTGTCCATTTTGACTTGAATGACTCCTCAGGACATCAGGTCACTCTGTCCATGTTGACTTGAATGACTCCTCAGGACATCAGGTCACTCTGTCCATGTTGACTTGAATGACTCCTCAGGACATCGGGTAACTCTATCCATGTTGACTTGAGTGAGTTCAGACTCGACTAAATCGACTGGTTTAAGCAGGAGTTTGTTAGACTTCACTTCCAGTATTTGGTAGGACTGTGATAGGGCAAGACCAATTTATGTTTCTCGCCTTGGTTTTCATGGGGCTTATAGACCATAACTCGACTGCCAACCAAGAATGGATGGCAATCCATTCTTTTCAGTTTGACATATTGATACACAATGATGGTAGTCCTTGCTACATGTATCTGCCATGCACTAACCAGCCCTGGAAAATTCTTGACTGCAGTCCTCGCTGTTAACTGTGAATGGACTTGGAAGCATCTCCAACATGGTTTCCGTAGGGAGCCGGGCATCCCTACCATACAACAAATAAAACAGTGACGCCCCAGTTGAGAGGTGTGATTTCGTTCGAATTCTAATTCATATCCCAGTTGCTGGTCCGCCCATGCTTAGCTATGTAGCATGGCTCGCAGTGTCTTGTTAAAGTTCTCTACCAGCCCATCGATCTTGATGGGTGGCGGTGGTATTCACTTTTTTTATCCCACACTTTGCATCAACTCAAGAGTGTAAATTGGCTCCACCATCAGAGAGCAGCTCTCTGGGAACTCCGTGATGACAAATCACATGTGACCTTGCAATTAACTTAACAAATCACATGTGACCTTGCAATTAACTTAATCATCTGGTCAGGAAGTGCGAAAGCCTCGACCCACTTAGTTAAGTAGTCTAGGAAAACCACGACGTACCTATTACCACCCATCGTAAGAAGCATCTCTGACTCTTACCCTCTCGAAAGGTCCGCCCACCTTAATTGGCATCAATGGTGGTCTGGTTCGCTTTCCTCTTCCACAATATGAGGCACAAGTCAAGCAACCTCCGCAGTTCCTGTAAACTGCAGTGTACACAGGATCTCTGAGCTAGTTTCTCGAGTAAACTTTTCACTGGAAGGCGTCCCCCTAAATGAACCCCTTCCAATAAATTGTTTTGCAAGCATTTTGGGACTACCGACCTCTCAGTTGACTGCCTATAGCTGTGTCTGTATACCATCACATACCATCCATCACAGCAAGCCTCGGTAATTATATCATCAACTTCTTATTTCTTTTTTTATCATCAAATAAAACTGTAGAGTTGCTTCATACTGCTAAATTTTCCCCTACTCATCCTTGAACAGGATACTGTTCTGGGTTAGGAGGTCGGTGAGTCTACAGAGAGTTGCTTATATATGTGTATGAAGTAGAAGAGTGTAGAGGGAAATGACCTAAGATAAGACATAAACGTGTGCGAGGGGGAGCAATAAAATATGTAATTGACTGATAAAGTTCAACCTGATAATAAAAACATATGAGATCACACCTATAGAAGCGATCTGGTGTTGTAAACATTAATTAATTTACTGTAAGCTTGTCCTATGATCAGCACAAAGAACAAGCTTGCGGACAATATGGGCCATGAGTTGTAAGAATTTAAATAAATGCAACCACATGCATTGCAACATTAACTAGCTTGGAATAGTATAATTATAGGAACAACAAAAGTTAAAACATGTTAGAGGCTCTCAAATTGTATAGAGTCACGGGTCTAATGGAGTCACGGGTCTAATGTTTCAAGGATTGTGTAACGGAATTGTTTCACAAAATAATTTTTTGAAGTAATTGCATTTGAAACCCTGCCTACACGAGTAGACCTAATTGTTTGAGAGCACTATTTTCGCATCTAGGATCAAGTCCGTGTAAAGGTCCAAAATTTTGCTCTTCAGGGGGGGGGGGGGGGGTGCTCTACTGGCATGCTCTCTATTCAGTGAACTGAGTGGTTGACGGGTAGTATATGAATATTTCATGATGTCGAGAAATTTTGATGAGATGGTTAATAAATATTTGATGTCATTGATTCCTTTGATATTCAGATTACAGAGATACTTGCCTGCTGGAAGCTCTTACATTTGCATGGACAACAAAGAACTTCCAAATATCTTGAAATCCATATTGTCATCCATCAGTTAACTTTCTATTTTATTGCTTGATTATGTCAAATGAATGATGCAATATTGTTGTTTATTAGTATTGAGTTTTGTTGTATTTATTTATTTAGGAAAGTTTTATAATTTATAGTATATACTTGTGTGTAATAGTTCAAGGCTCTATATAATATATCTAAGAAAAAGGGATAACATCTGCAAATAATTATGGTTGCGCTTTAGTACCAAAAATGGACTCTTTTTTAAATTTTGCTTCTAAGAATATTTTACCTTTCCTGCATAAGCAGCTATTTAAAGTTTGATGTCTCTCGTCCGTTTCTTTTTGGCAACCGATGCCTTGGAATAATGTAAATTATATATGTGTTAGGGATCAAAAGGATGTTGGGTGCCTAGACACTGGATTCCGGGCCACTGACTTGCAGGTACGTATATACCTAGTGAGTGCCTGTTCATCCCTGCAAACCAGTGCCACAGACTCGCAGGTAGTTGTCAGTCACCTCAAGGGCTAGGGTAGGAAGCTAGGGTCTGGCCTAGATTATACCTGGGAGACCTGGGAGAACCTCATTTCCACTACTCCATCTTGATGTGACATACCAATCATCTAATAAGGATCAAGTTGTACCCTTGGCAGAAACCTGTCGTTGCATCATTCATCATCAATATACTGAACAGATCAGTATTTAGGGACAGGCTACAGCCAGGACCAGTGCAGGGGCTAGAGAGTGCAATTTCAAACAATACACATGATATCACCAAGATGATATAGTACTACTAAGGCTTTCATATGACATTGGGAAGCAATGAATTGTGCACTGTCAGCATTAGGCTAGATCAAGCTCTGCCCTGATGAACGGTGTATATTCTGTGGTCATCCTCAAACTTTTAATCCTCGTCTTATGCAATATTGGTTATATGGAGCATAATTATATGGTGTGGAGCAGATAATTTTTTGCTTCTAAGAACACCTTGAGAATAAAATTGTGGTTGTGATGATTCCGTACTGTGTGGAGGACATAGAGGATACCACATTTAAGGACATGGTAATTGCAGAAAAGACTTACCTTACCAGGGGGAGATGGACTATATAAGTCTTCTCTATGCATTAGCTGTAGAAAAGTAGGCAATCATTGCCAGTGGCAGGGAGTGTGTATATATATATATATAATTATACCAAGGCATTAAAATAAATCGTGTTATGGTCATGAAATGAGCTAGCAATGCTAGGTAAAATATGGGCATGGGTGGAGCCTCCTATATATATAGGTGCCTCTTCCTTTGTATGTATGTAGTCCATGAGTAGTATAAAAATGCACCTAGTTTTACATATTGGTGGGAGCATCATGGCTATCGGTCTCCATGAGTCCATACCATTAGTTGGGTTACAAGGAGCTATTAAAGAAGAGGAAGAAGAATGGAATAAATATATTTTAATGTTCATGGGTCACAGCGAGTCCATGGCTCCCTTTAATCACTTGTTATTCTAACCCTCCTTCATACTGTTAATAAAACCTCATGGAGTCACTGACCTTACCTTACCAAGTCCACAAAGCTGTTGCACATATTATATACACACCACTTGTTTATTGCGAGTGGGTGATAATTGCAGAATTTGACACGTCAAGGGGGAGCAATAAAATATGTAATTGAGTGATAAAGTGATGTGAAGAATTACTCTGTTGTGGTGAGCAATATATACCAGCACCTCAAGGTGTGAATGTTGGGGTGTCGAGTAAGCATCTTGCAAGAAACTAGAGCTTGAATTACAGCTCTTCCTTCGCCCGTTTGTTGACCAACTAAACCAGAAGCTGACACCATAATATCTCAATCAATCTACTTCCAGTGCCTTTGTTCTGATGCAAATGAAGAGAAAATTCTGATCACCTGTCTTGGAGTGGGGGAAAAAAATTAGGCCTATATATAAAGTACATTTTTGACAAGCTTGTGTACATAAGACCCCATCCTACAATACTGCAGAACATAAACATGAACTTCTTTTCCATTGTTCTAAACACCATTCCTGATCTCCAGTAATGGCCACTGCTACTACAAAGCATCTGACAGAATCTCTACTGCAGCTGCAATTGGTACATAAACTGGACAAGAAATCTGGAATTTAATAAGCTCACCAAGAAAAGTAAAAAGATCACCGTGGCAGTAGAATATTGATTGCCACAAAAAGACAAGATATTTATCATAATTTATTTGAAGTCAATCACATGCTTATAAATCTCTGTAAATACATGCATAGCAAATACATTTTCATGTCGCCATTGATATCCTTACAATTCACGAGAAAAGGTTAGCAAAGTTAAGACTCCAGTCAGGATTAACTCGGCTGCTTCATTCCATGAGTATAATACTGTACCTAGAACAAGTCACAAGGTCCCTATCTCACACAGGCCTCTAAATCCCGAAGGCTCTGTGGGCTCCTTAGGTGACCCCCCCCTCCCCCTCCCCCATTTTCTGAGGTGACTATAAATTTGGTGTTTATTGTCTGACACAACCAGAACAGAAGAATCCACAGCAGTATAGTATAAAGGGGTGGGGTGAATCCACACTCCGTAGCACTTGCGTACTGCCCACCTCTGCGTGATATATATAATTATAGTATATTATAGTCATTACAAATTTGCGTGAGACTAGTGGCTACGGCCATGACCTCTCATACGAGATCCCCAACTGGACATGATAGCAAAAGGCATTTTCACTGCCAATATCGGCCGAGGGAGAGTAGTGACCTTTCGGGAGAGGTGAAAAACTGCAGAGAGTGCAGACCAGCAGCCTCACCTCGCGCTAAATCCAGACGGAAGGAAAGAGTAGGAAATGCACCTGTTGCAGAGCAGGTAACTGTGATGGTGTGATTTGTTCAGGCTATGTGGGTGATCGTGAGCTAACCGCCATTATAACAGGTTTATCAGGTACTACTATGGTACTACTATGCTATATAAAGGTTTGGAAAGACCCAATTTCCTTAGTGTGTGCACTAGACCAAACTTACTTTCTTGTCAGAGTTTTTGCACAGGACACCTCCATCCATAAATTCTATAGTGCTGTAAGTATGGGATTGAATATACCCAATTTCCTGTTTCCATCTGCTTATATTGATCCCAGACCTTGTCGGTCAGAAGCATCTAGACTTAACTGACCTGGCAATGGCCGAACACAATTTACCCTTGCCTAACACAACAGCAAGTATTCATCAACATCTATGTTTTAGTTGTAAGTGAGCATTGACTCTATGAGGTGTACTTCAATTAGGGGTCAAGATAGGAGCACCTATGACCTCAGTTAATTGAGTACTTTGAGGGTTCAATATTTTTAACCTCTGTTGTCCTATAATTATGTGCTACATTGAACAGTTGGATCATTGAACAGTTGGTTTCATTTTTTTCTAACTGTTGACTGTCTGCTGTGGTCAGTTGAGCCCAACTATATATGTCCAGTCCTCTAATGCCATAAACCATTCACAACACATACAATATTTCTATACTCTAAGAAGTCTCTGACATTAGGATCCAGACAAAACCCGCTGCCCAGGAAAAGCAAAGTGTATTATAAAAATTTCATATTATACATACGACATGAAAGAAGAAATGCACATGCTCACTGCCTTATGCGGGTGATATCCACGTGGACTCCAGGCATAACAGACACCAGTGTGATCAGTCAGTTCTCAGGGGCGTATTTAGGGGGGGTTTCCTGTTGCCCAGAAACCCCCCCTGAGTACAAGCCACACCCATAAGCCATTTGACAGCTGCAGCTAGCATCAATCCTTGCTAATCCTACATATAAATTTGTACTAAAGTGTACTCTTGTATTGCAAATTTAGGAGGGTCATAAATTTACTTCTACAAACCACAACACTTTTAGTACAGTATATACTCAAGCAGCTGTTTTCTTATAGAAAATTATATATTTGCTTGGGACTGGCAAGCCTATGAATATTAGCTAATCTCTTATAGGATTACCTTAACCTGGGGGGGGGGGGGAGGGTGTTTATCAGCTGCTAGGGTGCATGCATGTCCTCTTGGGGCCGACTTAGAAAACTATAAACTTGAGGACATCAGAATTCTTAGCAATGACCAGAAGCTTTGGCTTCTGAAGAATGCCTTTAGACCAGGGTGTGACTTCAAGTTCCCTACTAAAATTGAGTACTCTAAGTCTAGATCCTTCTGGTTGAAAGAGTACTCTTGGTTGAGCTACTCTGTTTCGTGCAATAGTGGCTTCTATGTGAGCTGTTTACTCTTCACCAAGAATCGATCTATTCTTGGACAGCTGGTCACCGTTCCAATGACTAATTTGACTCGAGCAAAGCAAAAACTCAGCTTGCAGAAATCACACAGAGCAGCTATGGATGACACTGTTACATTTACTGGGCAAATGGAAGGAGGCCAGCTTTCCATACAGCAACAGTTAGCTACACAGTAAAGCAAATTCAGAAGAATCGGGAAGTTCTTAAGGCTATTCTCAAGATGATAATTTTTTGTGGTAAGCAAAACATAGCTCTTCGTGGCCACCGAGAGGGTGATGCAAATCCTGGAATTTTTTTTGCCTTGCTTCAATTTCGTGTTGAAGCAGGTGATCCAGTTCTGACACTACCACTTTGCTTCTTCAGCCACAAATGCCCAATATCATGCCCTAATCATTCCAAATGAACTGATTGCAGCGATTTGTGAATGGATAAGAGAGAAAATTCTACAGGAGGTTAGGCTAGCAAAGTACTTTTCTGTGTGTGCTGACGAGGCTGCTGATGCATCTACTAAAGAGCAGCTTCCTCTAGTCCTGCGATATGTTGACTTGGAAATGTGGTGAGAGAAGAGTTTGTTGAATTTATTCTTTGCAAAGATGACACCACTGGAGTAGCTGTTTCTAAAACCATCCTAAATGCAATAATAATTTACGTGGGCAGGACTATGATGGTGCCAGCAACATGGCTGGCAAGTATCATGGGGTTGCTGCTCTAATCGAGAAACAATATCCAAAAGCAGTATATGTTCACTGTGTGGCTCATACACTGAATCTTTGTGTTGCGGCAGCATGTAACATCCAAGCTATTCGAAATATGTAAGGAACTCTTGCCTTTTCTTTAGGTTTTCTCCCAAGAGACTAGAAAAACGAATCAGTGAACTTCCACTGGGAACAACTAACAGAAAAAACTGGTAAGCCTTTGCAAGACCCATTGGGTAGCTAGAATGGAGACCTATGAAGTCTTTTCGAAGATGGTACCAGCTGTTATTAAGTACCTTGGAGACAATCAGTACTGAAGATGGGTGGAACAGAGAGTCTGCTCAGAAAGCTGCATCACTTTATCAGCTACGACTCAGTTCAAGTTTCTTATGGCATTTGAGGTGGTGTACCATGGCCTAGGCTACATAAAAGGCTTTTAAGAGTGTCTCTACAGAGCCGTTTGCAAGATATTTGCATGCTTATACTGAGGTAAATTTAGTCGAGACTACTTTACATGAAGTTCATGACAGCATTGATTCTCATCACAAGAAATGGTTTGATTCTGCAGTCACTCTAGCACAAAATATCAATGCATCACAGCCAACTCTTCCACGTCGATTTGCAAGGCAAACAAGTAGAAGCAATGTACCTGCCGACTCTGTAGAAGATTATTACAGAAGATCTATTTCTGTTCCATTTCTGGATGAGATGATATCACATATTCACACTCGTTTTTCTGAAACACAAAAGAAAGCAGTACAAGCTTTGAGCATAGTTCTATATGTATTCATGGCCAATGCAGTCACTCAGAGTGAGTCTAATTTGATAAAGGAACTTTTGGATTTCTATGAATATGACATGCCAAGTCCTTCATCTTTTGAACAGGAACTCCATTTGTGGAGATCTAAATGGAGGAGTTTCTCATCAGAATTGCCCAAAACTCCATCCCAGGCCTTGAACTGTGCAAATGAGAGCATGTTTCCGAATATTTACTGCTTACTCCGTATTGTTTGTACTCTCCCTGTAACCAGCTGTGAATGTGAACGTAGTGTCAGTGTACTTATAAGACTCAAAACCTACTTGCATACTACTATGGGGCAGCAAAGGTTATCAGGACTGACACTGATGCACATCCACTATGGCTTAAACTTTGACCTAGGCGCTATTCTTAAAAATTTTGCTCATGAACACCCTCGAAGAATGTTACTCCAGGACATTTTGAGTCATTAACGCAACAATAATTATCATTTCTGTAATTGTATGTTCTTGTGGGGCACAGTCAGATAAAAGTGGTTGTGGCCAGGTGATTTTTTTTTCAAGCTTCACATGCATGAGATGGAAACCCCCCCTTTAAATTCCTAGATACGCCCCTTGTTCTCTATACTGGTTGTCACCAAGATGCAAAGTAGCTCAAAGATAGCATTTGGAAATGACCTCGAGTCTGCCTGAGTAGCTTTTAGGCAGATGACCTTATGCCTCTCTCCTGTAATCATTCTTCTTTCAGTTGCTGATCCTCTACCAAAACATCTGCTATTTGGTAGGTAGGGTTCTCCTGTGTGCTTTACCAAGACCTTGAAGGAGGCTATAGCTGATCGTATGTGGATACCATCAACAACAGAAACAAGATGTGGCACATAATTACAACAACAGAAAAAGTGTTTAAAAGCCCTTGAGACTCTGAAGCCCTTACTTAGTATATTATACCTTCACCACTCAGCTAACTGTAACATGCAGGGTGGAAAAAAGGATAGAAAAACATTGGATTGATCTGGTTAAAGGAAACAAGATGACCCTTGCACCACCAGCAGTTAGAAGATGCTATTAAAATTATTGGTCTGTGTGATTTTAACTGATTGTTGTCTACTTGGGTGCAGTCTTGTTTTCTCTTATTTTAACAGGTTAATCAGGGCCGGCATTGGTCTGGCAAGTCTGGCTAAAACTGGACCTCTATTTTAAATGTGAATCGGTTTTAAATGTGAATCGGTAATTGTCCTTAAATAGGTAAACACAAATTAGTGTTAGGTGATATAGATGTTTAGCCGCTTGCGCACGCAACATGACGAGCCATTTATGAACATGAAAGCATGTCACATTGCATAATATTGCTAGTGGCAATCCCAATGCACCCACTGATGTGCTTTATTTGGGATTTCATCAATCTTGGATAACGAAAGCTTAATTTATTGGGTCGCTTTGGCCTCATCACTCAATTTTTGTTTCTGCCAGGCCTGTCAGTACAATTACCGACAACAACATGATTATTTTACCTTGCTTCTCACATGCATGGTGTGTATATCCCCTTTACCAAATGGGTATATGATGAACATCCTTTTCATTACTATACCTTGTCATGACATGCATCATATTCTGAGTAACCATAAAATCCTGATGATAATAAAATCCTCTCTACCTTGTTATTATGAGGTTGACGAGCTGCTGCACACTCTGCATGGAGCAGACCAGGCTATGAGTGATAATGAGCACATGCTCTCTGACTACAGGAGGGCTAATGCAAGGCAGACTTGGGAGATGGATGAGGTGTGTGTGTGAATGCATAATAAATTATGTGGTTTTTTAAAATGTTTTTCCCTCCCTGCTGGAAGTGTTCTGCTATGTCAAGTGGTGCTGTGGATTAGCCTGGTTCGAGTATGGATATCCATAATTCTATGTTCTGGTTTTCCTAATGTGGCTATACTAGCAATATAAGACTAGAGCTAGAGGAGGGCAACAGTACTTGGAACATCAATGAATGATCCCACTAGGATATAAGACTGAGCTAGAGGTGGGTAACACAACTTGGAACAAGATCCCAAGGATATAAGACTGAGCTAGAGGTGGGTAACACAACTTGGAACATGATCCCACTAGGATATAAGACTGAGCTAGAGGTAGGTAACACAACTTGGAACATGATCCCACTAGGATATAAGACTGAGCTAGAGGAGGGCAACACAACGGAACATCAATGAATGATCCCAGGATTGTTGACAAAGCCATTAGACCACCCATGTGAATATAGTCTGTTTACAGTGCCTATCTAATAATGTTTCTATTGTATTTGTTATTATGTTGTTGTTGTTGTTATTGTTTGATAGTTACGTAGTGAGCTGCAGAACTCCAAAGAAATGCTGCATTCCATCCAAAGTCAGACTCCCAGACCTCACTCCTGTTCTGCCGCACATTCTCCTCCCTTATGTTCATCTTGCGTGGATGCTTACAGAGAAGAGTGTGACAAAGGGAAGCTAAGGAGTGAGCTGGAGAGAGAACGATTAGCACGTGAAAGGTGAGGGAATTAAAATGGTCATCTGCTGCCACTGTTAATTGATGGCATGGTCAAACACTTGAAACTTGACAAGTTTTTTTCTTCTTCAAACCTATCATGTTTTCTAGATTTGTGGTTAGAGCTATAGCTTCAAATGTGTACTAGATTAAAATCTGATCTAATTTAGTTGGTTGCTTTTCCATACTAGTATACATGATTTACATGTTTATGTAGCCCTTACTTGTTAGGGCCATTTTTTTATTTTATATATTGAGCGGGGGTTTTCATGCAAGGACTCCCTTTAAAAAAAAATTCTTGCAGCACTGCACCAGGGCTGTTACTTTGTTTCATTGGAATTTTGGTACACTGGAACCGTTGAATCATTTTCCGTTTGAAATTTGGAGAATCTATGACAACCATGTTTATGATAGTGGAACTGGTGTTGACTGAAACCTTGAGTTCTCATGAAGAAGTTTTGATAGTTGATGATAATAGGCACAGTAGTGACTTTGTACCGGAGAAAAGTACTGACCCTGACAGTGAAGCAAACAATTTACTACCAGATAGAGGTATATACAGTGCAAGGTAGAAGAGAGAAAGTGGTAGAGGCAGGGATCATGCTAGGAGGAAAAGGGTTCCAGTGGTCCCAGGATGGAGTGCAGATCTTGCTGGCTTTGCTGAAACCATTCTTTACACCACAGTAACATTCATAAATAATAATGAGCAACATATTTATATAGCTACATATAACAATATTTACATCTTACTTAGTTATTTTCCTGCCAGGATCTCAGGGTCGGGGGTCAGCTTGACTTGGGAACCTTAGCTTTCTAAGGTATTTTCACTGCGGGTGAATCTAGGGATTTGAATTGAGGGACTCGACAGTCTAATGAATATATTCTCTCTACATCCTACTCAGTAATTAGTAGTCTGTATTGGCTATTAATGTTCTCATGAGCAACTCAATCTAATATTGTGAATAGCTGGCCACCAGTATACAGCAGGCTCACGCGAGTCTTACCATCTCATTATAGCTGGTGAAGGCTAGAGCATCTAGTCGAAACGTTGAGAGAATACAATTTCAAGCTGATTATTGAGAAGGTTATTGTAATGTTATTATGTCGAATCCTTTTTTTAACCGTCTCTTCAGAGCCTCTCTTAATTAACATGTGTCCTTGTGGGGTTCTCGACATAATTATTCCTGCATAAATGGAAATATGGGCTGGAGGGAAATCTGTATATGAAAGCAAGGCCAAATAAATTGTCTGAGTTTGAGTTTGTGCACAATCTACAGAGTTCACAGTTGGACTTACTCTTTCCCCTCCCTGAATCTAGGAGCAGTTCCATTGAAAATAGCAATGCTATAGCTGGTACTACAAAGAGTCCAGGATTAACAAGTTCCAGCAAAGTTGGAAAGAGCACTGGCCTTGGATTCAGTACGAGACTAGCGGTAGGTTCCGTTCCCTTTGCAAGAGAGTGCCTCCTTACAGTTTTGCAACAATACTTTACATTTCATCTGCTGACTGGGATAGAGTCTTTAGCATTCAAGATATCAAGACACATGAGAGAAGCTGTCTCAAAGCTAGTAGACATGAACACAGTATTGCAACAATACTCTACATTTCATCTGCTGACTGGGATAGAAGCTTTAGCATTCAAGATATCAAGACACATGAGAGAAGCTGTCTCAAAGCTAGTACACATGAACAGAGTATTGCAACAATACTCTACATTTCATCCACTGACTGGGATAAAAGCATTAGCATTCAAGATATCAAGACACATGAGAGAAGCTATCTCAGAGCTAGTACACATGAACATCTGCAATTTAGACGCCCCTCCTCTTCATACTTGATTTTTGATTTCCACTGTGCTGTATCTAGGTATAGTAGAGATAAAGAAATAACTGTATGCACGCCTTTTTTTAAATGGATGTTTTTTATGACAGCATGTTTAAAGTTTGTCCCTTCACCTTCAAATTATGTAATTGGTTTAATAATGAATAAAAGAAGTCGATGAAGATAATCTTGAGTCAAGATTGATTTCGATGGCTCACTTTTTATCATCACATTGCAATATTCAGAGTCAAGAAGAATACGTGTAATAGTTTGTGTTTTTTGTTATTATCATGTGCAATAAAATACACATATTTTGTGGTGGGAGTGATCACTTGGAAGATTGCAATAGTCCCTAGCAACTCCAAACTACCAAAATAAACCAATGTCATTATGAAAGTTGAAACTATTCATAGCATAACCGCGAGTTCTTATTTCTATAGTCTACAAATAGTGTCTATGAAAATTTACACAAAAGTTTAGAATTTCATAAAGTGACTTTCATAATATAAACCCATGAATTTACAGTTTTAATTTCAGAGGGTGTCAGCCAAGTTGTAGGAGTGAAATGCTCATGAGAAAGACATGAATGTTGGATGGTAAACCAGGCAATGGTATATAGAAAGTGAAGCACATTAAAAAAACATACGAAAATAGCTATACAGCCAAGGCGGTTTTTAGACCTCAGTTAGTGTGTACAAAGCACTCATTTGACAACAATTCCCAATGACACATACTTTCCTTAGTAGTCACCAACCCCATGTTTTATGCAGACCCAATGCTGATTAAAACATGCAAAAGTTGTCCATGTAGCATGGGATGGATCTTATTAATTTTATTCACGTGTGTGTGTGTGTGTGTGTGTGTGTGTGTGAGTGTAAGGAAGTCCTTGTCAACTATGGAGATCACAATGTTCAGCTCTTGATGTGCTTGGATATTACAAAGGGAAGGTAAAAAATGGGGTTGGAGGCAGCCACCACCTAATCTTGAGCAGGGGTAAGGGGGGAGGGGTGTGTGTGCTTAGCATTAAGTCTTAGCTGCCAACTTCACCCAGTCAAAAAAAATTCCCAGGAATGTGGGTAGCTAATAATATATTTGACAATTAGACAATAAACGAGTAGATCTTTTACAGAAAAACCTCACACTCTTTTTTTTTTTTTTGCTAGCATACCAATAACTTGAATAAACATGATTTTCCTAGGTGATTTATTTTACCAAACAAAAAGCCAAGTATGATATGGATATTACCATAAGTTGTAGTTAGCAAAACAAGGCAGTCAATTTGATCGAACACCAATATAAAAACCCACTTGGTTTGTAATATGAATGCATGCTATATATATATAATTATTATATATATAACCCTAGAATGAACAGTGCCATTGCTACCTTATTCTCGTGCCTTTTAGTGTAATTTTCTGTGAGTTGTTTACCTACATGTATGAACTGCAATCGAGTTTGTAAGGACTCACTTTTCCAATCGGCTAAACAGCTGTTGGCCAAAGAGTTTCTATGGCAAGTGTACTGAATGCAACCTATTTATCTACTTGAATGTGTACACCAGATGCACTATAGCTCTATCATGTACAAGTAGTGTTTCTAAGACAAGACAAAGTCAAATTAGATAAAACGTGATTTCTTCACAGATGCTTCCCTGTTTTAATAATTTTATGGCCTGCTCCAATTTCATAGTGTTTGAAATTTGCTTTTATTAAACTTTCAGCTACATGCTTAAGTAACATGACCTATGAAACATGCACCAGTCAGTATCATGTATTTTTCATAAAACTTTCAGTTTTCCAGTTTTCATGGTTTTTTCTGGGTGTCATTAAAGTCTATGATGCAAATATTCATGGTGCAAGTTTGCAAGTTTCATAAATCGACCTGTTTTCACTTGCTTTTCATGGTCATTTCATAACATTGGTCTAGTAGTAGTACTAGCAAGGTCACTGGATAGTGCTTATACCGACAAACATCTTGGTCTAAAATGGTCAATGCGCAATTGGTCATGCTCATTGGGGAAGTCACCAAACTGACTCAACATGAATTATTGAAATAGGACCATGTGGATGATGACTCCGACTGACTAGAAGCTAGGTGAGAGATACTTATGCGTGCTCCTCTCCAGAACCAAGGCCAGTTGCTTTACTGGTGGGGAATTAAATTAAAATTCAGCATTCACTCTTCCAGTCTAGAATGTAATTAATTGGAATACTGCAATCTGATTGGCAAGATGTACCCATGGGCAATTATGGTTGCCCAATATTCAGTATTATCTCTACTCTGTTCTAAATGAAGTGTACATTTATTATCATGTACAAACTACAAATTGATCTTTTGCTATAGGGCAGAATTGAACAGTTTCAAAGTTATCAGTCTACTAGACACCTCCCTGAGAAATCATACTTCTTCTATTCCTCTCACTGACCAAGATGATATTGGCAAACAGCTAAAAGATCTCAAGCAAGACGTAAGATAATGATGGTGCTAAATTCTTAATGATCAGTATGTATCTCTTGCTAATTCATGAAGTATTATTCATACTCATTTTTTGGTGTGTGTGTGATGTGGTGGCTACTGCAGTTGTTGAGTAGCACTAAAGAGCTGGAATGCAAGCATGGGAAGTGTGAGCAGAAACTCAAGGAAATTGATGGAAAGGTAGGGTAGAGAGGATATTGAAACTTGTCTCCCACTAGGCACATTACGAAACTCAAACATGATGCAAAGCAATGCATGATGCATCGTCACACAAGTTGTTCAAAGTAGGGGGTTACTTTTACAGAAACAGAAGCACAAGATAAAGTTGAGTGTCTCTATTGCCATACGTAAACCAAGTTTCTCTACTGTGACAGTTTTCCCTTGTGATAGCATGCTGGGAAGACAAGGTATAGTCTAGCTAAGTAGATTTAACACAATCTTGCAACATAAATTACTTGCATCAAGTCTAGGAAAATCATTGCTCACTCAGGTTTTCATGGGTCGTCGAGAGTGTACCAAACACTGCAACAAGTGTGGTCCTTTTATGTGAGCTGCTAGACCATCATAACCGCTACCATTACCTGGCAACAATCACATGAAACTGATAAAACTGTTACAGTATAATTTGAATTTTAGTTAGAGCCATGTGCTTGCCTTGTACTGGACCACCAAACTCACTCTTAGCTTGTAGGTAAACTACCTCTCTTATTCTAGATAGAGCCATTTGTTTGCCTTGCACTGGACCACCAGACTGACTCTTACCTTGCAGGTAACCTACCTGTCTTATTGAACCATCAGACTCACTCTTATCTTGTAGGTCAACTACCTTAGTCAGTGAAATGGTCTTGCAAAATTAGACAGGGATGAACATTTGACAGAATCTCGTAAATAAGCTGATGCAAGAAATACTTGTTGTATATTCCATTGCCTTGTCAATCATTTTTGTTTACTCAAGGACATTTTCACAGGCGGAAGTGATACATTTCTATACAAAAATAATTTAAAATAATGATAATAAATTTAAGCTGAGAATGTTCTCTTATTCATTATTCATGATACACTGTGCTGGTTGTTATTTGATTAATGATTACTATTTCTCTAATATAAATAATATGTTTCATATAATTTAGATGAAGGAGACTTCAAAATCTACACAATCTGATGCTGCATTTGATGAACTTCTCCAGCAAGTTTCACAACTGAAAGTATATAAAAACTTCTGAATTACATACACCATAGTTATTGGAATACATGTTTGACTGGTTAAGGGTTATAGGTATTTTTGAGATCGTAAAATATATTAAACTTCCTGCTTTAGGATGAGCTCTGGCAAAGGAATGCAAGTGAGAAAAGAAGAAAGATGCTTCAGCAAATCCGAAACCTTGAAAGGTAGAGTAATAATTGTTTCTCCTATCCCAATCCCACAAGACAACATACTCCAGCAAAGCTGCAAATATAACCTTCCAGTTCAATTAATATGGAAGCCATTAGTTATGTCAGTATATATATTAAGCACCTCAGAGGTATTTTTTACTGGTTCTAGCCAAGCATCGTAACCTGGTAATTCTGCTCAAAAATCATTTTTCTTTACCATTTCTGGTGATTGGACAAATGTTTAGATGGCACATCTTTGTCTTACACTCTCCATACCATTCACAAGCTAGCTTTGTACATACACTTGACAATCCGTACCCACAAGACATCTACATATGGGCATTGTTTGTTAAGCTCCTGCTCGGGGTTGAGTGCCCATTGTGTTACTGATTGATGTTTATATGTTTCATGTTTAACAAACCTGTATAACACGTATAACACGTATAACACGTATAACACGTATAACACTGTTGTGTGCTCTTAATAAATACACTGTGTAAGTATTTAGCTACTAACTTAGCTCGTAAAAAGTGTGTGTCATTGGGGACATACCTGTTGCTAAAGGCTTATTTTTGCAGGAGTTAATATTGTCCCATAATCAACTTGAAATTTAATCTTTTGGTGTTTCGACTACATACTCTAGTCTTCAACAACTCCTAATGAAGGCTAGAGCAACTGGTCGAATTGTTGTGAGATTAAATTTCAAGTTAATTATTGAGGTCAGTGTGATTTCGTTATATCAACTGAGTCATTGTGATTATTATCTACTCATTGACTTAATGACCTTAACCAAAGATGTGCAACCAAATCACCTCACGTGCTAAGTGGTAATCATTCACTTTTTTTTTCAAACCAGACTCTTCATGCTAAGCATGGGTACTTGTTCATTATAAATAGTTACCAAACTTTTTTGGGGGGTTGATAGGGAGAGCAAGAAAAATCAAAAGATTTAAAAATGGGTGACGGATTGCAACTGCCGTGGTTTCTTCCTGACATTTCCTGCTGCTTCTGGAAGCCCTTCAGCTGAGAAAGATGTACAACACAGGTACCTATGCTTACCAGGAACCGTCTCTTCTTTTTGAGCTTCTGAAATTAGAACAATGAAGTGCTATTAAACTTTTATTAGCTTACACATAATTTTTTTTAAATAATAATCAGTGATAAACAATATAAATAAGCTCTCATATGAACTCTCAGTTGACATAACATTAAAATCACCTTCTCAATAATCAACTTCAATTTTTATTCAAATTATAAATATTGAAGTTGATGATTGAGAAGGTGATTTTAACATAAATAAAATTATCAACTTGGCACCGAAATTGGCAGTAAAAAAATAAGTAAAAAGGGTAAAAGGCTAATTAAAAAAAATCTTAAATAATTTTTTTCATTGGTGGATCTGTAACTGCCCTCCTAAATTGAATACTGTAATGGGTGTCAATGCCATGAGAGAATATAGCACAATTCTGCTGTAATGCCTAGCTTCATATCGATCAAGGTTTATTTTGAATTAATCACAAATTTATTATTTCCTAGTGACCTTAGCAGTGAGCGTCAACATCATTCTAGCAGTGTGCTACAGACACATAAAGTTCAAATGATGGTCAAGCAGTTGGAACAAGAACTTGAACTAGCAAAAGAAAAGGTGAGTCCATATAGCAGAAATTGAACCACTAATGATCGCTACCAATATCCTTTTCAGTTAAGACTTCATTTCTATGTACTATAAATTTAATGCACTAAATGATAACTTGCAGTATGGAAGTTTCTATAGTCATTAGGTTAACATATTTCCTTGATACTACTAATTTCATAAAGTGTGCGTTAGTGAAGGTTTGAATGCCGACCAAATCAGCTGTCTACTGCAGCAACACAACATATAGTTTAGATCAAGTCATATTTGATCTCAAACGCAATTCTACATTTCAGTTTAACTAGTTGCTCATTCTCGATAATTCAGCCAAGGATTGACCACATCATGTAATTCAGAAGTGAGAAACTTGTTTGGAAAATATCTTTGCTGAAGTTGAATTCCATCATCATTCCTAACTCTTTGGCAATGAATCCGATTTCCTCAGGAACTATATGTTGCCAACTTCCTGCCTGTTGGTATCTAATAACCAACAATGGCCGGTGCAAGTATTTGATCAGCCAATGAACTTGTTACCACTTGAAGGTGATGAATACCTCATCGGCAGGTGGTAGTCAAGGAAATATCACTTACCTCTAGTCAAATTTTAAATCCTATACTTCTCTGTCAGTATCATAGTTTTATTTTTAACCTATGGATTTTTCTTACCTTGAGGACACGAATCAAAATCCGGATGAATGTATAGGAGGGGACAGAGAAGATATTTTTGAGAAAGTGGAAAAGCTACAAGAAGCTCTTGCTAGGTATAGTGCAGCACAAAGAAGGGTCAATATTTCTTGTGTCATTGATTTTGCCACCAAGAAATCAGTGTGTGTTGTTGTTGATCTATTGTCAACCAACTTCAACTTCTATGTTACTTCTTGACTATTGAGTATGATCTTAAAAAAAAAAAAAAAAAAAGTCTCAATGTAGTGTAGTGTTGGTCCAGTATATGGAGTTTTCGTCAGCATACTTCAACCTCCTTCAACCCAGTATGATGTTTGACCAAGTGTGTGTCCGCATAAAGCTATTTGTCAAGTAAATTGACAATAACTGTATGGGGGGATACATACCAGATTAATATTACACTAGTTTGAGTAGATTGAAGTAAGTACACATATCTCAAATCAATGGAGAACTCACAAGATTTGAACATTTCACTGAATTGGGGTAGACTTTAATGGATATATGTACAAGATTTCATACTACTTCTCTGAAATTTGGAAATGGTTGTGATTTCCAAATGATCAAAATTGGGGTTACCACTCTATAGATAATTTCACATGTATTTATGATGATATGTTGGTGGGGATGGGGGAGGGGGGGGGGAGGGTAGAGAAGGAATCAAGCACATCCTTGTTTTATATGTTTGACAGAGTTTATTCCACTTTGTATGTATATAGTTCTGAGAAGCAGCGTGTGTCATGTATTGGTAAGTGTGGACAGCTCTCTCAGGAATGCTTCAAGCAGGAAGTAGGACAAGAAGCACTGCGAGAGAAGATCAAAGATATTGAGTCCAGGATGCAAGTGCACAAGTAAAGAGATTGTTCTATAAACAATGTTGGTTTTCTCTCTAGTTTGAATAAAGAGAGCTTATATGTATATATATATGGACAAACTTCTAAATATCTCTAATTTGCAATGGAAAACTATTGTACTGGAAATGCATGCGGTTGGATCTGAGAAAGGGGAATTATTTGCTGATTTATTGTGGTAACATAGAAAATCAAAGAATACCTTTAGAATGGAGGCAAGAATTGCATATGAGGAAGATGATGAGCCACTACATTTCACATACTGGACAAGACAGGTAGAGGATTAAGAAAGGCTTTAAATTTTGGTATTTGCAGGCCTGTATCCAACAAACCGCCTTATCTGGTATTTCCCAGAATTTTTATATATAATTATAAGCTTCTAATATATAAGGTAAGAGTTCATTCACAGTTGAGGGACAACTTGGCATGATTGGAAAAGGGAGATGTCTTCCTTCTGAAGGTTCCACTGTTGATCAGCGACTATCCTTTAGAGTTCAAGTGGCTGCAGTTTGTCATCAAGCTCTTTATTGCTGTTGGACAAATAAGTCTGCAAGCCAAACAATTTACCAATATGGTCTGCAGCAAATCTGTAAATGGTGTGTCTTGTAGATTAAGGAATGTAAGCAATGAGAATGGCAGTGTGTCTGCCTGACATTACAACAGCTCTGTATTGGCACAGCTCACGTCAGATCTGGCTCCTGATAGGAAATATATTCCCAGATAGAATGCTCCCTAACCTGCTTACCTCATTTGTTTTCTAGGCACTGGCCCCGATTCATTGATCTTAAAAAATACATTATTTTAAATTAATGGCTCTCTGTAATTATGATATCACATGTACCATTGTCAAAAACTTCCCTACTTACTATGTCACAGAAATGATAGAAGGATGATAAAAGCAAGACAGCAACTTCTATCTCAGGAACTGTCTGAAAAGATGCACTCCGAGTCCCAGTTCAAGGATCAGTGTGACCACCTGGAGAGACAGATAACTGAGCTCATGTCTGTCATGGAGAGAAGGGAAGCTGAGTTTATTGAAGTGCTGAAGAAATTGGAAGGGATGGAGGAGGAGTGCATGGAAGGGAGAGTAGTTGCCACACAGCTGAGAGCTGAAATCAAGACATCTGAAGATCAAAAAAGTTTCACGAGTCAAAAGGTGACGTATAAAATTTATGTTTATAATTAAGTCATTCAGCGAAATGATTAATTTTCACCAGTTCATACACCAAGAGCAAACAAGTTGCGTGCCTAATATATAGTAAGGGCTAGAATTAGCAGAGAGACATGTCTGAAACCAAAATATGCTCTATACCTTAACTTATATTTGTAGTTTATTTAGGACAATAGCTATAACTTTTTTCAAGATTAAAGTTTTCAAACTCATTAGAATGCATATACAATAGCTGTATGTTGGTGTAGCTCCATTGAGGTAAGCAAACAAAACTCGTGCAATACTACATCATGCTATGTCCGCAACAAATACACCAATGAACTCCATTCAAGCGTGCCCTTTAAAAGGGGAAGCCTGGTAAGCAAAGGTGCTTATGCCTTTTACTCAGCAAGAAAGTTTCCAGAAGTGACCTGGGAGAGAGACTCCATGAAGACAGTTGTGATCATCAGTCATTTTTCCCCCTCACTCACCCTATTAAACTTGAGACTATTTTTCAGTAATTCTATATCAGCCGAGTAGTAATGTGCAAGTAAAAAGCACATGTGGTGTAGTTTACATAATTGTTATTATGGATGATACATAATTGGGTTTGTGGTGCAGGCATTGATGTAGCTAGTCAATGGGTTAACAAATAGATATTGAAAACAAGATTTTTAAAAATTATTTATACTCGACTCTTATATATATATATTCTTTAAAGGTCCTCTATTCCAGGTCACTTCTGCTCTTTCTGAACTTTCCTGCTGAGTAAAATGCATAAGCACCTTTGCTTACCTGGAACTTTGTGTATACTTTGTGCTGCTGAAGGAGTGGAATAGCTGGGCTGAAGTGTAAGAGAACCTTATCAAAAGAAAATACAAGCTAAAAATGATTGACAGCTGATGAGGGAGTATGTTACCATATTTTCATTGATTTATGAAAAAAGAAATGAAACGAGAATTTATTGATATTAATGAAGACTCGATATTAATGAAGACCAAATTTAATACAAAGTTAAGCAGCCTAATATTATTTTAACAGGTTGCAGACCTATGAATATTTGTGGTCTACATTTGGCAAATTCTTTTTTCTCTCTTTTCTTCCTTTTTTTTTTGTGTGTGTGTGTGTGTGGGGGGGGGGGGGGGGGGGGGGGGGGGGGGATTATCTTTGTCCTTTTTTTTGTCTCATTTTTTGGTACTTTTTATTTATTTGTTGTTTGTTTGTTTATTTATTTATTTATTATTTATTTATTTATAATTCTTTATTTATCTGTTATTTTTTTGGATATTATTTATTTATTTATTTATTCATTTTCCTTCTCTAGGAGTTCAATAGCTTTCATTCTGCTAATAATAATAGTACACATTCATTAGCTTGATTGCACCACCAATGATTAATTTCTCTCTTTTTTTTTTTTTGCAATTGGAAACAAATAAATTGCTTCAAGACATTTGAACATTTTAAATCTCCAAGTTATTGTGAGTGGACTTATTGTAAAAAAGTTATGAGATGGAAAGCGATCAGATAGATGCATGGGAGATACACTGAAGATCCTATTTCAAGGACTCTTTAAAAAAAATCTTTTACGTTTTTCATGTTTTATATTATATTAACAAAGGATTCGAGGGATTCGAGGCAAACTGGAAGTCTTTTTGGTCTTATAGCAGCCTGAAACATCATTTAGTATCCTACAAATTGTCAAGTGTTTTAACTGAGGTAAAAACTTTGATCGTATTCTAGGGGGGAAAGTGCCATTCACTGTCTTGAAATAGGAGGCAAACCAATCCTACTGTAGCTACTTCCTGATAGTATATATCACATACACAAGAGCAGTAACCTGGTTTAGTTCAAGCTCCATGCTCAACTATTATCATAAGAGTAAGCTATAAGCCATCTCATCACTTCTTGTAGAGAAAATGTCCAAGTGCTGTTGTATATAAAAGAACAAGTTCATTGTGTTCATGACTTACTAATTTTCAGATGTTTTAATGAGTTGAGAAAGAGTTTAGTGGCTGCAATTATTGGGAAATTTGGAGTCAATTTGATATAAAATTATAATGAGCAGACCTATTATATGAAATTGTGCAAATTCACTTGAATACTAGTCTTGACTTCTATTAACTTGCTACCATAGGTTGCAACTATGTAGCCACACAAGTGTAGCAGGTATAACGCTTGCGCAGAGCCCCCCAAAATGGTGGGAAAAGGTTTTCCACTAATCTGCACCAAAGGGCACCCTTTAATTCAGCGAGGCAAAAGGCTGGCTCTTTTTGGACTGTGTAAGCATATATAGTATATAGCACTTGTGTGGTTAGCATATTTGCAAGCTATGGTGGCTGTAAACAACATAGACAAAGAGCCGCCGCCTGCAGTCGGTTACTGAGTTCCTGCTCACTATTATTGTCAATGAGGAGTTCATTCAGTTCAATCTCTTCTTCATCGTCCTTCTGCAGGGAGGTGACTGGATCTTCTCCATCACTGTCACTCTCAACAACTGGCGAGTAGCTTCAGCAATGGCTGGAAGAGCTAAAGGTGCCTCTCTATCATCCTTGAAGCAGTGAATCTCTCCATCCTCAGCCCCCCCCCCCCCCACACCTTTACAGATATTCTGCAAGAACAGAAGGATTTCTTTATCAACTCAGCAGCTTCTTTAATATAGTACAAGAAATTTACTGACTGCATGCTGGGCTAGTATATGGTAATTATTACAATCAGCTAAGGTGTACTACAAATGAAGACTACATGTTTTGAGTGAAACTTCTATTCAGACTGTGACTTCTATTTGAGGGAATGCAGTATATAGATCCTAAAGAAGAATTTCATAGTTAATAATGGATTATTTGGCTGCCAGCTTATTACCATCATGAAGGACTCAATTCAGGTGGGGAAAAAAATTGTTTTTAAGCTAAATTTGGTGAAACCTCTCTTCATAGAATATCAAGAAGCTGCCAAAGTGTTTTTTAGTTGTGTATAAACTTTTTGACATTTTTAGGCATCTGCCATTTTTCTTTTACTGTAATTCATCTCGAACAGACATGATGATTGTGCATAATGTGAGCAGAGTAATTTTTACAAAAGGGGAATGGGGTTGTGGGGCAAGCAGGATTCCAATAGATTGGGTGCTCACAATGCCCCGGCAACGGGCAGGGTGCAGGAGGAGATGTCGCCCATCCTATGCGTAGCATGAATCTGATAATTCAACATAATTTGAAAGGTACATCTCATAGCATTCCTAATTTCATAACTTTCCAATTAAAACAATGACAATAAAAAAAATTGAAAAGCAGTTAGTAGGTTAAAAATCGAACATTCTTGTCAGGTATGCCTGCACCAATGCATGGCAATTATCATCCATGTGTATTCATTCCTAGTAGTACATAGTAATAACTCTCAGGTCAGAAAAATGTTTTTCCGGCATCATAAATTGCATATAAAGGCCTATTCACACTGCACCTAAACCGATGTGCATTACTGTGCATTGGGTCCAAGGAAAGAATACTTCAAGTCGACACACATTCATTCACCAAAATAAACCTTACGAAACAAAACAATCAGCCTACCTATGTCAGGAGAAAGTCACTTCAAAATCATATATTGTATCTGTAGTGGAGATTGTTTGAATCCTGTTCTTGGTGATCGGCTACCTACAGATGCACAGGAAACATTTTCTGCAGAGAAGAAAGAGGAGAGAGCTGAGGGAAAAGAAGTACCAATAAAGGTTTGTAGCTGAATGTACTTCAGAAATGCAGATGCAGGACGTATAAACTTGCAACAGTTCTCTAGCAAGCTAATCTAGCTAACTAGGTAGGCCACAGATAGTGTACAGCTAGCTCTTCAAAGTTCAAACCTGTGGCCATCACGATGATGCCCAGTTAATGAAATTCTTTTCAATGCATACTCACAGAGTTATTGAGCGCTTTAATTTATTTCTCTGTTTTGACTCAAGCCACCTATTGAGGTGGAGCAGATCAATCCGCATTAATGCACATTACTTGACCAAGTTGATGCGACCAACGCACATTAATGTGCATTGATTTATGCAGTGTGGGGAACAGGCCTTGAGTTCAATTAAGAAAACGAGTGTTCTGCTTTAGCACATGTGATTGGCAATATCCTAAGTATAGGTCTCAACAGCCTCCATTAGGTGGGCCAATACCAAATTCACTTACAATGTCTCACTCTCCAGATTCCATCATCCAAGTCCTGCTACATAATACTGATTTCCTGACTCTGATACCTGATATGTACCAAAGGGAATACTAAACTAGTGTACCAAACATTCTGATACAAACCAGACAATAATAATAGTGAACTTGACAACTCTGATGATAGTCAGGGAGTGTCAGTGAAAACCAAGCGAGGTTAGATCAAAAGGAATGGCTTTTCCCCAAGTAAGAGGGGAGTAATGTTTCCTCACTGTGACCACTGCAGTAGAGATCATGATCAATGTTGGCCATGGGGTGTGTGAATGATGTCAAACGTATTTATGATCCTCACAGCTTCAAAGCATTACAATTACGAGTAGTAATACGAGTCTGGGAGTGTTCTTTTAGCAATCTTCCATAGAAAAGGCTAAAAATCGAGCTGTTCTGTTTGCAAACTTAGTTGCATTACATGTTGGCACTGATTTTGTGTAACTAAAAATTGTAGTGATTGCTTTAATCCATCAAATCAAAATACTTGTGAAGCAAGCTAAATAGTATACTGCATGTATGGAGTATAATCAAGCTCCAAAAATTACTTATTTCTCTCTTAAAGTGGTTGTTGGTGTTACCACCTCCCTCCACCCCCCCACCACCCACCACCCACCACCCACACACACACAACTTGCTGGTAATGTTTGGTTGAAACCCATGTTAAATGTTGATGGATATTTGGGAATAAATCCACATCACAAGTTGGTAGGAGACTCGTCGTATAATGAATTGTGACCACCCTGGTCTGCGTGTTTTATCTCAAACACATAGCCTGCCACCTTCCAAGTTCACTTGCTAGTGACCTAGCAAATGAATATCCCTTCCCAATAAATCCAATCTTCCATAGCACTTTCAACCAAACTCATACTTGACATGTATAATCCATGGAAAAAGAGAGGGCAAGCATTGAGCACGGGAGTGGTCATCTGCTTAATTTGACTGATAGGAGTGAAGAAGAGGAATGGCACACAAAAAGCTGGCAGAGCTGACCAAAAGAGAGGTTTGCAGCTACCACAATGCATTTCCACCCTCCACACATGCATAGACACATCACACTTAGATTTGCCCTCAAGAACCTAATACAGTTCTACCATTTTATTTACCTCTTGCTACTTTTTGGAAGTAGAACTCTCACAATTTTTGTTCATTGTCATTTTCATGGAAATATTCTCTTTATTTTTATAATTCTTATTTATTTTATTTATTTATTTATTTAGATAACTGCACTGGAGGAAAAACTTGAAGATATGCATCATCAGAATGGCATGACCAAGTCGGAGTTGAGGAACAAGGAACAGGAACTAACCATGTGCAGAGGAGAGATAGAAGGGCTGAGTGGAGAACTTGAGAAGGAAAAAAAGAAAGCTCTTCAGTACCATCAGCAGAAGAAAACAGCACAGGCATGTATATAATTATATATATATAAGCTATGTCAATTGTAAGTATCATGAACACCAAATAACAGTCGGGCATAGCCTATATACCGCCTTGAATTACATATCTAAAGAACAGTCATGAATGCTCTTACTATACAACAAATCTTCATTTGAACACGAATATATATAGTTGTTTCAGCTTATAATGCACTAATTTGTACAAAGAAAGTGTATTAACTACTCAATGGATGTTTGCATACTTACGAATATTATGTTTTATGTCAAATTTAATGCTAATAATTCTTCCTCAGGTCCGTATCTCAAAGTTGGAGCATCAGATTGAAGATTCCAAAAATAAACAAATGTCTTCTTTCCACAAGGCCCTGCAAGCTCTTAAAAAGTTAGTCACATTCATTAAGTCAAAACACACTCATGTTGGCAAGTAAAATTTCATTTTATGTACATTTTGTAATGTATTCATATTTACATTGCTAAAGGAAGTGATCCCCCAGGAACATTCCCTAGAGGATGTGTATATTTTCAGAGTAAAGTAAAGTACATGTACAGTAGTCAGTCATCCTTGCAGAATTAAAGCTCTTAAACTCATTTAAAAACTTTGTTTTACTAGCTAAACTTAACGGTATGCACCATTTTGTGTTCTTCTTCAGGCTCAAGTCAAGATGCCAAGAACTGGAACAGCAACTTTTGCAAGTACATGATGAAAGGGATTGTGTTATTGTAAGTGAAAACTGGTAGCATATAATTATTATAACAACAGAACTTTGAGAGTTTTTTCTGCGTGTTGTTGCTTCACACTTGCTCTGCTTGCGGAATACTTTTACTCACGGATTGTTTAGTAGGGTGTGGTCACTAGAAAAGCTGGATTAATAAGCAATCTACATAACATACACACACATCACACATACACACACCACACACCACACACACACACAACATACGGGGTAGGGTGTGGGTAGTTATGCTAACAATAACTAGAAAACCTGGATTAATAAGCAATCCACATCTAGATTTAACCACAGCCATTGGTTTGTTAAACTGCAGTTACACTTCAGAGCAAGTAGTTGCTTTTTAGCTAGCAAAGCTTACTTCTATGACAGTCAGTCTTGGCAACCAGCTAAGCATAAGAAGAACTGATGTACTGGATAGTTGGTGTAAACTGAAAATCGTGTGAAGAAGTATCTCGTAAGCTAACAATTGATTGTCAATAGAAATGCTGCCATTAGGTGAATATCATTGCTGCAATCTTATCATCCTCATTGCCTTCAACTTCAGTATTCCTGTGAGTTTAAGTTCAAAGTTCACATTTCTAGCTGGGTGGTGAGCAGCCATTAAAGGTACACTGCCACATGTATCTCATTATACTACAGGTGGTCAAGTGTAATTTTTTCTATAAAAAAGCCTGCAATGAATGTAATTATCTAGACTTCATAATACATGGTTCTTCTACTGATGCTGAACCAGATATTACAAGCATTTAAGAGATAAGTTATATTAGCCATGTGAATATTTTTGTCAGGCTATAGGAGTTGGGAAGGGGGAGGGGAGTGATGATCTGGCTGATGATGGACGTACCACAAGTAGAAGTTCCCCTTATCTTCAAATGGAAACACTTGCAATATTTTTGTTCTTCTAATCATGATGAATATCTGAAAATTTCTGAATCTAGCACAATATTAAACCCAAACAATGAACTTCCCACGTCATACAAATCAGTAAAAATAATTTTTTTTACCTCTCGCTCTAAATCTAGAATATGGTTTAATGTTGATAGCTACATTGTTACATTACAACAGGACATTACGTGTCCATACTTGGTCTGGTGTAGTTGACATTTTACCTTGGGTAGGGGAAGAAAATATCTGCTCTCTATATGACATACGCAGAAGTAATTTAACACTTCTTCAAGTATAGTTAAAATGGTGGAAGACCATTTGAAGCATGGTAATGGTAACTCTGACCAAATAGCATCTAGCTGATGGTTACTTTGTGTGTTCCTCTTCAGAACCAAAGCCATTTTGCCTGGCTTACTTCAACTCAGCATTCTCCCTTCCACATGACAGGAATGTTGCAATCTGATGGCACAACCTATAGTCACACGATATAAGTTGTACATGCTAGAGGCACTAGACCTTTTCTTCCTCCTCCCCAAAGAAGGTAAATGGTCAACTATGCTAGATTGACAGGGTTAGGGGTAAATGATGGGTAACAAGTTGAACACAGCATGCTACATATAAAAGGTAGGTAATTGCTGAATTGGTATTGTTTTAAGGTAACCTTGAGTAAGGCATCTGATTTCAAAACTCTAGCCCTATACTTGAAAGGAAATGGCTGATGACTAATCTAAATGTAACTTGCTTGTCATGATTACAGGGAACCTGTCAGATGAGAAGCCATAACAGGTAATGCCCTTCTTCACAGCAAAGATCTTCTATTTGTACCAAGCACTCACCAGAATATGTACCAATAGGAGCTCTTTTTATTTCTTGTAGACATCCTTGTAGCCTGTTTCACACTGAGTACACTGAATTTGAAGGCTCTATATTTTTTCCAGCTGAGACTCTTAACACACTCATCCATTTTGCTCATCCATCATGGAATATAGTAATGGAAATTTGCTGAGAAATAGTACTCTTTTGAATGATGTTTTTTAATTGTTGGCAGAAAATTAAATCGTAAGACAGAGATAGATAGTGGTGACTTTATGGAATCTGTCCACACCTGAGGTGGACCTCAAGGGAATGAATATATTTACCTCCAAGCTAAAAAAAAGCATTGAAGTGCACTTACCATCATCTCTTTTCTTTATCATCACGGTCACAAACTAGGTTCCAATGACAGATTTGACCATAACATAAAAACAAATTAACATACATAAGTTCATTTTTAACTTAAAAAAAACAAAAACAAGAAAATGTGGTGAGTAGCTAGCTATATAGCAACTGGTATATAGCAGGCTTATGCGAGTCTTAGCATCTCATTATTCAGGATGAAGGCTAGAGCATCTAGTCAAAAGATCAAGAAGTACAATTTCAAGTTGATTAATTGAAAAGGTTATTGTAATATTATTCTTTCTTGAAAATTTCCTTTTGTGAAGGTTCAGACTACTGAGATGCAGAAGCAATTAGGAGAGCGTCAAGCTTTACTACAAGCTGGTAAGAAAATGATGTTTTTCTAAACCTTTCATGATGACATTACCATTACATTGCTGAGCACAAATGTTCTGTATGTTATTTGTGTTATTTGTAGCACTATTAAAATCACTGAATCAACAACCAGTAGTCTTAATTATTACTTTAGGGCCTGTAGCAGATATATCTGGTCATAATGTATATATACACACAAAAATTACAACTTGACAACCATTGAAAATCTACACTAGAGCTCACACAGTGAAATTTAACTGGAGTTATTTGCTAGAGAGGCTCTATGTAACCCCATTCTAACAGAGTTGAAATTCCAGGTTTATAGTGGCAAAGACTCCTTTGACAAAAAAAATGCATATATATACCCTGAATGCAACCTGAATGCAGCAATTAATAACTTAGAAGAATTCTGGAACTAATGCTAAAGGCTGGCCACAATATGGTGAACCCATCATATTGTGAACCAGCAATGATATGATAGCATACAATATGACGATACAATACGATATCATGGAATAGGGCCTATTTATATTAAAAAAACATCGAGCAGTGAGGTTCTGACCAATCAAAATGCTAGAATTTAGCATTTGATAGAACTGCAGCATCAGGTGTTTGGCTTCATGTAGACATTATGTACTTCATTAACATGAACAAACTCATTGGAGCCACTCTGAAGACATTATCTGCTTGTGGTCAGTATCTAGTAAAACCTGCATGGCAAAGGACAATGTCTGAAAACAGGTGGTAAGTCAAGTTGCATATCTAGCTGGTAGTTTTCTAGCTGTAGCCAGCTAGTGGCTTTGCAACCGGATCTGACTGTAGTACTTGGGTAGCTAGTAGTTCGATATGTTGTGGTGTGCTAGCTTGTAGTATTGTAGATACCTAGCTAGCTAGCTAGCTAGTTATAAGTGGTGAACTTGTTAAATAGCAATAGCTTGCTAGCTGATATAGCTGATGTTGCACATTTATAGCAGGGTAACTTCTCATCCACAATTACCATAATGTATAGCTACTCCAGCTGTCAGTATACTCTTCATTGATGGTGAAGTCGAAGTCGATTTTAAAATGTCATGTTGTAAAAACATACAGAATATGATAAAATATTATAGGCACTATAATAAAACGATGGTCAGGCATCATATTGTGAACTGATCTTTATTTAGTTCATCAAAGTACAGCTAGCTATGACCACTATGACCTAAATGTTAGCATGCTTAAGAAACTAAAAAGTACTCCAAATGTATTGTTGACTACTGGGAAAGATAGCACATCAACAGTGTTAACCTGCTAGGAACCCCTTAAGAAATGAAACAGGCAAGCATAATTATTATGCTGTTAGGTGATCATACCGATGCATGCTATAATCACATAATATAATTTTTGCATTAAAGAATCAATTATTCGCCGTATTTAGAGCAAGCAAATATTGACTTGACCCGCACATTATTTCATTACATGTTTTTCAACTCAGTTCATTGTGTGGTATATTTCATGCACAGATCAGTGCAAGCTGTCACAAATGGAAAAAGATAATTCAGAGTTGAATGTGAGTGGTATTCATTCCATTATGGGATATATAGTTATACATTACATAAATAGAAGAATGACAAGTACTGTATGAACCTCTATTTGATACTATGTTTATCTTTGAGCCAAAATTATAATAAAGGACCAGATATCTGATATAATAATCCAGTGAGCCATAATTATAAACCCAACTACATTACACAGATAAAACTCAATGCTAAAGAAAGAGAATTTGGGATTCTTGAAGCTCAGGTAAGTTGGTCACTGTTTCATCAAAACTCACAAGCATTTTGTTTGTATATTTATGCAGAACGGAGATCTTCGGAATAATATTATTGAGTTAGAAGCATCTTGTGCAGAAGTGAAGATTAAACATGACAAGGTCTGGTAGCCAACTGTGGTGGGAGGGTCAGGGTCAAATATGAATACAAATACGACCTTTTAAATAAAATATATATATTGTGTTTATTTTGAAGGAATATGCCAGACCAACTGTTATAATTTTGCATGACACTCTAGCACCAATTCGAGTCAAACTGGGTAATTTATAACATGCTTTGAAATGGTTGCAAAGAGATACTGGGTAACTGGGTAACTTATAACATGCTTTGAAATGGGAAATACTGGGTAACTAGGTAACTTATGCATAACCTGCCTTGAAATGGTGCAAAGAGCAACTGGGTAACTTATAACATGCTTTAATTAAAATGGGAGGTATACTGGGTAGCTGCATAACTTATAGCATGCTTTGAAATGGTTGCAAAGAGATACTGTAATTTACAACATGCTTTAAAATGGTTGCAAAGAGATAATGGTAATTCGGTAACTTATAACATGCTTTGAAATGAGATACTGGGTAACTAAGTAACTTATCATGCTTTGAAATGGTAAAGATTATAGTTGAGGTTATCAATGTAGTGTTGTGTGGTTGTGTGTGTTATTTGAATTGTCCTACTCATATTGTTAACTTGCTTGCTGTTAATGCTGTCTTGTAGTCACAGTATGAATTGAGCCAGACACAACTGGACAGTGAAAATCAGAAACAAGAAATCCTTCTTGTCAAACAGGTACTGCCTAGCTATAATTGTGTCATAATACCAATGTGGTGATTGTTAAGTGGTGCTAATAGCATCATGAGCAAGAAATTGGTTTTTGCATGCATGCTAGCTATCAATGTGCATGCACAAATTCAAGGCATTTCCTCTAGCTATGGATCAACTAGTCTGCACTAGGCTGGTTATAAGAACAGCTACCAAATGAGCAGTTGTCACAGTGTATAGAGAGAGCATCACATGTGGACATTCTGTCTACTAGTATACTTGGTCCCCAGGAACCTCTGATTTTAAGTGGGGAGAGAAGCATCACATGACCAGTCAGCTTCCTTCGCTGAAAAAGGGGGAAAATTTTAAGTTTTCAGGCCTTTAATGAGCTTCATAATGTTAAAAAGGAACTGAAAATGCCCATTTTGACAAGAATGAACTTTTTGAGGTGCATCATTGTGTGTATAAATTTCCATGTGCATTTGTGCTATAATATGTGACCGGATTTGCCAAAAAAACAAGAACCATATTATGAGATTTTCAATTATCATTCTTACATGGATTCAAGTCTGTATACACTTTTTCTGCAACATTTATCATAAGAACTATTCCTCTCCACTTTGTAGTTTATTGCTAACTCACAGCAAAATAAGGCCACATGGCAAGGCCTACCATATTTATGGACTGTTGCCAAGGGATACTTCACTGCATGAAGGACACAGGGGAAAAAATTACCAGCTTTTTTATGTTGAGTTTATAACTTTTCTTTTGCTATCTTTGTATGTCTATGTCTACGTACAAAGTACCCGAAATATAGTGTTAACTTAGATAAGGTGTGAAGACACCCAAAATCCACAGCTTTTTCCTCGAAGTGAAACAAATCATTAACCCTTTCACCGCTGACTTTCCTGGACATTTTTCCTAAAGTATACCAGCTACCAAAAAAAATCATTATAAAATCAGCAATCCATTCATATCAGTTGTAATTTTGTCATGTGATAGCACCATTGTTTATAAACAATGTGATCTCATTAGTTAACCACATCATCAACCACAAAATATGAATATCATTATGCTAAATTTCTCTATCAATATCTAACATTTAATCAACAAAAAATGTTTATAATATATTTACTCATTTAGTTAGCATTTAGTAAACATTAGTCATAATAATTTAGGCATATAGCAATATATAGCGGAGGGTTTTTGACAAAATTTGATCATATGATTCTATAGCCCAGCAATACAATGGTTTATTATGTTATTGAAATTCAACTATTTGAGAAAGAACATGCAAATACAAATATGTAGATACTTTAGCTAACCTGAGAAGGCTTCCTGATCAATTTCATTATAACTAGAGAGCTGGTTATAGCAAAAGGAAGAATCCTGAGGGTCTAAAGTAGGGTCAACTACAGCGGCTAAAGAATGCACTGCTGCACGATCAGAACTTGCATTTCCAAGGTAGCCACATATTTCTTCACCTTCTTCTTCCTCTGACTCATCCTCAGTGAGAGCAAAATTCTCGCTAGAAACCAGGGAAAGTACTTCTTTAAGCGTTAAACATCCACTCCTTTTTAGGTCGTCAAAACCGCGAACCGTCGGTAGTTGCACGTCTTTTTCGCTAACTAATCGGGCGTTTCCGGATGTGATTTTTGGACGTCATATAGAGTAATAGTTGCTCTTTCCGGTGGTATACAAATTATGACTATAGGCCAAGCGATCGATTTATTAGCGATTTTTAAAGTCCATTACGCCATATGGCGCTTACAGCGGTGAGAGGGTTAACTAAGAAATGGATATAAAATGGTGCCTGATGGTTTACATAGAGTGCATTTTTGATGGTTTTAATGCAAGATTCGTCAATATTATGTGGTAAAGCTATTATGTGGTAAAGCTTTGGAGGCTATAAGTTTAGTCAGTCTATAAATTGCAGAATTTATAGTTTAGACATCATGGCACCTATTATATCATTATCTAGGATTTAGACATGGTTACCATTATATGATTTAGACATCATGGCACTTATTATATCATTATCTGGGATTTAGACATATATGATTTAGACACCATAGCACCTATTATATCATTATCTGAAATTCTCATGTGGTCTGTTTTCCCAAATCAGGTCACATATATATATATATATATATACATATATATATATACATATAATATATACACACATATATATATATACACACATATATATATACACACATATATATATATATGCACATGCCAATTAGCTTCACCACCTAGGTGACAGTGTCAACAAAACTGAGGCAAGAATTTTACTAGTATGAGCACGTCTGTAGCTGAATAATTTTACAAGCTTCTGTAGCTTTTTTGTAGGGAATTTCTAGTCCTTTTCCAGTCTTCTAGTAACACACGTAACTCCTTCATGGCCTTTGAAGTTCCAAAATACTTACAATGTACCCAAACCAATGATTGTACTTTAGCTCATGAAGGATACCAATAATGAGCTTGCTGCAAGAATTAATCTTATCATGGCTAAAAGGAGTGCTTTGCCATTAAGGATACCCAAATAGTTCTGAGGATCAACATGCTTTGAGAAGTAAAGTTAAATGCAAAGAATTCTTGGGAGACCATCATTAACTCCTTTTTAGTTTTTTGGGGTAGACTTATTCCTTTGTAACCTACCTTGAGAGGGTCGTGTTTTTAGTCTCCAGGCCTTACCTGTTTCTTGCAGCTCCTCTTTGAGGAAGACTGCAGGAGTACCTTTTGATTGTCTCTGGATCCCTTTGCTCTTGAGAAATGAGGTTTCCTGTATGAATTAGGTGTAGGTTTTCTTATAGACATAGTGCTGTGTGCCTTTTCTGTGTTTCAGCTGATTACCAATTTGCAGCTTCTTGTATTTATTCTAATGAGTTGAACTATTATAACAATGATGCCACTTAAGTCGAAGGTCAATTGGGTTAATAACAATCAGTGTTGATATTTAATTGGTATGGGGATATAGGTGCTAAGAAATTATCTGGTGGATTGTCTTCACCGAGTGATTTTGTCAGAGTGATTTTTGCAGAACTGTATTTTATCAGGGCGAGTACAGTTAGGTGTATGACTAACTCGTTGGGCTGAAGTAGAAGTCTACGGATGGAAATAAAGACTAGGACTAAGCTAGAAATATTCAAGCACAAACCAGAACCATTGCAAAGTTTATTTTACATACTCAAACGGCACAAACAGACCATTTCCAACCAAAACAAGAGTGCAATACCAGACACAAATCAACGTCTAGAAACAAGGTGCACTCTCACTTTTGCATGAACTGATAGGAAATACTGAATGTTGCTGTCATTTATACTCATTCATAAATTTCCCTTTCCCTTCCTTCCCCACCTCTCATATCAGAAAAGCAAGTGTTTAAGCCCGAAGATTTCTTATCATCATTTTTGTACATGACAGTGTGAAATATATTCCTTTAGAGTTTGGAGCAAAGTCAATTGAATGAAAAAAGACTTTCAAATGAAGTAATCCATAGCAAAGAAAAGTTGTATACTGAAGTCTCTCAGCTACAGGTAAAACAAATAATTATATGTACTAAAATAACTATTTCTTATTCAACTATATATTTTGCTGTAGAGTAACCTTGATGCTGACAAAAGTGAAAGATTGAAGTTGATTCAGAAGTGTAAACGGTTGCTTTGTGTGAATCAGGTGCACATATATGTCATCAAAATGTTTTTTTTTGTTTTATCTCATACTGACCACCTTTGAGGTCTAGATATTAGCTAAATGTGTCTTGGTTACTGTTTGAACTGACAGACGTGTATTTGTACTAATGATTTCTTCTACCAGTCCCTCACAGGTGAACTCAAGGCTAGTAACCTAGAGTGTAACCAGTGTGCTGATGAAAGAAAGAGCTTGGAGAGGAAACTGGAAGAGGTGCAGCACAATAACAACAACAACAACAACAAAAAACCAATACAACTTTAGTTTGTGCTATAATGTTGATTTGCTTCAACTCAGATTCAGAGCACTTTCTCAAACAAGGAGCAGGATATGTTGAAAAAAGAACAGATTTACAAGGTAAGTAAGTGTATATGGATTGGTGACCATAGTTTTAACTGTTGATATATCATTGACCTCTAGTTATTTTTAGAAACACTGGCTATCGAGACATCAACTTAGCTAGAAAGCTATATCTCTTTGATTATAGATGTATCTACACTGTCCTGGTTGTACTGTGACCTTGTTAGCATGTACCTACTGTGTACCTTAAGTGATTGGCCGCCCACTTTATTTGTGGGTTATAGTTATAACTTTTTAAACTTCTCAAACTGTTAAATGGAAATAGAAGTTGCAGTTTTTAGCTCCGTTGAAGTGAGCAATCAAAAGTTACCCAGCTCTATGTTGCTGTATGTCTACAACAAAACTTACACCAGTGAAATCCTTCTTCTAGGAGTGCTACCTTGGTGCAAAGTGAAAGCATTCAGAATGGATTCCTGGTAACCACAGGTACTTGTGCTGGTTTCCACCAAAGAAGAACTTCAAGAAACAGTAGCAAAAGCCAGGAATAAACCATTAAAAAATGCTGTTGCGATCATCAGCCATAACTTTTTTCCTCCCATGCCCCGTTTAACCAGAAATAAACTATTTTAAATCAATCAAGTCATCTATTGGGCATGTGGATACAGAGAATTAGTGCCTAATACAAATTATTCGGTTTAATTTTACCCCCCGACAATGTTCAGGTTTGCGCCATATGACTCTTAAGGTGTTTAATTGGCTAAAGAATAGTACCGTCCTACATATTCGGCACACCAGTATAACACAGAAGCCAATAAACTCAGAGAGTAGTTAACATAAAATAGAAAAAAATTGAGGATTGTATTTTTTTCTTTCGTGCTCCTTCAAGAGCTTATAGATACCCTTCACAACTTGCAGCATGAGTTGCCTTGTTCTCTACTCACACAGAGGTCAGCTCTAACCAATTAACAGGCTAAGCACCACCATCAGAAATATTTACATTGTTAAAAAATGAATGAAATGTTAGAAAACTGTACTATCATAAAATAGTTATTAAATTTGACTTCTAATTAATTTTGGTAAGGTGAGTGCAAAAAATAAAAAATGCTGACATGATTGCAACTTCTGTCATTGACCATTTCTTCCAGGCCTTTAATGTTAATCTGGAAGATGGTAAAGATGGCTGCACAAACAGCTTTGCTAGAGTCATTCTGAATCCCTTTGCTATTAAGAAAGTTTTTCTCCTGGATAGATTTCTATGCCGTAAATTTTGTTTATGAGTTAACATGATGTATGTTGGGAATGGCTTTTTTCTCTTACCTTAATGGAGCTGATTCCCACATCAAAATTTTCTGATGTTTATGAACTTTGGCTTTAAATAATTATAATGGTTAAGTCGGGAGTCAACTTGTCAATGGATTAAAATTGTTCTTCTACACTTGAACACTATCTAATGTCTACCAGTGTACCTGTACACATCAAATAAATTGGTAATTTTTATTGTAAAAATAATTTCTGCATGTATGTACTTTTACTCTTCATTTAGTCATTTTCTTCCCCTAACTATCTGAAGAATAGGAAGGGGAGGGGTGGAGGGAGGTGCTATTCTTCACTTAGAGCTATATATGCAATTTTGTAAAGAAGATCTTTTATGGATCATATACACACATACCAAAGTACAAAATGAAGTGATCACAATATAGTGGGAGGGTTTCATTCTGTTGTATATGCATGTAGGACAGTTACTCGCAGTGTACGTGATACCAGGAAACACATGAATCTATGTTGAGATTGGCTACCCATGTCAAAGTATGCTCCTGATTTGGGGAAAGCCAATGTTGTTTTCTGTACCACTGCAAGAAAACTGGGGAGGATATTGTGTTTTTTTAGAGCAGATTAAATAAGAAATAACTGCTGAAAAGCTTGTGGGGATTTACTTATTCTTTATTGTCCATTCCACAAAATTTTTATTATAGAAAACCCATTAAGAATTAGGTCAGATATGTATACTGTTGTGGAGAGTGAAGGGGGAGTGAATGAAAGTGTAGAGCAATGACACTCACAATGATTGTTCTTATTCTTATTATTATTACAGCTCATGTTTGGTCAAGAAATGAAGAAAGTAAAGCAGAAACACTTGCAGGTCATTGGTAACCTTCAACAAACTATATCTTCTCTAGAGGTAAATAACACTGCAAGGTTATACAATCATGTACTTTGCTTCCTTCATATCAAACAAGCCAATAATTATTTGATCAATGCACTAGAATATGAGCCATAAAAACAATTTTGCATGTTTGACTCCATCAACAAGATGTGTCTAATGGGAAACTCCGTAATGAACACAAGATGTTCTGTGGCGAGCAAAAGTGAGATGGAGAGAGAGAATGAAATAAGAGGAAAGTAATAACAAAAATCGGTCTAAGAGACAAAACTTCGAACACTAGCATTGTATTACTCTACCCATTATCCTAGCCCAGCATAGCTGAAGGCTTAATAAACTGCTGCTCTATTGATGTCATATGTAATGCTTGGTCTCTGATATAGGGAAATAGCAAGGATTATATGTATTTATATACCCCTTACTTATGCAGGGTTTACCAACTGATACCTTGATATGGCAAATTCTGTCTGAAATGGAATGTGTGTGTGAAACTATGGTTGTGAGAGCGAGTTTTGTTACAAACATTTGGTAACAGTTTCCCTTGAAGACGGGAAGCACAGCACACTAAAAGTGAGGTTATCAGATATTCCTTTCAAGAAAATTCTCAGATCATTAAAGGGAAGTCCATACAAAATCTGACAAGACTTGTTAAAGAGATAGTTTGCACTTTTGCCTCAGTATGCTCTCCATATTTAACATATCTCTCCTCTATTAATATAAAAGGCCGAACTAATAAACTCAGACTTCTATAATGGGGATAACTATTCCTAATATCGTAAGATCTGATGTCGGCCCCCATAAACTAATAAAAGGCCGAACTAATAAACTCAGACTTCTATAAATGATATGCACCATTTATTCTTCTTAAATATGCCAACTATTTAGCCAGGTTTCTCCACTTCCTCAAGTGGCAGTGCAAGTATTGACCTCATCAGGATCTATAATATCATACTTCATCAAATAGAGGGCCCCGAGTTCATGAGCTGGCTAGCTGTGCATACTCTACGAGGGCACATTTTATTTGAGAATGCACTCTATTATTTGATAATGACTTGGAGACATGCGTACAAATAGTACACGACATTAATGGATCTCAAAAAGGTGATAATGGCAGTTTCCTGCTTTAGCCAATTGTCCTCTATTATAGTTCTTTATAGTCAGCTTTTTCACTTACAAAGGTATTGTCATCCTCAGTCCCTCGCCCTTTTTCTGTGGAGTTTGGCAGTCTCACTGGCGATGCTTGCTGCAGCACTTTCTGCTACTTTCCCGGGCTATAATTCGTAGAACATGGAGGCAGTAATGATTGCAAATCCTCCAAACACTGAAGCTGTTTTTTATATTCTCAAAAATCAAAAATAAACTTGAATTATGCAAATTTCTTCTCCAGAAGCAGTACAACTCTTGACATTTTTTTGCTTTTGTTATTCTTCAAGATTTACAAATTCATGATGAAAATATAACTCCTCACATAATCCACTAAGTTCTTATACAGATTATACTAGTTACACAACTTGCTTGATATAAAATGTTCTAGTAAGAGCACTCTGAGAACCTCAAAAGAGCACCAGTGTGAGAGCTATAGCTATAGCTGCTGCGTTAGTTTAGGCTTGGTCCAAAGAAAGAGGTCTACAAATTGAAATTTACTCGATTAAGTTTCTAAGTGCCCACAGCTTAGGCTACGATTGCAACTTACTTGTGTAGGATATGTTGTGGATTTAAATACAGTACTTGAGTGCTCTGAGAAGTTAGAGTTACAGACCACACCTAATCAATAGCAGGTGTGCTGGTATAGGCTTGTGTTAAAGAAGGAAGTCTATTGATTAAAACCACAATGTTAGCTTAATGTAAAGATTCACCACGTTTGGGTGGAATTTTTGTAAAACGTAATATATACTCGTTCAAATAGTTAAACATTGAACATTGAAGGCTATAATCATGTGACACATCTGTCTGAACTGAAACATACAACTATTGATGCATTTGATTAGCACTTTAATGTTGACAGCTTACAGCATTTTTTTGGAGCTTTCATAATGCTGTCCAATCGAGAGTATGTTCTATTTCTTTCGAGCATAGTCCAATCAAGGGCATATTCCCATGTTCTAATCAAGTGGTAGTTTATGCATATTCATGACAAAAATCGTGCCAACTTTCACAGTTAAATTATTTATTTCAGTTAGAATTAAACTCCAGCATCCTCTTCTCTCAGCTGCTAATCATCCGGCTCATACTTACTTGCCATTTCCTTTCTTCCATCTTGGAATCTGCAGCCTTTTTCTCAATCTTTTACTTCATCATGATGACAACTTCCAGCTAAATGACCCCGTTAATTTGTGTGTGATACATTTATATTTTTATGGGTGAAAATATGATAAATAATACAAACATCGATAAAAAGATATGTGATGTGAAGCATAGACTCATCGAATGATACTATTATTATACAGTATGTCAAATATTATACTATAGACTCATTTATCTTCTGTTTCTTGAATGTCCACATGTACAAAAATGAAAAATGTGACTCAAAAGAACTACTTGACTAGATACAATTAAATATTGTATTTCCTTCACTCCATTAGATAGAGTTAACAGGTGAACAGGCAACATTGCAGGATGCCAGAAGACAGCAGCTCAAAGTCTTGGATGATCAGCAGAGAGTCTATGCTGATGATCTCAGCAAGTTAGTTGAAGATTGTATGTTATTGCTACATGATGGGGTTGTCAATTAAGGGGGTGAGCTACTTTTAGGTATAAATATTCATGAGCAAAAATCCCCCCACCCATCCCACTCCCTTCCCCTAATATTTTATTGTAGGTTCAAATTACAGAGGCAAACTTTGGAGACATTGAAAAACAACATAAATATATACAAACTCTACCAATATGTTTGTTAGAAATATTAGTGTTGGGCATGGCATAAGGGAGGGTTTGAATAGGAAATTCTGTGATTACAACTGGGTTGCTATATATACTTAATGGCCTGTGGTGCTGTGCCAATTATTTCACCTATAGTAATCTATAATCCTATACTTACAATTTCTTTTTATAAGGAGACTTATGGAGGAAGTTTGAAAGATTTTTCTCTCAGAAACTTGCCATCGAATTTATGAAGACTTGTATGAGCTCAGTCATTTAAAATTTCCATCACTTGCATGTATTTTATCTTGATTTTAATAACTGCAATAGAGGTTCTCTATGCTGTACTCGAGTAAGTAGATGAGAACATTTAATTCCATGAATGGTTTTATATGATAAACCTGGGTGTGGCAAAATATGACATCATAACCAGGATAGCCCGTCCTTATGGCACTGTATTTTAAACACAGCTATAATATGATATGAAGGGGGGATTTTTCTCATGAATACAAACAGAAGCCTGCAACCTTAAAAGAATATGACATAATTGGGAAGTAGTGTTAGTTTCCCATAGGATGGAAATCTATGTTGAATAAGAAAGAAATCAAGGTAAAAGATTAATAATGGCCATTTATTGTTGTTGTTGTTGTTGTTGTTGTTGTCGTCATCATCGTCGTCGTCCTCATCATCACCACCACCATCATCATCATCATCATCACCATGATCATCATCATCATCATCATCATCATCATCATCATCATCATCATCATCATCATCATTCATCATCATCATCATCATCATCATCATCATCATCATCATCATCATCATCATCATTCATCATCATCATCATCATCATCATCATCATCATCATCATTCATCATCATTCATCATCATCATCATCATCATTCATCATTCATCATCATCATCATCATCATCATCATTCCCTCATCCCTATGACATTTTTTTAATAAGTGAGTTCAAAAGGAAATGATTTTGATTAGGTCACTAGAAAACACGGAACGATTACGGATGAAATACTTGAAAGCTAAGAAACTCTGTGAGGATAAAGTAAGTCTCCCCTTTTTTAAAATATTCAGGTGCCAATTATTTACCAATTACTGTGACCAAGTTTATATTTATGCTGTTGCAGGAAGCCTGTCTAGAAAGTGAAATTACAGAATCTAATGGAGAAAATGAAAAGTAAACACTTATAAATTCTCTTGTGAGCCAATAATATTAATTCATCTTGTGCCAATGAGTGCATGCAGTAGCCGGGTTATTACCCAGTCATTAAGCATCAAATTGTTCTTGCATTCATGCCATGGTTTATGCATGCTCTTGAATATAAGAATATAATGTGCCTCAGCAGTCATTGAAATTAATAATATATGTGGAATATATCTGATGTGATATGGCATGTCTTCACTTCTTTCTAGTTATGGTTTTGAGAACTGTTTGACACATGTACCATCACAAGATAGATAATTGTAATCTCATAGCCCCGAGAGCTGGTTCCATTTTAGTGGCTGTAAATACTCAAATATGTGTATGTTTAATGAGTTTGTTTTAAAGAGGAGTTGTAACAAAAGGCTCAATCTCAGCAACCATTTTTTGGTCTTTTTTATAGTCTTCGGCAGAAACTCTCAGAATCACAAGCAATACTTATACAGCAAGTTGAAGAGCATGAGGTAAGAGATATTTAGGTAAGGAATTTTTCTTTTGACTATGTAGCTATAAGACATTAAAAAAAACAGGGATTTTATTATGTGTGTTCTTTCCCTACTAAATACGATGCCTGATGCTAATATCCATAGGCTGAAACTCCGAGCTATAGATGTCTTGAATTGCATGTCAATAGAATTAAGATATACCTTATTTAATCGATGTAATCGATGTAGAAATTTTTATTTTTTCCCCAATTTACCTGAGAGAATATCCTTCTATTGTGCATTGCCCAGCATAAATGTCCCCCCAAAAAATACTATTTTGTTGTTGGAATAATCATGAAGGTAAATCTATGTATGCTACAGATATAGTTTTTTTTGGATACTGAAATTATAATTTACCAATCGGAGAGCTGTTGCTATGGAAACCAATTATGCTATCGATCCATGTGCACTTGTAATAATTGCAGTTTACAGTTATTGTAAAAGTGGTGGTTTGAGTCGACTGTTCTCAGTTTGAGTAAAGTCCCTATGATGTCTGCTAATGATCCTTGTCTAAAGCTATTTGCTGCTGGCAGATGCTAGTGCATATAATTATTTAATGAAAACATTAATTCCCCCCCCCCCTCTCAACGTAAATTGAATGTAACTTTGCAAGCATTCACTCAATTTATTTTTTAGTAATTTTTCTGTGCATCAAATAGTTATGATTATGGAATTTTACCTCAAAATCGGTGGCATAAAATTTCTGGATCGCTTAGTGCATATATCATTAAAAATTTGAATCCATTTTGACCACTTTGTCAATAATTTGGAGTGTTATTTATGGGAGTTTGAGGAATTTTACCCCTACAGCCCCCTAAAAAATTCGATAAGTATGATTTCAAGGTACACCCCACAAACATTTTGCTATGCACTTGTAGGTAATACTATATATAAATAAAAATTTAAGTGTGACTGTGTGTGTCAGAGTTTCTCTATCCACTGACTAAGTCTCAGAGTGTCCTATATGGACTTATGCACCAATATGTGGAAAAAAGTATTTAGCAACCCACCTTCAACATGCTATTTAATAATCATACAAGACCACACCCTCATCAAAAAATTAGTATTAAAAAATAGAACAGAATAATTTTCATGAACTGACCACCCATGCCTTTTTTGGAAGTTGGGTGGGGGTGGGGGGGAGGGGGACATTTATGCTACAGGCACTGTACTAGAACCAATTTACACATACAACAATGCATGTTGTCTTTGCTAATATGATGGTGCAATACTTTTTTTTTGTCGAGTAATTGCACATTGAATATACCAAGATATGATGCATTGCTATAAAGAATAGAAAGTCAGTTAGCAGAGCTTCAGTTAGCCAAACATGTCGGTCAACCGAATGTTACAAGTGGCCATGGCCACAACAATGCTAGCTGCTTGTTTTTTCATTGTGCAGGGAAAATTCCTCTGCACATGTGCATGATATATCTTGTTCATGTGGAAGCTCTTCCAGCCTTTCTTTTGATTCTTCTCACTCTGTGTCAAAGTAAAGCCATATCAAAAGGGAAAAAGGGTTGTCCTTAATATCGAGGCTAAGCTCAAGATTTGTAAGACTACTGTGAAGAGGGTATCCAAACATTTCAGTTTCCTGACTACCCTCCGATCTCAATGCATTTGGATATCTAATTTCCTACTCTATAAGTTAGCAGTGTACAAAATCTGGCTCCTAATTATCACATTGCCTTCTGTGATCACTGGAATGGCTGTGGCATCTTCTCCATGGTTCTAAAATACTTCCATTTTCAGATCCATCCAAAAGTTTCAGTTTGAAGACTGCACCAAATGATACCTCAAACTTTTTCTTTGCTGTCTACATCACGCTTTTTGTGCAATGTGTATGAATAAAAGTTGAGTTATTGTGATAACCATTTTCTTCACAAAATTTCACTAGGTAAAGAGGTTTACAAAATTGATGTAATTATGAGGTGACTATTTTGGGGTGATTACTATTCAGGAACATTCTTTACTTGAATATTGTAATAATTTGGAGTGGTTCTTGACCAGTTTTTTTTTTTACCTTCTGTGATCACTGAAATGGCCAAAGCATCTTCTCCATGGGTTTTTAGGCAGTAAACACTTCTATTTTCAGATCCATCCAAATTGGATAAATATATGCAGATGGTATTGTGAATCGCATACCATACAGTTGAAATCACTCCATGCTCTGTTGTTCTTTTACCAATTGTATATTGGATTCAGCCAGCGAAAAAAGTTAATTGGGATAATTTTGAGGGGTTTAATATTATTATATAATATGCAATTATAATGTGATAGTGTTTATCTTCTCATATGTGTATTATTTGGTCAGTTGCTATTGCGTGAGGCATCTAAAGAAGTGGACACTATTGTGCACCAGATGGGCCTAAGAGTCGATGTACCAGTAAGATAATTGTGTGCTTATCTTCTTATTGATCTCTTCTTATGCACGAGTGTCATAACATATCGCATGGTTTACTAGATTACATGATTTGCTCATACTCTAAGTTGATATCACAAACACTGCAAATTTATAATGTTGTGTAATATAGATGTTCCCGACTATTATTGGAGATGAAACAGATGTCAAGAAGTCAATGGCAGATATGCTGGTAATTACTGTAGTTTCTTCATGTCTAGAGAAACAGTAAATTTGATAGAGAGACCCCTTTCATACATTGTAAAAAGGTCAAGGAAGATAAAAAGTGTGCTATATATATGTATTGTTTACTTGCTTGGACTGTTATAGAATTGAGTGCACCTTCTTGCCATACTGGCTTGGGTGCTCTCACATAAATGAGTGTAAGTAACGTATTTCTCAGGTACTGCCTCAGAGGCACAGGAAGTCGCTGCCGTGGTGTCACAGGTACTTCGTAGGGATGGTTTAGACCACTGCTATTCTGGCTCAATCTTATTATTTGTACATATACCGGTTGTCTTAGCCACTTATATATTTTATGTATATTTATTAGGCTAAACTGAAGTGGCTCCAAAAAGAGGTGACTGATTTGCTGGCAGAAGAAACTAAGCTGAAGCATAAAGTGTGCTTTGGCTACACGGGGTTAGTCAAGAGGCAGGTGCCTAGGCTCTTCACAGTATGGCCGCCAAATGCACCCATTTTGTTTTACCACTGAAGGTTGTCAAAAACACTTATGGTGGTCCATAGTGTGCCTAAATGTTCAAAGGTTAATTTAGTTAGGTAGTGAACGATATATTTAGTTCATGTAGGAGATTTCATTTAACTCTTATATATATGGAGGATGGTCATGTGTTCACAGTTATATTTAGTACAGGTAACCAGTTTTTATTCATAGAGTTCATTAGTGTGTATAGTGCTGAACCTTTATTCTATCAGAGTGTCCATAAATAACTTGCAATGCAAAGGAGTGCTATTATGAACAAGCAATACAGCGCAATGCAAGCAGAGAATAGAACAGAATGCAACAGTAAGCTATGACACCATAATTGTGAACCTGCCTTGCTTTAGATGCAGTTTGGTAAAGTGATTATAACATTTTAGATGACAATTGGCAATGTCTATGTTTGCCAATTCCTGAATACCCTCCCCCTAAACCTGACCACATTTTTAATAACAAAAAAATACTTAAGTAAATATAACGAATAATATATCTCCTGTGAGCTATGCAGAGGAGGCTGTTTTGGTAACTTTGGATTTGAGTTAATGGTAATACTAATAATACTATGATTATGATGTTGATGACAATGACATTAATAAAATAATAATGGTAATACAGAGTAATAATAACAGAAATAATTGTAGTAATAGTAGTTGTAATAATAATAGTATATAATAGTGTTAATCCTATGATGGTGATAATAATAATAAGTAGTAGCCAAGTAGTAATAATAGGTGTAGTAATTATTGTTGTTGTTATTGTTACAATCACCATTTCTATTTGTGTGTGTTTCCTCTCTATAAATATAGTCTCCCTCTATCAATGATTATGATAATAGTAACAATGATGTTAATAATATACAACAATAATAACAGGCAATTATTTTTTAATTCATTATCTAGCCCATCATGCCAGGCCACCATCACTCCAGTTTGAACTATACCAGACTAATTCTACATTTTACGTCAGTTGCCTTCTATTATTTACATGTTCTCACCATTATGGCTATTCACTATCCTGATGCAAGTTTAAGTTTAATATATGTAGAAATTTACATTTGTGCAGTAAATGCAATATCAGTAAACAGCTAATCGATGATGCAGGGTTAAAGACACACATACATATTATATAATATTGGGTTGTATTAGAAAATAAATAATAAAACATAAATGAAGAAGAAAAAAAGAAAAAAAGGTACATCAGACTGCTGGTCCATTGACCACAGCATCGAGGCAGTATTATCTCCCTGAATCACCATGGAGAGCCTCTGCAGGAAGAATTGCAATGATAATGGCTCCGATGATGCTTCCTGTGGTCTTCTCCCTAGACCATTGATAAAGGCAAGGGTTGGGATGCAAAAGCTCTGGATGTTTCGACTGCCACAGGAGCAAACTGGTACGATGAATCTAGGGCTTTGTATTTGGTGCATTTCAGTTCCTCTGCCAATTTGCAGTAAACTGAGCTGTGTCATTTATGCTCCTTTTTTAAGTCGTAGACATTTCAGGGAGGTAATAGGAAGTTATCTGGAGGTAAGAGGAGTCTCATAAACCCTCTGTCTGTACAAAATAAAAACTGCTACTGATTGTCTGTACAAAATCAATTACACCCTACCTACTACCCCCCCCACCACTCCCACCACTTCCACCCCCAATTGCAAAAGAACCAGCTTCAAGTTATGTGAAGTACAGGGTTGCTTTGTTCTTTGCAGTAAACATGATGTAGAATTATTATTAATATGCTTGAAGATCTTTGCTAACAACTGATAACTAATTGTCACAATTAATGTGATGGGGAGAGTAGATACATACAGAGATACAGAGATCCTGAAGACAAAATGTCACGGTTTTTACATTTTGGTATTGCTATTTACTACATCATGAAGGATTCAACACACTCATATATACTTGCCAATCCTCCTGGGAGCCCGGGATTATCCCAGGATTGTCCCGGGGTTTGACTGCAAATCTAGGGCTCCTGGAAACAACACAAAAAATTCTAATCAGTAGTTCTTGCGAACCATGTGTGGTCGGGTGCGAAATTATATAGACACTCGCAGACATGACTAGTAGGTAGTAGTAACAATTCTTTTATAGATCTTTTATAGAAGTAATAAATATAGTACCAAGAAATGTCATATGTGAAAAAGCTAAAAAAAATTGTCTGCATGAATGGTCCTGATTTGGAATGAAACCAAATAAGAAAGAAGCTAGCTAATTTTTGGGGGATGTAAGATGGACTTTTCTATCACTGTAGTAGGAGAACATGACTCATCTCTAGACAACCAAGCACACAAGAAAGCCTAATTCTGATATAGAAATGTGCATGTAGCAGCATAGAATGCCAAGCAATAGCAGCAAATATTGACCTTGCTAAGTTATTGAAGATTACCGTTCCTTATGGCAAATGATTTATCTCGTTCTTATGAAAGTCATGTTACCTGACAGTAAAATTCCTAAGGTTTACTACTGTGCTAGGAATCATTATCACACATGCTTGACAACAGTACTGAGAAATGTGGTTGTTAGTGCATCTCAGTCAGCCGCTTTCACCGTTCTAGCTGCAGCAGCAGCAGAAATGATAAAGTGGATAGGAAATATTTTTCTGTGATGGTAATAACCAAGTTCATCATGTTGTAACACGATCTCTAGCAATGCCAATATGCAACAGCGCTACATCAGAGAAGCTGCTAAAGCTCTGAACTGAGCAATGAAAGAACATGGAATTTCATGGGAAAATGTCTTTAAGAAGCGGTAATGCCAGCGTGAATAGTTTAAAATCTATACATTTATTTCTTGGAATTTACTGCCATCATGTGATTCTTTTTCCTATCAAACCTGTACACAGGCAAAGAGTTGATCCAAAGCTTAAAAGATGCACGAAGTGATTTACGAGCACACTCTTGCCTTGAATACAACAAAATGTCAGAAGTACATCTTAAAGCAAACATCTGAATTCCCACAAGTATTGATTGATCAATATCAAACTGCAAAAAGAATGGAGAAATATGGAATCTAGAATTTTGTAGGTGACAAGGAATAGTATTACATAGTCACAGGGAAGAAGAGGTTTCTTTGGATCCAGAGAATCTATTATCACTAATAGACTTTTGTGTAGATGCTGGGGATGTTGATTTAAAGGAATGTTTAAATAGAAACATGTGCCCGCAATGTCAAGTATGTTTCAAAGACACTACAGAATGAACTTCTGTTTTGCATTAAAGATTTTATGCAAGGTGAGATGATAAAATAAATAAAAAATCAGGAAAATGGATCCTTATGTGGAATTGAAGCGGATGAGATAACCAACGAATCAAATTGGGAGCAACTTGGGATTGTCCTCATACCACCATTGTTGAAAGATTAATTGAGTATAATTATATGTAGCTTGTGAACGAATTACTGGGGATGCACTGTGCTTAAGTTCTGAGATATCTGAACTTATGCCTGAAAATTGCTGATCACAAACTTATGATGTTATTGGGAATATGACAGTGTACCGAAATGATTTTGCAGCAAATTTCATGAAATTTTCTCCTTAAAGCTCTTCATTGTTGAAGCTATAATTATATGATCTTAATCTAGCTCTCGCAGAAGCATTATCAGTGCCAGAAGTACACTGTATGCCATCTACAATCACTCAACTAGGTTATATACTCACCAAAAAGGCAAAGGTATTTAGGAAAGTATATAGAGAACTACAACTCAATCAGAACTGATAATTTGATTCCAATCAAGAAAGTTAAGTTGCTTTGTACAACTTGCTGTGTTGAAAGACACACATCTTTATTTGATTTTCAGATAATATATATGCCTTTGCTTGAATATCTAGATGACATTCATTCAAGACAAGATTCTGATGTCCAGTGTGATAGCAAAACGGTAACTGAAGCAAATGGTCAGTTAACTACATCATCATTCATTCCTTCCTTTCAAGTGAATATACCAGATATTTTTTCAGCTTTACATCATCACTAGCAACTATGCTTCAGGGAACCAGTACGGATATTATTGCAGCACACCAGCATATTCCAATTTATTCAAAAATATGAGAAAAGAGCCTGAGAAATCATTTCAAAAGATATATGAGCATGTTCTTGCAATGGCTGAAGTAGCAAACATTTAAATTATAAGTCTTAACTCCTGTGTTGCAACTTTGCTGCAATGACAAAATTGAGATGATAATTCAGAAACCAAGTTGTTGAGATAAGGGAAAAAAAGAGCTCGCCACCAGTATACATAATGAAGTTTCACCACTTACATTAGTTCACATTGTTGGTTTGGCACATCTACGAGACACAGAAATTTAAATGTTTGCTGCTTCAGTTGCGATCCTAGAACTCTCCCAGGTGAATACATTCCCACATCCGTTATTTGATCATAAGATCTCTTGGATATTGTCTCAAAATCTTTACTCAGCCACCATTATCCATTTGTGAAGAACAAACTTTTCTATCCTACAACTCAGAGACCTCCTTCACTTGTTAAAAACAACAACAACAATAACAAGTGGATTATAATAACCTTCTCAATAATCAACTTGCACATTTTGCTCTAATCCTCATCAGCATTTGGTGCGCATACACAAGTTAGAAGGTGCTCAAAATAAATCAGCTGGATATCTATAGTTACGCCAAAAATAAACACAGACATACTATACCTTGGGTAATTCCCACTTAGGAGTACAGTATGTGGTAGTGGAGAAAATGAAGAGAACAAGGTTTCATTATGAGAGACGAACTAAAAGACTCATTCAAGTGAAAATGAAAGCCAAATCTTTTGGAAAAGAAATATTAAAGATGAGAAAAATAGAAGAACCTCTAGGGAAAAAAGTTTACTTAGAGAAAGAAAGAAAAAGAAGAAGGAAAATTAGTGCAGCATTGCGAGGAATTAATGTTTTGGCTCATTGGGAATCTTCCTAAAAGTCATTGTCTATCTATCCATCAAACCTTCGCTTCATAGTAATGTATGATGCTATGTATGGCCCACACTTGTACTTGTTTCTATGAATGTTGTATTCAAAATTGGAATGGGACAGAGGTCTAAAATAATGTGGGCTTACTAAATTGGAAATGGTAACAGCAGATTCTGAAAATGGCACTGATTATACGGAAAACACAACTACCTTTATAAAGATACTAACATGGTTCAAGATACAGTGGGTTTACTCTGGAAGCCAAAGGCATTTGTACTGAAAATGATTATCAAGAAATCTGAACAGACAAAACTTGGGGAGGGAAAGCTCATTTATGATCCATTTTGGTTTTAGGGTATTTGATGTTTAACTGGATGGTATGGACCTTGAAGGAGAGTTGAGGATATTTTACTGGCTCCGGGTTTTTTGTACCTGAGAAACATAAAGAAATATCTGCTTTTTATTTTTGCCACACACTCCTAATACTTCAGCTTGAGTGAAAGTTAAATTTTTGCAAAACAGACAACAGGGTCTGACACTACATGATTGTTTAGTATTTCAGAAGCCGAGAGATTGCCAAAAATTTGGGGGCTCAATGTTGACATCATATACGATGGATCATGGCATTCATGTTCAGATTCTTCAAATTCATGTTCAGATTATTTTGGGCTATCTTCAACCTCTGCATCAGCTTGCCGATCAGAGTCATCTGATTCTTGGGTCTTGATCTGCATCGTCAGCCTTCTCCTCAGATTCTCTTTGTCTCTTGACAAAAACTAAACAAGGAGGCTTGTCTTTTAGCCTTGATTCACTCTGCACTAATTAGCATCTAGAATATTCACATACATGTGACCTGCTAGAACAAAGTAATGTGGCCTAGACTATTGTAGAGTTGTGGAATTGTACTAGCGGGCAATTTTCACACTAATTAACCATGAATGTGTTAAAACAAATTACTAAGGCTCTTTATTTTTCAGCATCACTTCTCGTTGTACCTTTCAGTAGTGTGTGAAAATCCCTTGGAAAAATGTTTTGCCAAAACCTGTATTAGTCCTCAATACTTCCCTTAATCTCGTCACTTCATTTACATACTTAGGAGTAACTTTCACCTGGAACCTCTCCTGGAACCTGCACATTAGCAAAGTACGTACTAAATCAAGGAAAATAATAGGATTAATTTACCATCACTTATCCTCTCATATGCTAATTAAACTTTACACTACATTAGTTCTCCCTCATTTAAGTTACTGTTCCTCTGTGCGGTCACCTCCTCCCTCTTCTTGTAGTTCAAAATCCTTAGAACACATTCAGCTCAGACTCTGTACTCACCAATGGACTTCTGACTATGTATCCAACCTCTCCACCTTTAAACTTCCTACGCTCTCAAATAGACGTGCTCGGGCCTATATAGCTCCTTCTCATTTACAAAATAATAAACAATTACATCCATTTTCCTCCAGACTCAATCCAATTAGCTCCTACTCCACTCATGTCTTCTCGCCAATACCACCCATCGAACATAATCTCATTCTCCCACACTGCATCCATGCAGTCTTCCTTCATTCCGTCCGCCACAGTCTTTGGAACTCACTCCCAACCTCCATTAGATCCTCGTCCTCACTCTCTTCCTTCAAATGATTTATTAAACAATTCTTCGCCTAACTTAAATCATTTTTCTACCTATTTATTGTTATCATATTGTTATCATGTATGTAAGGCTCTAAATAGCTTTTGCTACTGATCTCATAAAAAAATAAAATAAAAAAATAAAAGTTGGTGTCAGATTATGCTCCTCTAACAAAGTAACTATCTCATATATAGCCTCCAACTTTTTCAAAATACCTTCAGGGATAAAACCACTTATACAAATATTTAATTATTAGCAGCATTCCCTTTCACAATCATAAAAATAAAAATGGACCTTTTTCCTTGGTATATATATATTCCTGCACAGTGACATTATAGCCCTCCAGACAATTTTGGGCAGAGGTCTCTGAGGTGAAGAAGCCAGCTGAAATAGCAAACTGATGTAAAAGCCTATAGGATATCGCAGTGACTTCCAGACTCAGCATGTTACCCTCACAATAATTTTGCCTGGCCGGCAACAGTTAGTCTTGTCCCCAGCTAGTACAGGACAATAAACTTTCCTCCTAGCTAATATTGGCCATCACTCACTGCATCTTAGCAAAATTCTCCCCTCCAACCCTGTACATTCATCTTTTTCTCAATTACTAAAACATAAAAATATCAAAAGGTTACTCTTTGAGAAGAGTTAGGTCTACTGTCTGAGAAGTATTCTGTACGAGATGTGGAGGGGCAAGCAACTTTCTTTCTCTGAAAAGAGGCAGAACACTACTTGTAGTTACAATTATTTTCGTATGCGATCTCTATCCAGCTCTTACACTCCATTGATTTTTGAAAACCACTTTGTGCAATGTCTGTGGGAATCTGTATGGAGCCTTTTAGAGGTGTGAATCTGGTCCATCTGCACTCGGCTTTGACTAAAGACACATAGGTGTCCACTTGAAACAGGCAGCAACAAGCTCGAGTTGTGTCCCCCATGACCCCAATCTGCTTGCTGTGTCTAGTTGTTCTTTCAGTCTCGCCTCTGGTGTCTTCTGCAAGATGTCCCTGGGAGTGGAAGTGACCCATGATTTGAACAATTCCATATTTTGAGCAACAAATTGCACTAAAGTAGCTCACTAGAAAGACTGCACAGACAGACTTGTGGGCATCCAGGGAAGCAAACAAGGATTGAGTTACGTTTTGACATAAAATAGTTGAGTGGGGTGCAAGTGCCAGTCCCATGAGATTCATAAAAACCCTCTGCCATCATCTAGTCCTGTGTTTCCATGATATCAAGCTGGAGCTGCTGGATTGTCAGTGAGAGCCTGAGGGCTTTTGGAGGTGATACAGTCTTCAGCATTAGCAAGCTATTGTTGCACATGATAGAGCAGCATAGCTACAGTCCATCACTTCCAGCAATAACAACCCACGAATTAATTAAGAAGTTTTCCCCCGTGAAAACCACACCCCTGTACCTGGCGCATGACTGGAACCACACCTTTTCCTGTAAACCACACACCCGTGCGGATGAACATCCGGTGATAAACCTGTTAGAAAGGGTGTGGCTTCGTTCATTGCGAATTCAAAACCTCGGAACGGGTACACACAAACTTATAGTAATTGGAGTGGAGTCCTCGTGGTGGTCTAGGTGTGTGGTGGTCAAGGTCTATGGTCAACTTCTAGTACGCTTGTGTTATACTATTAGTAACGGTCTTAACAGCAAAGCAATGGCTGAAGTTGAGTGTCTATCCCCACTGCAAAAGTGGTTGAAGCATGTGAACGATGAACTTACCCCAGAAGGTGTCGACCATCTCAAACTAGGCCTCTATTCTGAATTTACATCCCGGCATTTGGAAGTTCGTGACGTTCAAGAACCCTCCGTCCTCTACCATGTTCTTCTAGAGAGATGCCTGAAGAACAACAAGCCAAAAGCCTTGAAGATCTTTCTCCATGTTCTAAGGGGATTAGGAGGCGCACTGAAAGGTCGCCTACTTGTGGGAGAGGCTTTTGGTTTCAACTCGCCATACCAAATTCAAGATCCAGGCGTCCTCGATTTGTCCAGAATGTCCGTCAACTTTAAGTTCTTTCAGTGCCTTCTTAAAATCTCGACCAACACTCGCAAAATTGCACTGGGAGAGCAACTGATGAAAAGGTTTTGCAAAGAGCGCTTTTTAAATAAGAACTGCCGGGAACTGGATGGTGTTCCTGGACTATTCATTAGTCTGCATCAAGCCCAGTTTATTGCATCTGACTTCACACACCATCTGGTCGAGGCTCTCAGTAAATACAAGGCTTGGATGTGTTTGCAACATCTCAATGACTACCACAAGTCTGTCGGCCTCCAGACGATGGTCTTCGTAAATGCTCATCCTGGAGGTATGTATATTTGTATGTAATGTAGATGTAGAGCAGTAATGTTTTTTCCCTTCCAACCTGCCTCAACCCAGTGTGGTGTTGGTCCAGTGTGTGTCCCCATGGAGCTGTTGTTAACATACTTGACTTCAACCTGCCTCGACCCAGTGTGTTGTTGCTCCAGTGTGTGTCCCCATAGGGCTATTGTCAACCTACTTGAAACTGCCTCAACCCAGTGTGGTGTTGGTCCAGTGTGTGTCCCCATAGGGCTATTTGTCAACCTTCTTCAACCTGCCTCAACCCAGTGTGGTGTTGGTCCAGTGTGGTGTTGGTCCAGTGTGGTGTTGGTCCAGTGTGTGTCCCCATAGAGCTATTGTCAACCTACTTCAACCTGCCTCAACCCAGTATTGTTTGGTCCCGAGGGTAATAACAATGGTGAATTATAGCCCAGAAGAGGTTGTGAGATGTTCTGATATAAATCATGTTTACAAGCATCCTCCACAACAACAACACACTGAAGTACTTTGACAATGGCTGCGTGGGACAGACACTGGACCTACACCACAAGACAATGAAGTATCATGTCCAGTGCAAAATCGGCCAAGCCATAACTGTGCAGGAACCAATTAGGATTATTTTAGACCTCAGAAGCCATTATTCTGCCCACCATCCCCACCACATGTTGGACCATCCCCCCCCTCCGAGTTACTTGAAGGATTTTTATTATTGGATGGCAAGGAGGTGTGGCAAGGAGGTGTGGCTAAATTGTTGTTGGGGAGGAGGAATTTCATAGGTTGGGATTTCCCTCTTCAAACCCCCCCCCCCCCCCCCCCCCCCCACACACACACATCAGTTACTAGCCACTATATAACACACTGTTGGACGATAGGCACAGTTTATGTGCTGTCTGTCATGTACCGAAAAGATCTTGTGATGGTGTGTTTGGTGACTAGTCACTGCTGCAGGCTGCGATGCACGGGCAGGTAGAAGGATGGAGCGGTAGAGGGCACTTGACTTGTGCATGGACATTTGCACAGTCCACAGGCTGCCTTACTCCATAGATCATGCAGCATGGGCCTTCTACACATTGTGTGTGGCAATGAGAGCCACGCGATATGCGCCTCTTCCGGACATAAGGAGCATACGACAGCTGAAAACAAGTGTTGAGGGCCAAAGATTTTGCCAACTCGTTATACGTGCACAACGAGATGTCATCACAGTCAGTGCAATGCACTCACAAATTTAGAAAAGCGCCGCAGACGGATGGACTCTCTCCCACTGGTATACAGTAATTTGTAAATTGCATAATGCAACCGGCCAGTTTCTAGGATGAGCAGAACATGTCCTTAAATTTTTATTTTTTTATTTTTAAGATTCATGAAATTTGTTCGAGTTTTACCGTCGTTCCGTTAAGTAACACGCAAACAAAAATACCTTTGAAGTCTGGAATGCCATTGCTGCCTGTCTTCACTCTTATTCAAGGCAATTATGGCTCCACCCACTTCAGATATATGGTCATGCTGACACTGCATAAACTGAACAGCTGCAGTCCTTGCCATTATGTCTTAGTCGAGACAGTTTATCAAAGCTCTTGTACAGTAGTACATAAGGCCAATTGTGTGTGCATCAAGAAGGCCTACTAACAATATGCATATTCAAGGATATCACATGTCTAATTTTTAAGGGGCAGTGAGAATCACATCCTCCAATACACCCCTGTACACCCCTGCCTATTGCTCAAGAGTTCCTGTGTCAGGCCAGATCTGAGCCACAAGCAGATTCTTAGCAGCTGCTCGGAGTATAGTCCTACAACCACAGAAAGAGACCACGGATAGAAACTTACCCTGATTAGCAACTAGCTTTTATGGAGCCTCCTCTGAGCTGACCAAGTTCTCTGCCTTGTTTGTTCCTGTTTAGTAAGGGCATCCAGCACGAGTAGATATGCCAAAGGGAACTCTCAAGAATAGCATCTAACTTTTATTTCACTAATAGTCCTCTAGATAAAATAAGCTCTCGGACTTTCCTCACAGGGTACTTGTAGATAACTGATGCATAAACACAGAGTGAGCTGGTTTCAGTGAGTGAATTTGATTTTACAAACTTGAAAATGGCTTCAATGAACGGAGTTCAGCTAATGAAATTTCATGACCTAGCTAATTAACTTCAAGTTATCCTTAGCCAGCAAGGTAGTTAGTCCTTAGCCTCCCTAATAACTGAGGTTTTATTGTATATATAATGTAGCACTGAGCTTCAGGCTGTGTGCGCGTGCATCCACTTGTGTGAAGGTGTGTGTAGTATTAATGTATTTAAGGTTTCACTCGGCAACTTGGAAGTTGATTTTCCTGGTGTGTCCTTGTTTATCATGGTAATTATATACTTGTATATCCTTGTGTGAAATCCTGGTATATATATATCCTTGTAAGGAATAAAGGATAGTATATATATATCCTGGTATATCCTTGTAAATCACTCTGTATCCTTGTATTCCTTGTATAAACTAGTAAATCCTTGTACACCCCTTGTACATCTGTTATACCCCTGTATAGCCTGGTATTTCCTTGTCTGTCTCCTTGTATTCCTGGTATATCCTAGTAAATCATTCTCTATCCTTGTATATCCTGGTAAATCATTCTGTATCCTTGTATATCCTGGTAAATCCTTGTACATCTGGTATACCCTTGATATATCCCTGTATAGCCTGGTATATCTCTCTTGTAAATCATTCTGTACCCTTGTAAACCTATCTATCCTTGTATATCCTGGTATATCCCTGCAGGATCTGTTGTTCTATTTTATCATAAATTAATAATAATCTCCTCATTGGGAGATGGATGAAATATTTCCAGATTGACATTCATCCCTCTTTCCTTACTTGTCTCCTGGCAATGGCCGTCCTTTGCTTAGTCGGCCACTGCAGCAGCCTTCCAGCAAGAGGTCATGGAACATGCAATTAAACTTCTTCCACTGGAGTGTAATTACTGGGGACCTTCAAATAGACGGACTTGTGTCAAGGTGGGTGTGACCATGCAGCTGATGTCATAAACAGAGACGAGAGAATATGCCTTCTCCGTGTCTGTTTGGGGCGTGGAGCTGGTGCTTCCTCCATGCAAAGAGAAAGAAGGAAACGAAAGTTCTAGACCTTTGTCTTCTGCTGCATGCGAGATGAAATGATGTGGAGCACGTCATGACGGCTTCTGCACAGACCACAAGTATGTCCTACACTACCCAACTAAGGTGCTCGTAGGACCACATTATATTAGTGCTCCCAGAGCCCCCTATTTCTCCTGCCTTCCCGTGGGGTTTAGAAATGGTCGCTATGCGAGGCTCGTTAGCTTTGGCCAAGGTCTTGCCTGACTATCCTCCTGGAGCTAAGCACTCGAGTAGAACGCCGAAGACGAGGCCTAGAGTTTAACTCTTTAGGGCCGATAATAACCGCATTTTTACGTTCCCGAGGATAGCATATAGATCTCCGCACAAGGATCGCAACTTGGAAGCCATTACCAAAGAGCTTCGTTAATGTATTGCACGATGTAATCAACAAGAAGAGGTTGACAGTTGCAAATGTTTGTCGCAAGAAAATGACTTTTAGCACCCACGCTTGACTAAGTGGTCGTGTTTTGGCACCTAATCAAAATACTCACCTTGTGGAGAGATTCCTCTTGCCACATGAGCAATTTCCACAAGCTAGCACTTAATCTGAGCCACAACTGCAGAGGATTCAGGCATGCTAAGTCCCCAACTTTGCCTGCCTGTGTCTTGGGTATAGTTATACATGTACCATGCAACAGTTTTTAGTATGAAAATCGAGCACACAGAGAGAGATATCTTCTGAACTGTATATCAATAGCATACAGTAAATTGTGCAGAATCTATTGAGCTCCAAATTGTAACCACTAGCTTCTGTAAGCATTTGTAGTTTAGGTATAGTACCCCATCAAGAAGCTGTTGGCTAGCAAGGTTGCATCTTGCCCTACTCGACCAGAATGACATTACAGTTGATGAAGTGGCGAGGTGTGCAATGGAAACGGCTGTCTCTTGGACAAAAAGCCCAAGGTTAAAAAAGAAATTAATAAGTGAATGACTCCAGTATATGGCTAGCTCTATCTGAATGCAGAGATGGTTGAGAATATAACTTGAAGGGCTCTGAGAGGAATTCATTACCCGCCGTACTAGAGCTTGGAGGATCACATGCCCATCGTACTACTAGAGCTTGGAAGATCATGTGCCCATCGTACTAGAGCTTGGAAGATCATGTGCCCATCGTACTAGAGCTTGGAAGATCACGTGCCCATCGTACTAGAGCTTGGAAGATCACGTGCCCATCGTACTAGAGCTTGGAAGATCATGTGCCCATCGTACTAGAGCTTGGAAGATCACGTGTCCATCGTACTAGAGCTTGGAAGATCACATGCCCATCGTACTAGAGCTTGGAAGATCACATTCCTGTCGTACTAACGAGCAAGGCTTGCAGGGTAATGGAGGCCTGCCGTCATGGACCCTAGCTGGCGGGAGTTCTATCAGAGGCCACACCCACCATAGCAACCACACCAAGTTGCCAGGTATGAAATTAATGATGTCGAGATATATACTGATCAGTTGTTTTTTAACCTGTAATTGAAATGCGGTGGGTCACATGACGTCTGCTCCCTATTGACTATCACCCACATACTGGAGTAAATAGGTGCTAATAGCTATGAAGAGCGGACATTGCATCAGCTGATTGGGTTGTGCATGACTAGGGCTGTCTGGCGGGAATTTTTGGAGTGGGGGAAGAGGGTGTTGGCAGTGCCCCCCAAAACATTCTTGGCTTACCATGTTCCTGCAAAGGCACTGTTTGTGATAATAGTTCCGTGTGGCGTCCCTTGGAGCTGTGCGCACGTGCCTACACGTGCTTCTCTGCTGCTGCTGAACTGATTGGACACCGACTTTATTTGTTTATTGTAATAATGATATTTTTAGCTATAACTTTTTCATGTCATGAACTCCTCAAACTAGTTGGCGTGGAAATATAATAAGCTGTAGTTTAGCGTAAGAATCAGCTCCGTTGAGGTGAGCAAACCAAAGCCACGCAGCGCTATACGGCTACACAACAAAACTTACTGCAAAGAAATCCTTCCCCAGGAGCGCCTCCTTGCTCAAGTATGAAGACACTCAATGAACTCTCAGTTGACATAATAACATTAAAATCGCCTTCTCAATAATAAACTTCAAATTGTATTCACTCGATGTTTCGACTAGATGCTCTAGCCTTCATCAGGAATAGTCTTCCTGATGAAGGCTAGAGCATCTAGTCAGTAAATATTCAAGTTGATTATTATTGAGGTCATTGTAATTTCATTATGTCAACTGATAGTTCGTTGAGAATTTTGGATTGACTAAGACAACAAGACTATACCCGTGTAGACCACAACTAGTTAGGTGACCATTTACCATTCATAATCAATATTGTATATGTCTAACTAGTTGTGGTCTACATGGGTACAGTTTTGTTTACTTTTTATTTTTTTATTTTTGAATAGTTGCTTCATGATGCTTCACGAAGATGCTTCATGGTCCATCCCATTCTATCCGACAGTCTATCCACGCAATTTCTGCCTTGCTATAGCAGGGGAATAAGACACCTCACATCACAATGGGTGTGAACATTAAGTGATTGTACAATGCTCTCCGAGCAAGAATAGAAAATAATTCTCAAAACAGAGTGCTACTCTGCAAATACAGTTGCCCCGCGCTTATCCAGCCATTGCACTCTTGCATGCACCAAATGCACCTCCTGGTAAATCATCTGCTGGGGAATGGTCGTGGAGAAGAAAGGGCCTGCAAAAAGAGCACACAAAAGGTTAACAGTCGAGCAGAAAGTCGAGATTCTTGATCAGATTTAGTGAAGAGCTACAAGCTTCTGCTGGACAGTATGGAGCACAGTGTCTGACATTAAGAAGGACAGTGAGTTGATGGCCTACTAAAGAAAGCTGACAGAGATGGGAGGCAGCAGAGAAGCATGGACCAATGGAGCACAATGTCTAACATGAAGAAGGACAGTGAGTTGAGGGCCTACCAAAGAAAGCTGACAGAGATAGGAGGCAGCAGAGAAGCATGGACCAATGGAGCACAATGTCTGACTTGAAGAGTGAGTTAACGGCCTACCAAAGAAAGCTGACAGAGATGGGAGGCAGCAGAGAAGCATGGACCAATGGAGCACAATGTCTGACATGAAGAAGGACAGTGAGTTGAGGGCCTACCAAAGAAAGCTGACAGAGATGGGAGGCAGCAGAGAAGCATGGACCATAAAGTTAAGAAGAGATCTGGAGTTGGAAGAAGCAATTTTACTATGTTGAGCACATTACTATTTATTTTCCTTATAGTTCATGCAGTAGCCCAATACCAGTTATAACTATATTATGCTGCACACAGTATCAACCATGCAGTGACCTATAGCAATAAAGATGGGATATCCGTGCCAAGGATTAGTGAGGGTGTACTGTACTTGGCCGAGACTGATTCTTGTGCCTGTCCCCACCCCAAAATGAAGTGACACCTTCAAGGTCAAAGTTCACAAAACAAAATTCACAAAATCAAAGTTCACAAAATCAAAGTTATCAGAATCAAAGTTCACATTCAAAGTTTCCTATACATGATGTAAAAACCTGTTCCTTGGCTACCTTTTGATGGACAAGTTCTATTTAGGAGGTTAGCATGCAAAATGTTAATAAGTGCAAATTCATCCCTCATTGGGTCTAAGCTGCTGCCTGTAAACTGGTGTATTCATGATAAGCCCCCCCCCCCCCACACACACACAGTGAGAGTGTCCCTAAAGCTGGGAGGTCATTTCTTGCCTGCTCTTGTGTGGAGGGTTAGCCACCGCCCGTGAGTTTATATGAGCTGTCTCCATGGCACTCTAATGAGATCCACAAAGTAAATTAGTCTCACAACCCAGCTAAGTTTGTAGTCTGCCTGTTGCTTTTGAGACGGGCCAGCTGGTGAGAGTGGAGTGCAGCTTTCCGTTGGTGCAGAGATGGAAGCTTTTGGTGATCAAGCAGCAGCTACAAGTCACCAATTCTGCGTCAAGTCTAGGGAGGAGCCAAACAGGAGCCTTGCGCTCGCCAACATATGGGTACAATTGGCAAGGTCAGACAGAGGTTACTTGATTTCTAGCAAATTACTCCCCAAGAGAGAGTAATGTGATGTAGCGATGTTGCCATATAAGGTGTATCCACATCTTCACCCTCTTCATCATGGTGAGTGAACGACAACTAACTCACCTGAAAGTCACCTGATGAGGACCAAGTGCTGGTTGGCACTTTTTGGGGGAGGATGGGGGGGGGGGGGGGGGGGGGGGGGGGAATGGCAAAGCCAAGGGCTGATGAGAAGGTCAATATTTGGCACAATAATAATTTGGCCTCCACACCATCTGTTGACACATGCTCTCTCCAGCCGAGCACATGCTCTCTCCAGCCGAGCGCATTCTCTCTCCAGCCGAGCGCATTCTCTAACCAGCCGAGCGCATTCTCTAACCAGCCGAGCACATGCTCTCTCCAGCCGAGCGCATTCTCTAACCAGCCGAGCACATGCTCTCACCAGCCAAGCGCGTTCTCTAACCAGCCAAGTGCATTCTCTAACCAGCCAAGCACATGCTCTCACCAGCCGAGTGCGTTCTCTCACCAGCCGAGCGCGTTCTCTAACCAGCCGAGTGCGTTCTCTAACCAGCCGAGCACATGCTCTCACCAGCCGAGCGCGTTCTCTAACCAGCCAAGTGCATTCTCTAACCAGCCAAGCACATGCTCTCACCAGCCGAGTGCGTTCTCTCACCAGCCGAGTGCATTCTCTAACCAGCCGAGCACATGCTCTCACCAGCCGAGCGCGTTCTCTAACCAGCCAAGTGCATTCTCTAACCAGCCAAGCACATGCTCTCACCAGCCGAGTGCGTTCTCTCACCAGCCGAGTGCATTCTCTAACCAGCCAAGCACATGCTCTCACCAGCCGAGCGCGTTCTCTCACCAGCCGAGTGCATTCTCTAACCAGCCGAGCACATGCTCTCACCAGCCGAGCGCGTTCTCTAACCAGCCGAGCGCGTTCTCTAACCAGCCGAGCACATGCTCTCACCAGCCGAACGCATTCTCTAACCAGCCGAGCGCGTTCTCTTACCAGCCGAGCACATGCACCTAGTGATTGTGCGTGCAGTGCACCTAGTCATTAAGGGTGCAGTGCAGTATGTATGAGTGTACATGTGTGTGAGTGTTTGTGCTTGAATGGTTTATTGTGGGCAACTTGAGATTTTGTTGTGGGTAGTGACACTCGTGGGAGACAGTGCAATACTAGCATCTAGTTCTGTTGCCATAGTATTGTACATGAGGCCTCCTGCACTTACTAGCTACATATGTAGCTATACAGTAGGCACGTCTACTTCACCTAGCCAAGTCATTCTCTCTCACTCAGAACACACCATACCAGGTCAAGTATACTAGCTGTCTCTATGACTCAGGGCATACTACACTAGGTCAAGTATACTAGCTGTCTCTATGACTCAGGACATACTACACTAGGTCAAGTATACTAGCTGTCTCTATGACTCAGGACATGTACTACACTAGGTCAAGTATACTAGCTGTCTCTATGACTCAGGACATACTACACTAGGTCAAGTATACTAGCTGTCTCTATGACTCAGGGCATACTACACTAGGTCAAGTATACTAGCTGTCTCTATGACTCAGGCCATACTACACTAGGTCAAGTATATTAGCTGTCTCTATGACTCAGGACATACTACACTAGGTCGAGTATATTAGCTGTCTCTATGACTCAGGACATACTACACTAGGTCAAGTATACTAGCTGTCTCTATGACTCAGGACACACTACACTAGGTCAAGTATACTATGACTCAGGACATACTACACTAGGTCAAGTATACTAGCTGTCTCTATGACTCAGGACACACTACACTAGGTCAAGTATACTAGCTGTCTCTATGACTCAGGACACACTACACTAGGTCAAGTATACTAGCTGTCTCTATGACTCAGGACATACTACACTAGGTCAAGTATACTAGCCCTCTCTATGACTCAGGACATACTACACTAGGTCAAGTATACTCGCTGTCTCTATGACTCAGGACATACTACACTAGGTCAAGTATACTAGCTGTCTCTATGACTCAGGACATACTACACTAGGTCAAGTATACTAGCTGTCTCTATGACTCAGGACATACTACACTAGGTCAAGTATACTAGCTGTCTCTATGACTCAGGACATACTACACTAGGTCAAGTATACTAGCCCTCTCTATGACTCAGGACACACTACACTAGGTCAAGTATACTAGCTGTCTCTATGACTCAGGACATACTACACTAGGTCAAGTATACTAGCTGTCTCTATGACTCAGGACACACTACACTAGGTCAAGTATACTAGCTGTCTCTATGACTCAGGACACACTACACTAGGTCAAGTATACTAGCTGTCTCTATGACTCAGGACATACTACACTAGGTCAAGTATATTAGCCCTCTCTATGACTCAGGACATACTACACTAGGTCAAGTATACTAGCTGTCTCTATGACTCAGGACATACTACACTAGGTCTAGTATACTAGCTGTCTCTATGACTCAGGACATACTACACTAGGTCAAGTATACTCGCTGTCTCTATGACTCAGGCCATACTACACTAGGTCGAGTATACTAGCTGTCTCTATGACTCAGGACATACTACACTAGGTCAAGTATACTAGCTGTCTCTATGACTCAGGACACACTACACTAGGTCAAGTATACTAGCTGTCTCTATGACTCAGGACATACTACACTAGGTCAAGTATACTAACTGTCTCTATGACTCAGGACATACTACACTAGGTCAAGTATACTAGCTGTCTCTATGACTCAGGCCATACTACACTAAGTCAAGTATACTAGCTGTCTCTATGACTCAGGACATACTACACTAGGTCAAGTATACTAGCCCTCTCTATGACTCAGGACATACTACACTAGGTCTAGTATACTAGCTGTCTCTATGACTCAGGACATACTACACTAGGTCAAGTATACTAGCTGTCTCTATGACTCAGGACATACTACACTAGGTCAAGTATACTCGCTGTCTCTATGACTCAGGACATACTACACTAGGTCAAGTATACTCGCTGTCTCTATGACTCAGGACATACTACACTAGGTCAAGTATACTAGCTGTCTCTATGACTCGGGCCACACTACACTAGGTCAAGTATACTAGCTGTCTCTATGACTCAGGACATACTACACTAGGTCAAGTATACTAGAGCTCTGTCTCTATGACTCAGGACATACTACACTAGGTCAAGTATACTCGCTGTCTCTATGACTCAGGACATACTACACTAGGTCAAGTATACTCGCTGTCTCTATGACTCAGGACACACTACACTAGGTCAAGTATACTAGCTGTCTCTATGACTCAGGACATACTACACTAGGTCAAGTATATTAGCTGTCTCTATGACTCAGGACACACTACACTAGGTCAAGTATATTAGCTGTCTCTATGACTCAGGACATACTACACTAGGTCGAGTATACTCGCTGTCTCTATGACTCAGGACATACTACACTAGGTCAAGTATACTCGCTGTCTCTATGACTCAGGACATACTACACTAGGTCAAGTATACTAGCCCTCTCTATGACTCAGGACACACTACACTAGGTCAAGTATACTAGCTGTCTCTATGACTCAGGACATACTACACTAGGTCAAGTATACTAGCTGTCTCTATGACTCAGGACATACTACACTAGGTCAAGTATACTAGCTGTCTCTATGACTCAGGACATACTACACTAGGTCAAGTATACTAGCTGTCTCTATGACTCAGGACACACTACACTAGGTCAAGTATACTAGCTGTCTCTATGACTCAGGACATACTACACTAGGTCAAGTATACTAGCTGTCTCTATGACTCAGGACATACTACACTAGGTCAAGTATACTCGCTGTCTCTATGACTCAGGACATACTACACTAGGTCAAGTATACTAGCTGTCTCTATGACTCAGGACATACTACACTAGGTCAAGTATACTAGCTGTCTCTATGACTCAGGACATACTACACTAGGTCAAGTATACTAGCTGTCTCTATGACTCAGGACACACTACACTAGGTCAAGTATACTAGCCCTCTCTATGACTCAGGACATACTACACTAGGTCAAGTATACTAGCTGTCTCTATGACTCAGGACATACTACACTAGGTCAAGTATACTAGCTGTCTCTATGACTCAGGACATACTACACTAGGTCAAGTATACTAGCTGTCTCTATGACTCAGGCCATACTACACTAGGTCAAGTATACTAGCTGTCTCTATGACTCAGGACATACTACACTAGGTCTAGTATACTAGCTGTCTCTATGACTCAGGACATACTACACTAGGTCTAGTATACTAGCTGTCTCTATGACTCAGGACATACTACACTAGGTCAAGTATACTAGCCCTCTCTATGACTCAGGACATACTACACTAGGTCAAGTATACTAGCTGTCTCTATGACTCAGGACATACTACACTAGGTCAAGTATACTAGCTGTCTCTATGAAGGACATACTACACCAGGTCAAGTATACTAGCTGTCTCTATGACTCAGGACATACTACACCAGGTCAAGTATACTAGCTGTCTCTATGACTCAGGCCATACTACACTAGGTCAAGTATACTAGCTGTCTCTATGACTCAGGACACACTACACTAGGTCAAGTATACTCGCTGTCTCTATGACTCAGGACACACTACACTAGGTCAAGTATACTCGCTGTCTCTATGACTCAGGCCATACTACACTAGGTCAAGTATACTAGCTGTCTCTATGACTCAGGACATACTACACTAGGTCAAGTATACTAGCTGTCTCTATGACTCAGGACATACTACACTAGGTCAAGTATACTAGCTGTCTCTATGACTCAGGACACACTACACTAGGTCAAGTATACTAGCTGTCTCTATGACTCAGGACACACTACACTAGGTCAAGTATACTAGCTGTCTCTATGACTCAGGCCATACCACACTAGGTCAAGTATACTAGCTGTCTCTATGACTCAGGACATACTACACTAGGTCAAGTATACTAGCTGTCTCTATGACTCAGGACATACCACACTAGGTCAAGTATACTCGCTGTCTCTATGACTCAGGACATACTACACTAGGTCAAGTATACTAGCTGTCTCTATGACTCAGGACACACTACACTAGGTCAAGTATACTAGCTGTCTCTATGACTCAGGACATACTACACTAGGTCAAGTATACTAGCTGTCTCTATGACTCAGGACATACTACACTAGGTCAAGTATACTAGCTGTCTCTATGACTCAGGACACACTACACTAGGTCAAGTATACTAGCTGTCTCTATGACTCAGGCCACACTACACTAGGTCAAGTATACTAGCTGTCTCTATGACTCAGGACACACTACACTAGGTCAAGTATACTAGCTGTCTCTATGACTCAGGACATACTACACTAGGTCAAGTATACTCGCTGTCTCTATGACTCAGGACATACTACACTAGGTCAAGTATACTAGCTGTCTCTATGACTCAGGACACACTACACTAGGTCAAGTATACTAGCTGTCTCTATGACTCAGGCCATACTACACTAAGTCAAGTATACTAGCTGTCTCTATGACTCAGGCCATACTACACTAGGTCAAGTATACTAGCTGTCTCTATGACTCAGGACATGTACTACACTAGGTCTAGTATACTAGCTGTCTCTATGACTCAGGACATGTACTACACTAGGTCTAGTATACTAGCTGTCTCTTGGCGCAGACTCGATACTTGTGGTATGTGGTGAAGCTATTACCCTATCCTGAGCAGGTGTCACCACTAATTATGTTGGTTAATTTGTGGTGTGTCCTCCCTGAGACTAGTCATGGCTTCTGGTTATTGGATTTATAGCTAACATATTGTAATGATATTGTACATGCTAAAAATAGTTTTGCTAAAAATAGTTTTGCATGGTGTGGAGTAAAAAATAAATAGAATATGACAAAATTCCCTGCCCCCCCCCCTTCCTGCAGTTGACTCCATCTGTCAACCCACCCCCTTGACGTGGCAAGCAACAGTGTGTTGTCTTTGTAAACGTGGTTTGATCACGAATATGATATAATTGAGGGGGTGAGGGTGAAGGAATGCACACGAAATATCTCCACCTCCCAAGGTCCTCTAGAAGCCCTGGTTTGTATGCTTTGAACAATAAACTTTGAACAATAAACAAATAGTTATGGAGGCCATATGTCGGTAGTCATTGTTGTTCTTGTAAACACGGTCTTCTGGACTCTTTGTGCCAGACTTAAATGGGGGAGGGGAGGGTGTGGGTGGTGTAGGTGTGGGTGGGGAGGGTGTGGGTGGTGTAGGTGGGGAGTGGGTAAAGGGACTTGAACAACTTTCAGCATAACTTCTAAGAAGCCCCAAGAGATTGTGCTAACATGGCACATTATCTTCAGCAGTGTTAATTGCGTGGCATTGCTATAGCGATTACCCAGACCCTAAAATCCAAACGCTTCTCCAGGCCTATAACCAAGCCATTGCCTTGCTCTAGCCATTGCCTTGCTCTAGCCATTGCCTTGCTCTAGCCATTGCCTTGCCTTGCTCCAGCCATTGCCTTGCTCTAGGCATTGCCTTGCCTTGCTCCAGCCATTGCCTTGCCTTGCCTTGCTCCAGCCATTGCCTTGCCTTGCTCCAGCCATTGCCTTGCCTTGCTCCAGCCATTGCCTTCTTGCTCCAGCCATTGCCTTGCCTTGCTCCAGCCATTGCCTTGCTCTAGGCATTGTCTGGCTCCTAACCTATCCACTCTGTCCTGTGCCTAACTCTAGTCAATACTATGACTCTAACCCTAGTCATTGTCCTGACACTAATCCTAGGCACTGCCCTGGCCATAACCTTAGTCATTATCTGGCACTGCCCTGGACCTAACTCTAACCACTCCCCTGGACCTAACTTTAGACACTGCCCTGGCCCTAACCTTAGCCACTGCCCTGGCCCTAACCTTAGCCACTGCCCTGGCCCTAACCTTAGCCACTGCCCTGGCCCTAACCTTAGCCACTGCCCTGGCCCTAACCTTAGCCACTGCCCTGGCCCTAACCTTAGCCACTGCCCTGGCCCTAACCTTAGCCACTGCCCTGGCCCTAACCTTAGCCACTGCCCTAATTCTAGCTGGCTCTAACCCTAGCTACTGCCCTGGATCCTGCGATCAGCTATGGATGTTGAATGTTCTCGGATGTTGACTGACGATTCTGTGCTGAAGCTGACAATGATTGAGAGAATCATCACTTACATGTACACTCATTCTATTTCTCTGCTCAGTCAGTGTCCAGACTTCAGCACGGTTCAAGCAAGGCTACCACAAGCAAGCAGAGACTTATTCTCCTTTTTCATTGCCCAATTCGTTTTCATTGCCCAATTCGCCGTCTGACAGGCCGAAATCATCGTCAAAAAGTACCGCCAAGGCTTCCCTAGAGGCATACCTAGATGCCATCCATTCAGCTGCGATGCTGGTCTCATTTTACCATAGCAACCTAACCAATATGGACTAGGGATTTCCCCAGCTTCTGGAGCTATGGTTTGGGCATTTGCTGACCTATTAAGCTAGGGCTAAGTTCAAAAATGGTCCCCGAGATAGAATGGAGTTTCTTGGTAGTGTCTTCGAACTGCCATATGGTTACACCAGTGAATGGGCTGAGTATGTATGCACCAAGGAACAATGCGAGAGCTGAATGGGTGTGGTTTGAATCCTACAAGTCTTTTTCCCCCTCCATTGTGTGTAGATGCATTCTGATGTATCCACTGTTTGAGATGATGCTTATAGCAACAAAGATGCCCCCATAATGTTGAGGGTTGGGGGGTGGGGCTAAATGGTCAAGCATGGCTGGGCAAGATGTATATATATATATACATTTGGTGCTGTTATAGTGAAGCTGCTATGTATCTTTACCATTATTAGAGTAACCATGACAACCTGTGTAATACAGGAGCCTTTCAGTGTGCCACACGAGCAGAATTGAAATCGTGAATTTTCTTTTTCTCTGTTGCAGTTTTCAGTTTGAGCTCGTCATCAGAAGAAGCCTATGCCCAAGGTGAGCTTTCTGTGCAATAGTATATAATTATGCGTCTCATTCTCTCTCTCTCTCTCTCTTCGTAATCTAGAGCTGAGAGTTCTGTAACACTCTTTGCAATGGTTTGACCAAAATTTAAAATTACGGACCCAATGCCCCCCAGCCCCCCATGCGTCATGCTCTATAAACCTCTATGTCAGCACATGTGGTGTTATTCTAGTGTAGGACGGTTAAATGCAGCATTGCTAGGCAACAGCTTGTGTTCCATTTCTTTCACCTTGCAATCTCTAACCGAACTTTTTAGTAATGCAACCTCTTCGTGTGGATCTGTCAGCCACCATTGATAACTAAAACCCACACATGCGCGGATATACTGCACACATGTGGATATATACCTGCACACATGTGGATATATACCTGCACACATGTGGATATATACCTGCACACATGCGGATATATACCTGCACACATGTGGATATATACCTGCACACATGTGGATATATACCTGCACACATGTGGATATATACCTGCACACATGCGGATATATACCTACACACATGTGGATATATACCTGCACACATGTGGATATATACCTGCACACATGCGGATATATACCTGCACACATGCGGATATATACCTGCACACATGTGGATATATACCTGCACACATGCGGATATATACATGTACCTGCACACATGTGGATATATACCTGCACACATGTGGATATATACCTGCACACATGCGGATATATACATGTACGTGCACACATGTGGATATATTCCCCGCACATTCTGTCTTGCTTGTAGCAGCTTTGCAAGTCTCTTATCTCAACAGGTGACCTACAGAGCTATAGCTGGTGCTGTAGCCATTGCTGTGTAGTGCTGTAGCCATTAGTGCTGACCTAACAATACAGTAGCTAGTACAGTAGCCATTTCTCTGCAGCACTGTAGTTAATGGTACTCAGCTTTCCAGCTCTCATCTTGCCTCTGTTCAGACAGTCGTTCCTCTCTACAAGTACAGACAGTAATGTGTCTGGTCTTGCTCTAAACCCTTTGTGCTTCGCTGGTGTGGGCTCTTTCTCTCACTTCCCTTGCTTCTTCCAGAATTTTCACCATTTCCTAGAGTGCTTCTACTCAGTGCCTGCAGCCAGTCCCAGCTCTGCCTTCCTCTGCCAGTCCCAGCTCTGCCTTCCTCTGCCAGTCCCAGCTCTGCCTTCCTCTGCCAGTCCCAGCTCTGCCTTCCTCAGCCAGTCCCAGCTCTGCCTTCCTCAGCCAGTCCCAGCTCTGCCTTCCTCAGCCAGTCCCAGCGCTGCCTTCCTCAGCCAGTCCCAGCTCTGCCTTCCTCTGCCAGTCCCAGCACTGCCTTCCTCAGCCAGTCCCAGCTCTGTCTTCCTCAGCCAGTCCCAGCTCTGCCTTCCTCAGCCAGTCCCAGCTCTGTATTCCTCAGCCAGTCCCAGCTCTGCCTTCCTCAGCCAGTCCCAGCTCTGTCTTCCTCAGCCAGTCCCAGCTCTGCCTTCCTCAGCCAGTCCCAGCACTGCCTTCCTCTGCCAGTCCCAGCACTGCCTTCCTCTGCCAGTCCCAGCGCTGCCTTCCTCAGCCAGTCCCAGCACTGCCTTCCTCAGCCAGTCCCAGCTCTGCCTTCCTCAGCCAGTCCCAGCACTGCCTTCCTCTGCCAGTCCCAGCTCTGCCTTCCTCAGCCAGTCCCAGCTCTGCCTTCCTCTGCCAGTCCCAGCGCTGCCTTCCTCAGCCAGTCCCAGCACTGCCTTCCTCTGCCAGTCCCAGCTCTGCCTTCCTCAGCCAGTCCCAGCACTGCCTTCCTCAGCCAGTCCCAGCTCTGCCTTCCTCTGCCAGTCCCAGCTCTGCCTTCCTCTGCCAGTCCCAGCACTGCCTTCCTCAGCCAGTCCCAGCTCTGCCTTCCTCAGCCAGTCCCAGCTCTGCCTTCCTCAGCCATTGCCAGCTCTGCCTTCCTCAGCCAGTCCCAGCTCTGCCTTCCTCTGCCAGTCCCAGCGCTGCCTTCCTCAGCCAGTCCCAGCGCTGCCTTCCTCTGCCAGTCCCAGCGCTGTCTTCCTCTGCCAGTCCCAGCTCTGCCTTCCTCAGCCAGTCCCTGCGCTGCCTTCCTCAGCCAGTCCCAGCACTGCCTTCCTCTGCCAGTCCCAGCTCTGCCTTCCTCTGCCAGTCCCAGCTCTTCCTTCCTCAGCCAGTCCCAGCTCTGTCTTCCTCAGCCAGTCCCAGCTCTGCCTTCCTCAGCCAGTCCCAGCTCTGTCTTCCTCAGCCAGTCCCAGCTCTGCCTTCCTCTGCCAGTCCCAGCTCTGCCTTCCTCAGCCAGTCCCAGCTCTGCCTTCCTCAGCCAGTCCCAGCGCTGCCTTCCTCAGCCAGTCCCAGCTCTGCCTTCCTCTGCCAGTCCCAGCACTGCCTTCCTCAGCCAGTCCCAGCTCTGTATTCCTCAGCCAGTCCCAGCTCTGCCTTCCTCAGCCAGTCCCAGCTCTGTCTTCCTCAGCCAGTCCCAGCTCTGCCTTCCTCAGCCAGTCCCAGCACTGCCTTCCTCTGCCAGTCCCAGCACTGCCTTCCTCTGCCAGTCCCAGCGCTGCCTTCCTCAGCCAGTCCCAGCTCTGCCTTCCTCAGCCAGTCCCAGCACTGCCTTCCTCTGCCAGTCCCAGCTCTGCCTTCCTCAGCCAGTCCCAGCTCTGCCTTCCTCTGCCAGTCCCAGCGCTGCCTTCCTCAGCCAGTCCCAGCACTGCCTTCCTCAGCCAGTCCCAGCTCTGCCTTCCTCAGCCAGTCCCAGCACTGCCTTCCTCAGCCAGTCCCAGCTCTGTCTTCCTCAGCCAGTCCCTGCACTGCCTTCCTCAGCCAGTCCCAGCACTGCCTTCCTCAGCCAGTCCCAGCTCTGCCTTCCTCTGCCAGTCCCAGCGCTGCCTTCCTCAGCCAGTCCCAGCACTGCCTTCCTCTGCCAGTCCCAGCTCTGCCTTCCTCAGCCAGTCCCAGCACTGCCTTCCTCAGCCAGTCCCAGCTCTGCCTTCCTCAGCCAGTCCCAGCTCTGCCTTCCTCTGTCAGTCCCAGCGCAGCCTTCCTCTGCTAGTCCCAGCGCAGCCTTCCTCGGGGAAATGACTAGCGTTTGTATCGATAAAGTTCCTCACATGCTCCCCTTGTATAATTTCACAATATTTGCAGTGATGACTCTGGAAAAAATGATTTGCCCCCCCCCCCTTCCTCCTCCTTCTTACATAAGAACATAAAGGACGTGAAGTGATCTATTATTCTGACATACAGTACATCCTCGGAGAATATATGAGAGAGAGTGAGTGTGTGTGTACAAGTGTGGAGAGATAAATGCCTCGAAAATAGCAATAAAAAAATTGTGAAAATTGTGATTAAAGGAGTGGGAGAATATGTACGTGTATGTCAAGCTGCTATAACATGGCCGACTTCTCTCTCTCTCTCCAGAGTGGTCGGTGGATGTGAAGAGGCATCGTCCCACCAAAGAGCTGGACTTCATCACTGCCTTCAGGGATGTCGTCCATGCCAACGGCTTGGGCAAGAGGTTGCAGCCTTACTCTCTCTCTCCGAATAGGGCGGAGGAACGCAGAGGCTACGACGTGATAGGTCAGAGTTTGCTTGTTCGTTGTTGAGTTATGTTTGTTTGTAGCTTTTGCTCGTGAGGCTACGTACATGTGTGAATATAGTTTCGTGTTGAGCACTAATCTTTAACTACTCGTAGAGTATTTACAGTACAAGCCCCCCAAAATATGGCGGTTGCATTGCGTACAACGTTAAATAATGCATACCGTGAATGCAATTAAACTCACACCTTAAACGCTAACCAGCGCAACGGTAACCAACGGTAGCAAACGGAATAAACTGTCCTCCTAGCAGTGCAAGCGCTTCACAATTATAGAGAGTAGTGTCAGTGCGCTAGTAAGCCTTGAGCAGTTGAGTAGTGAGCATTTTTCAGGTCCACTCTTCGCTCCAGAGCCTTCACTCTTCCCACCTGAAGTATTGCAGTCTAGTCTGAGCCTCCTGTTCCGTACTTCAGTCGAGTGTCAGTCCCATCAAGAAGCAGTGCAGTCGAGCATCTGTCTCCTACCTGAAGCAGTTTTCTTACACATCGAAAATAGGTCTCCGCAGCTCTTTCTTGCTATAAATAGCAAGCTAGAGGTGTGGAGGCCTACGCTCAATAGTAGAACGAAAGTGGAAGACAGATGCTCGACTGCATTCTCTCGCTGAGATCGATGCTCAATTGGAATATGGAACAGGGGGCTTGCACTACCTCAGGTGGGAAGAATGAAGGTTCTGGAACTAAGAAAAGACAATCCTAGCCCTCCTGTGAGAAATGGTACACATGAGCGTCAGAATTTTTTTTTTAATTATACGTGTTATTTTTTTATATATATTATATATTTATTTCTAATTGTTGCTCTCTTTGCTTTGTTTTCTGCCTGGAGGGAGAACTGTTCAAGTATATGATTATAAAATGTTTCAATTCAATTGTTGTGTTCTTTGTTGTACAAAAAAAATTCCTATGAGTTGAGGAAATGGTAGTACAGTAGTCCCACTTTTGAGAGACCACCTTCAAATCAACGGTCTGAAAGGACACTAAGGTAGGTAGCGCCAACTTCACTGAACCTTGAAGACAAACTGGAGAAGGCTGAGGCACTGGGGGAGTTAACGGAGCCAACCTCTTCTCCAGAAGTGGCACACAGTGGGTTAGCTCCCTCTGGTTCTTCTCCAACGAAGAACATTCTATTATATATGCCAAAGAAATACACCACCACATTGTCCAATAATATGATTCATTTTGTATGCATAACCACTTGATCCATCTCCAAATAAGAACGTGTCAACAGATTGGTGGAATGTAGGCTGGCTACACAGAGCTCTGGAAAATTCGGACACATGTTGATGGAGATCTTGGAAGGGTTAATTGGTGGAGATCTTGTAAGGGTTAATTGGTGGAGATCTTGGAAGGGTTAATTGATGAACTAGAGGTCATACACCATAATCCTACATGTATTTATAACCTACTTTTTATTTGCTGCCAATTAGCATGTTCAAATAACCTTACGAAAATGGCTATCAACTTTTTCCTCTCCCACTAACTTCCTCTTCTGCCGAGACAAAGCAAACTGCATGCTGCTATAATAGCAGTTGAGAACGCTGATATATATACAAACTATCCACTAGTCAAGAACTACCAGTACTTTATAGCACCTTACTACATGTAGCTAAAAGCTTCAACAAACGCTATCTACTGTTAGTTTTCCTAAGCCTTTCTAGCTAGTACAGATGCTATGACTTACAAACCTGTAAAAGTCCAGCTACAGTAGGTGCATAAAAAACTTGGCGTTTCGTTTAAACGCAGCGTTGGTTCAGCGTCTAAACGCATGCGTTTTCCAAACGGCTTAAAAGAACGTATGAAACGTTCAGACGCATAAAGGTAGACGCACGAAATGTTTAGACGTTCGAAACGTTTAGACGCATAAAAGGAATTGATCGTCGCGAGTTGCACGTGGCAGTGATTTGAGTTCGTGACTAGTAGCGAGAAGATGGTGTATTCGTCGTACAAAAAACAGAGAATTTTATTTCTTAATTTGAAAGGTTTTAAGGCGCCAACCATTGTTAGGACTTTGGAGAAGGAGGGTTTGACGGCAACGAGGCAAGGGGTCGACTACTTCCTAAAGCGCTATCAAGAAACCCACACGATAGCCAGGCGGTTGGATAGCGGGAGACCGTCGAAGATAACGGCAGCCGTCCGAGAGGTAGTGGAAGAGAGGATGCTAATAGACGATGAAACGACTGCCTACCAGCTGCATGAACTCCTCAACAAAAAGGGATTTCCATTGTCGTTGAGGACAATTCTACGGTGTCGAACGTCACTCGGCTGGACTTTTCGGGGTAGCTCTTACTGCCAGTTAATAAGAGACGTCAACAAGGTTCATTGTTATCTTGGGATTCTTAAGGGTGTATGCTGACTTAATTTAGGATACTGGCTTAATTCTGCTAACTGACAGCATCATGGGGTTCCTAGCAGGCATCAGTATACAAGGGAAAACAGGAATATGTATATTCGATGGCATCATGCGGGCACCTCTATATGTAGAAATTTTGGAAAAAGCATTGCTGCCCTACATACAAGAGATTTGCCTTGGACATCGGTTTATGCAGGACAATGACCAAAAACATACTTCCCGGTTGGCAAGACAATTCTTTGAGTCGAACTCGATCAACTGGTGGAGAACTCCGCTGGAATCTCCTGACGCAAATCCAATTGAAAACTTGTGGCACGAGCTTAAGGAATATATGAGGAGAGAAGTTAAGCCGAGAAATAAGGAAGAGTTGGTGGCAGGGATAAAAAGGTTTTGGGAAACATTAGATATAGTGAAATGTCGGAGGTATATCCGACATTTGAGAAAAGTAATTCCTTGGATTATCGAACTAAATGGTGCTGCAACTGGATATTAATAAGAGCATTTGCATGTTGATTTACATATTTTTTTGCTCTTATATTTTATATGAATCTTTTAGAAATCAGTATGTATTTATATATGAATCTTAATTGTGAATCTTAATTGTTTAGAAATCAGTATGTGTTTAATATTATATGTGAATCTGAATTGTTTAGAAATCAGTATGTATGTAGACACAATTATAATGAAGTGAAGCATTAACAAAATAAATGCATGTCCAGCAACTTTTAGTCTCAAAGCCTCGTGGATCGGATGGCATAAAAGCAAAAATATATATTTTTTTTTACCCGAAGTATCCACCATTGTGAATTCAAGCCTGAAGGCATCTTTGCCATACAGGCTTAGATTCCATCAGGCAAATGCTGGATACATATGTGATAGGATCTGAGAAAAGGGGTCTTGGGTACAAAATTAAAAAAACTGAGTTATTGACACCAGATGAAAGAACAAAGCAATGCCTATATTTTGGAACTCAAATCATCACTTATTTCCATTCAGAAGAAAAGTTATGAAAGCCTGAATGCTAGAGGCTTGAAGCATTCATTTTGAGAAAAACGCGTTTTAAATGTTAAACGATTTGTTTTAGTAATTTCCATGCACCTCCGCGCACGAAGGTCGAGGTGTGAACTCGTGCAAATCTGAGGTGTGAGAAAGAGGACTAGAGCTGCTTCGCGAAGGTGGAAAAGAAACACTTCTTTGCTGATAGGACAACACGCAATGCACTATTCTTGGATGAAGCTTGTGCAACAGAAAAGGTAACTTTAAACGTTTAAATCAATGGAAGTACGAGTAACAATAATACAAGCTGTGTTTGCTGCGTTTGTTTGTCAATAAAACAAGGATAAAAGTTAGAGAAACAGATTAGAGTTAGCCTCTAATGATAACTATAACGTCAGAATAGCCATAAAGGTGTCTAGTAGTGTAGGATAGATATAGATGTCTGATATAATAACAATTATTAGATTATATTTCTTTGTTAGGGCAGGATCTGCTGTTGTGTGCTGTTTTCTTGGTTCGACCCACCCTAGCACGCTTTGCTGGAGGGCTGTTACTTGCTGTGATGGCATTTCCAGGATCAGGGGTTGCTTGCCTGCTGATTGGTTTGGGAACTGTTGGAAAAGGGCAAGTAATATTCCTGTCATTCTCTGGGCAGAAAGGGCCAATTTGATCGTGTAAATACCACTGTCATTCAGGAGACAAGCCTTTTGGTTGAATGATGGAAGGAAGCTCACTCCCATCAGGCATCCAATGTGACTTCAAGAGCTGAATCCGAGTTTGTTGTGTATCAGCTCTCTCTTTCACATAGCAAACACCAGGCTCAAGCGATGTAAAGTGCAAATGATGCAACTTTTTGATGCCGATGATCTTTTTGAAGTGTGGAGCAAAGAAATTTGTCCAGTTGTAAGTTGGCACTACAATACTTCCGTCCTCATTTGATACTAGCTGTGCTATTTTTGCACTGTGCTGAGTCATTCACGACCTTTGCAATGTCACTTAATTTGCCAACTTTTGACCTTCGATACAGGTGCTTGAATAGTCCAAAACACCAATCAGGGGAAAATTTGGTGGAGCACTCTTTGCCATTGAACTGTGAGCAGCCACAGCCACTAGTCATAAACTTGGTTACTAGCTCTTCTTGAGTGTCCACGTCTCGAACTTCAAAATCTACTGATGAAACTGCAGACAACTGCATCATTGCTTCCTGGACCTGTTCGTCATTGGTCAGCTCTCGAACGTCCTCCAGATCATCATCACTCTCTTCACTCCCTTTATGAGGTGGCTCAAGTCTGTCAGCATCAACCACATTACCTACAAATAAATGCATCCATTAATTATTATTCTTTTGTATTGTCTAGTAGTGTATGTATTATGTATTATACCTGCTTGTTCGTTCTCTGAGTCAACTGTCACTATCACAACCATAGTTTGAGGTAAAATAGTCATCAATGACTTCTAGGAGAGACTGCTGGTCTCCAGAAGAGAATTTCATTAAGGAATTAATGGCTTCTGCAGCTTCCTGTGCACTTGATGAAGCCATTCCTTTGTTCGTTTGTTAACTACGCGGTCTATAGCAGCTAGGAAATCCCCCCGTTTTGAGGGGGGTTCCCGTCTTTCCGTATACGCGGGCAGTATTTTTTCCGCGTTACATTGCAACCCAATTCCGTTACACGCGTAGCAAGCTTCTTGTCCACCAATCTTTTAACCCCATGCTTGCATACAAAAAAGCAAGCAGGAGCCTTCAGACTTCACACAAAGGTAAAGGAAAGGTGGTAGATGCCTGTAGTACAAAAAAAGAAAAATAGTCTAACTATATATATATATGCTTATTTTGGTCATAGCACAAAACCATTTTTCTCTACCTAAGACCCCTTTTCTCAGATCCTATCTTTTACTGGTAGACCAGTACGCTCCCTTTATCAAGTTTGATGTACCAGGCATCAGTATACAAGGGAAACTGGAATATAATATATATCAATAATATCATGACCTCTATGTAGAAAAGATTGCATTTCATTAAGCAAAGCAACAAGACTAATTAACAAACCACTAATTATCAAAAACTATTATTACACATGACTAATTAACAAATTAATACAAATTAATAAAAACAATCACAATTATTAAATGTCAATTATCATGGGACTATTTCTTGTGATGTCTCAGCCTCTTGGATGGATGCCTGCTGTATTGACTCCAGGCATGTTCGCCAAACGGGCTCAAATTCCACTGGATGCCTCCAAAATTGTGGATGCATTGTGTAAATAGTTTTTTTAAGTTTATCTAATTCTTTGGCAGGTAGAGCAGGGAGCTCCCTATTCCCCATCGGAGTACACCTTCTTAAGTTGTCTTCTCCGAACACAGCTTCCTTTGCCAATTTGCAAGACAATGTGCCAACCTTGCTGATGTTGGCCAGCTTGCGGTATTTCAGCAATACGTCCTCGATACTTACGAGGTTATGCTGCTGTATCGCAGATGAGGGAAGTGCATTAGACCGGTAGACGGGTGAGAATGATTGATGGCCGGGTATCTGGATTGCCACGGGTAATGTCCCAACTGCAGGTGGAGGGGTCCCAACAGCAGGTGGAGGCGGTGTGGTCCCAACAGCAGGTGGAGGCAGTGGGGTCCCAACAGCAGGTGGAGGCGGTGGGGTCCCAACAGCAGGTGGAGGCAGTGTGGTCCCAACAGCAGGTGGAGGCAGTGGGGTCCCAACAGCAGGTGGAGGCGGGTGGCGGCCTAACAGCAGGTGGAGGCAGTGGGGTCCCAACAGCAGGTGGAGGTGGAGGTGTCGAAAAGGAGGGGCCATGTGGCAACTGGGGCTGAGGCAGGATCAGTGTTCCAATTTTTGACATTATCTCTTGCTGGTTCATCAAGACCTTGTGCAAGAGCTCCTCCACTCTGGCCAGCCTGTGGTTGGTATTTACTTCCAGGAACAAAGAATCTGTGAAACACAAGCATTGTTAACACTGCTGTTCTTGTACATGTGCAAGGCACATTGCCTTCATTTGAACGCAGGAGTATATGAATCACCTGTCTCAGAATTTGAAGTACAATTCCCAAACTGGCTGGGAGGTAAAGGAGATGGGCTAGAAGATAAGTATGGCCTGTCCGACGGGGTAGGAGATGGGCTCATGACAGGTGGGTGGTAAGGGAAGCATGGGTTCAGGACGAGTGACATCCAATATCCTTCCTATTTAAAAAATATGTATCATTTTAAAAGTAACAAATGAAGTTAGAATTATTAAACTCACCCATAGGAGAAACTACGCGACAACGCTTGGTTGGCCGAACTCCACTGCTACATTTCCTTTTGCTGTCACCGGTCTTAAAATAAAAAGAAAGATAGATAAGCACATCTTCACCAGCAGGGTTTCATTTAGGGTGGGGGGGGGGGGGGGGGGGGGGGAACGACTGCCACCCCTTGGCACCTTTTTGCCCCCACCTTTGGAAATTGTATTATAAAATTCATTAGAACCCCTTAATATTCCTCCAGTTGACCCCCTTGGACATTTTTTCTAAATGAAACCCTGACCAGTCCCCTAAGATCTGCCTACTTACTGCACCAGACTTCTGAGGTGTGGTCAAGGAGCAAACAGAGGCCTTGGGTCTACAAGTTGTTGTTGAGTGATGAGGTGAAAGGTTGTCCAATGAATTTTTCCCTACAAAATTCGACTCCAACTGCTCCATTTCAGTCAGAGTGCCTGCCTATGTATGTAATATTGTATAACACTGCTCAGCTTTCATTATTGTTGGCACTTCCTTACCAATAGCAGAAATCTCTCCCTCGTAAACAACTGTCCCCACCTTAACCTTACAGTTGTCTCCCACCAAGGTACCCTGTAGCACTTTGGCTTGTTGGACCACAGACACCGAGTCCTCCATGGGCCAAAAGACCAAAATAAATTCTAAACAAATAACACCATATTGGAACAATTAGATGACAATCAATTAGATGACAATCAATTAGATGACAAGTACAAATATATATATATTTTTCCTTTTGGATAACTTTGGTTAGACAAACAATTATCATGCTGCCACAGTGAAACAAAAGTATTGATCCATCAAATCTAAGATCCAAGCTGCTAGACCTACTAGCTGGTTGAGCTTTCAATATTTTCCCCTTGAACATATGAATTAGCCATTGTACCAAAGAAGCCATTTTCTGTTGTTCAAGATAGGTCCTGGACTGCCTGATAAGCAAGTATTAGGCCCTGGACTGCCTGGTGAGCAAGTATTAGGCCCTGGACTGCCTGGTGAGCAAGTATTAGGCCCTGCTGTTTCTCTTCACTAGCTAGGGGGAAAAAGCAATAGTACAAAAACAGCTACAGAGAGAGAAAAATAAAAATAGCCCAATTAGAGAAAGTACCAGCCAAGTCCACTTGTTCTATCTACCCCAAACAAACTAAAACTGAATTCCAACAACTAGTGGGGATCTAGAAGATTCCAATTACAGCAGGATAGGTATAACAAAAATGTTAAGTGAGAGAAAGAAACTTACTGCTTTCAGAGGTGGTATCCCTCAACGCTTTCCTTAAACTCATACGACTTGACAAAGAACTCCAGCAGGACACTCGCGTAACAAGTAACAGTAGTTCAACCTAGCCCGCTTTTCCCCCCTTCCCATGTGGTGGTCAACGCATGTGCTAAAAAGAAACGTAGCGAGCGTTTTTGATAAAACATAGCGAGCGTTTGTCGATAAAACGCAGCGAGCGTTTGTGATTTAAATGCAGCGAGCGTTTGAACGCTCTGTATTGTTCGTTCCGTCTGCGTTTCTTTAGCCAACGGTCATGCGTTGCACGTACGTTCGGTTTAAACGAAACGCCAAGTTTTTTATGGCGCCTACTGTACTAGCTGAAAAGAGGTCTTGACTTATGTCACAATCATATATAGAATCTACTCACTGTTTTTCACCATCCATGGGCTGTAAAGCTCGAAGCAAAGAAGAGTCCCAGAAGCTAAAAAATAACTTGCCATGTGTCACAAATCTTGTGTGCTTTGATGACTTTAGTAAGGCTGGTGCGCGGATGCACTGACCTTTTAGTCAGCATCGCTGCGGCCAAAGTCGCGTAAACACGAACCGTTTATTTGCGTTGGTTAGCATTGGTTGTTAATTTTAGCTGACAGTTCGTAAACACGAACCGTTTATTTTCGTTGGTTAGCATTGGATGTTAATTTTAGCTGACAGTTGGAAACGGTAAGCGTCTACATGCGTTCAAAATAAACGCAACCAGCATGTTTTTATGACCTCTAGCTTGCTGGAGGACTTGGAAAACTCTTTAGCTAGACCAAACTAGTTATCTGAGGAGAGAGGTCACAGGCCGCCATAACACACTCAAGTACAGGATTCCACTCGCTTCTTTCATGCATGGACCTGAAGACAGCTTTCCAAAAACTCACTGTGCCGAATGTAGTAACAGTAATAGTATTTGCGAACTCTTGAAACTGCTGAATGGCGAAGAATAGTGAGGAAGCCGGGCCCTGAAGATCTAGAACCTTTCCTTCGAGTATTTAGGCAGCAATCTGCGCACGCCTTGGCGACCTTTGAAAGGATACACGGCAGTTTGCACTGACCTTTAGAAGTCTGCGGCAAAGGTGGAATGGGATGCGGTAACTGTTGGTTGCGTTGGTTGGATATTGAAGGAACGTTTGAAATAGTGGGTAGATACGTACGTGCGTGCAAAATAAATGCAACCAACCACCATGTTTTTCATGACGTCTCTACTGTACATATAAGAGTACTTAGCAAGTAGTGGCCTCCGATTTGACTAGATAATGCGTGACTTTTCCCCCTAGAATTCCTCTTTTGGTCGCATCTGTAAATACGCACCTCCTCTAAGAGTGATGGCGTGCCAGTGGTTATGTACTTCTTCTTCAATTATTTATTTATTTTAATTTTATTTTGTCAGAGGCCTCCGATGCTGACCACTTGATTCCCAAGAGCTATGGAATTCAAGGTGAGAATATTGTTACCATGCCTCTCGTTTGAAGGGGGGTGAACTGAGTAGGATAAATAGTGTTTGTGTGTGTGTGTGTGTGTTGGTTCCAATTGGAGGGGTAATAGAAGAATTAAGTAGAAACCTCCGAGACATGGTCACCGGATAGGATAAACCCTGACACATTACAGTCGTGGAATGTTGACCACAAAGACATAGCACCGAGGTCCTTGTAATTTCTCAAATAGAATTTCCCAGGAGGCTGTGGAGGGGAAATTCCCCAAACTCCCCACGCAAGTACCACGATGTAATGTGTTGACAAAATGGCCAAGGTGGAGTTTCAATAACCATTAAGAGATGTCCACTGACTAAGGAAATCCACGGTACCCTCTTCCAATGAAAGTTTTGACTACATGAGTTTGAGGTAGAATTCTTTAATACAATAAGCTACAGAGTGGTCAGGACCAAATTTTAATTAGAGTGAATATTTACAAAGTTACATACAATTTAAGATGAGTGGGCGGGGGGAAAGTTGAAGGTTTTCATAAATTGTACGCCAGTCAGACTTGTACAGTTTTGCGTTCCCTCCACCTCCTGTCCTGCCCGTGTCTCTTCTAAATAAGCTTTCTTTCATATCCCCTTGTCTTTCGGAAGCATTTTCTAATAGAAACACAGTCTGGAGCTGTATTATCTCCTACGTCGTGAGTATATATTATTGGTGTATGTGTGCCCGACAATATCTCGTCGACTGACACCAAACTCACTCGAGGGGGTTAAGGGGAGACTGTACCGCAGAAAAACCATAGGTTTATAAATCACCATAACTTTTTTTCTATACATTCTATGCAGATTTAAAAAAAATCCAGGTTGTTCCTTATGCTTTGTGCTTCCTAATGGTATGTTGAATGTCTCTACAGACATCTTTTCTTAGAAGACACAAAGACACATCAAAGATTCCCCCCAAAAAGTGACCATTATTAGCTCTGCGATCATAACTGCCCCAGTTTTCAAGATCAAAGTCCCACACTTGAAAGAGGAGGGAAAAATCTAAGGTATGTATATAAGAAACAGATTATCAATAACCATCGTGTTTGCTGTGTGGCAAGCCAACCCTGTTTGCTATGTGGAAAATCCCCCGAGAAAATCCTAGGCCTCACACTTCAAATGACCATAACTTATCAAAACTTGTAGTAATTGAACATCTGTTTATTACATCCCTTAGAGAATTAGAAGAGCTATCCAGTGATATAAAAATATATATTTTTGAGTGAAGCGTAGGAAAGTTATGAGCGTTACTGCAAAAAAACAACAAGATTTTTTAAAACATTGGTTGAGTTATATAGGGCAATGAAATGTTTGAGTTTATGGAATCGCATGTAAAATGTGTTCTCTTGGTAATTTCTTGATCTGTTCTTGTAGTTTCTTCGTAGCTTCTGCAAACTTCATGGTATGGACTTGATATATAGCTCAAAAGATGGGTCTCTCTGTGTGCTCTCTTTTGATACTAAAATATGTTTCATAGGTATAACTATAGGCAAGTTACTAGACCCGGGACCTCAAAAACTTGCCTCCCAAAAACCTCATCCAATATAACTTAAAATTTTAGTACGTGGTCAAGCGCGCGGGTGGAAAATTGAGGGCGTTGATTTTTAACGTAATCAATTTTCCACCCGCCACGCTTGACCACATACTTACATTTTCACGCCTAATGAAAAAGGTCATTGAATGCTCTAGGGCTTCCTCTAGCCACTGGTACCAATTTCAAATCTTTAGCACTTAGCAATCTGGAGTTATTTTGGATGAGGTTTTTGGGAGGCAAGTTTTTGAGGTCCCGGGTCTAGTAACTTGCCTATAGTTATACCTATATTATACCTATGAAACACATTTTTGTATCAAAAGAGAGCACACAGAGAGACCTATCTTTTGAGCTATATATCAAGTCCATACCATGAAGTTTACAGAAGCTACGGCGCTCTAAAGTTGTAACCACAAGTTAAAACAAATTTTTTAATGCAACTGTCTCCCCTTCGGTTGGCCTTTTCGGTTGGCCTTTTCTTAGATTCTTGAATCAAGATGAAGTGAAATTGCATAGACAAAAACCAACATAACTTCGGAATGGAGCATCCAATGCCTCTAAAACTTTGCAAATTGCTTGAGTATAGATACAAGAATAGCTTGAAAGAAAAAAAGGGAAAAAAGAGAAAAATCCAAAAAATCTAGTTTCTGTGGTACAGTCCCCCCTATAAGCTCGCGATGCCCATTCTAAGATTGATACAGGAAGCCCTTTCTATGATCAATGACCGACTGGTTAGATGAATTTTAGTGAAAAATATATATATACCACCAATCATGACTATGACTATAATAATATTGTACATAACAAATGTGTGAATGAATAAATAAATATAGATGAGTTTGAAATCGAGTGAGTCATTGAAACTTCTAAAGGAACATAAATCGTTCTGACTGTCTTTTCTTGCCAAACGTCTTCATGAACACCTAAGATGGCTCTCATGGTGTTCATCATCCCTCTCTCTCCCTCAAGATGGTCGTGAGGCCCTCTGCAGCTCTATGTACCTTGATGGACCATGGCCTGCGGTTGACCGCCCCAAACTGTGTCGCGAACTCGATATGACCCTCCAATCTCAACTATATAGGATATTGTTTGCACTAAGAGCCTGTTCACTATACCTTATGGCAGCTTCTTACTCTGTGCGTGCCTGGATGATGTTTCAAATTATTAATATCATGTGCTGTTTTTCCTGTGCCCTATGAAGCGATCGCCTCTCCAATCTCCCTGTCACTCAGCATCATATTCTAGTGGCACAGCATGGGAAGGCCTCTGGAGCTCTCGCAGAGCAGGTGGTGGGATCAGCTGGAACACAGGAAAGCTAACACCCTTTTGGCTCTAGCCTCTGCCTCCCTAGCATCTGCATTGGGATCCACCTAGCAGCGGGATGCTTCTTGCCCAAGACCCACCATGCTGAAACATTCTCAAACTGAAGCAGTAGCAGCTCAAGAAGACGCTTTCGCAATTATTGTGAAGCACAAGATTATTTTGTGAGCACACAATTCGAGGACATTCCTTGGCAAGAGTCAAAATAAATGGTTCTGATTTAATCTGGATTAGACTTTGGGGAGGCAAATACCTAAATTGTATGGAATATTGTTTGGGGGGGGGAGATGTTTACAAGAAGGGAGGGTGGGAAGTGACTGGTGATGGGATTCAATTCTCAAAAATTATAACAGAAGCAAAGAATATAAGAATATATAACTGCCACTGCCGTCTTCTCAAGCCAGTCTATGAAAGAGCGAGTTTTTTGAGCCAGACAAAGAAGCATCTAGTGATGCCCTCCCAAGCACACAGTGTCACTGACTCCACTCTCCAAAGTACGAGCTCACCAGGTCCCTAAAGAACTATTTGGATGACTATTATCGGACAATGGCTGAAATGTTTTGTGGGATGCGCCTGTTGTGATCCTCCGCAGGCGGGATGTTGGCACACATTGACTAGTGAGGATATGTATTTCACAATACATGAAGGAGGGCTTGTGTGTGAAGTAATGGCTGTAGCAAACAAGGAGAAGGACTCGAAGTGCCCTTCTCCATGGACTGCAAGAACACCAGTAGTAAGCCAAGGACAGTAATAGTGACGTCATTCCTGTACACTTCCAGCTTCAATGTTGTGTTAGGTACATGCTGCCTTGGTTACGATGCTAGTTACCCTGTGTGTGTGCAGAATTGACATTGTTCTTCTTCAGTGATAGCTAGAACAGCACTTCACAGAGCAGCATGAAATACATGCCTGAGACTTCCACCAAGGTGCTAAATACCTGGAGTTTGCAGTGGAGCATACTTGAACAGTCTTGTTCTGCCACACCCATTTGAGAAATTTTGATTTATTTTGTGCAGTCACTGGACCTAATGTGTGGTTGTCTCTCCCCGTGTGTGTGCAGGCAGTCCCAGTTATGGCAGCTTTCGGGAAAGCCTGAAGATGCCTTTGAAGAAAGGTGTGAGGAATGTAATCGTTTGGTTTAGGGTCAATGCTGGCTAAATTGTTATTGTGGGTGGAGTTAGTTAACTATAAAAATATAATTTTAAGAGCAGATATTTTCAATTATTATTTAAAATAATATTAATAATATTTAATATTAAGAAATGTGGGTGGAGTTAACCAAAGTGTTCGCAATTTTAAATTATTATTAAAAATAATATTAAGAAGCGCCTACCCCTATGTGTGGGGTTGTGGGTGGAGTTTCCCTGATCTGCCTAGCTGCTTCCTGGTTCTCCTCCCTAGCTTCTACTTCCAGTACTGCTTCCAAAGGCTTGTTGTCGTCATGACCACACTCCCTCACAGGCAGTAGCAGCAGTAGCTACTAGTCACGAGGTCGAAGAAAGGCTGCAATGGAGTGTTTGTCGCACGAGAGGCAGGTGCCCCTTTTCTCTGCTCTTCTTAACTTAGGAAGAAGGAAAGATATAAGTGGGATTTGTTGTCAAATGAGCAGTGACAGGAAGGGGGAAAAATAGCACACAGATTTATTTTTGTCAATGTCAAGAAGGAGTTCAACTAGAATATGTTATTATCTAGTAGTGAATGCTAGGATTGAGTGGCAAGCGAGAAAGAGTTTGAGGAGGTTGATGAACCCACTAACTGTTTTATAGTTATATAGCGGATTGTGGGTAATTACTAGGGTGGGGGTTGGGGAGGGGGGGGGTCATGGATTTCAATTTAAATTTGTGTATGTGGGGGGAAATCTAAAAAAAATTTTTTTTTTTAAATAAACTTGTTAATTACGCATGATAACTTCCCACTTGTCAATTTGGGCTTGAAAAAATCTGGTAACGATGAATTATTTCGACGTAGAGGGTGTGGATAGAGGCTACAGCATCTATAAGAAAAAATGGGGTTGCTGCATTAGGTGGGCAGCTGCAATCTGGAGGTGTAGTTTGTCACGTTCTCAGGAAGATATCTTCAGTCTGTGCTCTATGTTCATGATAAGGTGGAGCGATTCATTGCATAGTTACGGGTGCTAGACGACAGGTTGTCTTTTTATCATTAGTAATGTAGAGGGACTGCCATGGCAAGAGAAAGTTAGCTACAGAGCTAATGGTCAGCTCAATTGGAGGAGTAATTTCCTAGAGCCACGCAGGGGAAGGAGGGCGGGGTGGGGTATTCACATGCGGACATTTTTCGCAATAAATACAGATATTCTATGAATAGTTTCATGAGATATGTAGACCGTTTACCATCACATTAAAGGGCATCGGCTCGCAGTAATATGCGAGATTTTTTAACCACGAAAAACTACAAAAAGCATGTCAGCCATTCCATGCACTGTCCATTCTCATTTGCCTGTGCAGCGCACGCAGCCAGGCCAGTCTAGCATCGAACCTGCTGCCGTTTGGACTGTGCCATTCTCTCGGTCATTCTCTTAACTGTGATGACCATTCCCGGTTTACGTACATAAGCCCACATTATTTAGTTGTTATTATTGAGGGTCAATAGCAATTTTACTAAGAGAAAGGTCAGAAGCTCTAGTGCACTGTAAGAGATATAGCTATGTACATGCAAAGCTGAAGCTGTGGCGGACTTGTAGTAGCGAATTAGTCTACCACAGCTAATATTGTGTGACTTCTATGTTTGTGAAGGCTCATGATAGCAGCGTTCTCCCCAGGACTTGTGTCAGGGATATGGGCATGTTATGGATGGAATAGCAGACTAATAAACCAAGATGGTCGGTGTTTTTTTGTCTTGTATCCATTATTGTGTTTACAGGTTGCAGGAGGTGCACTGGACCAGACATAATATTGCTACATGTAAATGTAAAAGAGCTATGAATCAGTACACTATCTTGCAACAAGCAGTACATAATCAATTGACATACATATTCTACAAACTAGACTGAAGCCTGAATACTCATATTATAATAGTGAATATATGAAATATTTCATGGGTGAAGTAACTGGCATGTAACTGTTTACATGATGATTCTGGAAGAAATGGTTTCATAAACACCAAGAGAGAGAGAGAGAGACAAAAGGAGACTATTTAAGTGGAAAGTGATACAATCTCTCGTAGGCACTGCCCCATCACCCTAAACCCAAGTTAGCCTACCATGATGTAGCACCCGATCTTCGCATGCTTCTCGAAGTTATTCCTTGTCATGCAAGACAAGTCGATCCATGTCGCTCAGCCGACAGGCCTACAACATGTTATAGGCAGAGGGAACACACCATACCTTGCCCATCCTCCAACTCTACATACAGCGATCGTTCAATTTCCATTATTTTATCAATGCTAGCCTTCCTGTTATTGTGCTCTGCTCTGCTAGGGACACCCCTTTCTGGACTCTTACGCATCGGTAAATCTCACTCACGAGAAGGAAGTGTCTGTGGAGCTAGAACTGCTGAAAATGTTTCACTAACCACGCCCACAGTATGCATAAATTAAATTCTATTGCATCATCAATTTCACTTTAAACTGTAATAGTACAACAGTATGACGTATCGGTCGATATGCCTTCAAATTCGGTAATTTGCTTAAATACTCTGGCGGGAACACGCTATATACCTGCATAAACACTTTCTTCCATTGTGGTACTTCTTCTCACCCCTTGAAAGTGATGTATTCTGTCGTTACTGAATCTATCACCTCTATGGAATAGTACTAACCCTCAGTAGGACAGCGATAATTTGACAGTATAGGTAGTAAATATTTGGTGTCCCCATAGCCCTAGCCCTAACTTCCAGCCCTAACCCCACCTGCAACCCTAGCTGCTGTGGAGTTATCCCTTTGCCCTTCCCTACCTGCCATCGCTTTATCACCGTCCCTAGCCATAGCTGCTATAGCTGAGAGTAACTGCTGTGCCTATATTTAGCATTCTAGCTGTGTGTACATACGTACATTGACAGAAGTCATTTACTTAACACTTCCCCCAGTGAGTTTATTTGGGAAAAAATTAAAAATTGACCATTAAGTACAAATAAATTGATATTAAATCAGAGGTTAACAATAGTCCCTAGCAACCATATACCACAAGATAGCTCTACTGTTGGACATTATTGTGGTCAATTCATGTTGCTTGGTTACCAAACCACACATGTATGAATATCATTATACTGTTGTTTAATATTAAAAAAATATTAAAATTGTATTGTGGATTATAAATATCAGCCAACTTTAGGAACAACTGATATATGCTGTGGTATGACAGACGTTTCCCTGTATAACAGAGAGGACATAATTTCTACTGTATAGAATTCCCACCAATATTATTGATACAATTCCCATAACCAATAATAACCAATAATATTGATACAATGTACACAGAATCAAAGAGCAATTATACAATAAAATACTCTGTAATTACATACTCATAGTCTGATATACAAGTGTCCTCGTGCAGTAAGACTAGCACTGGATGAAGGTAAGGGGGAGAGTTGAACATTCCTACTTCTGAGAAAAGTACGTCCTCGTGTAGGTCTACAAGACGAGCGTCCTCATGCAGTATGGATGAAGAGAGTGGGGTAGGTGTGTTTGCATCACTATCTTTATCAGAACTCATCTGAACGTGGGGAAGCTGTGCCATGGTATTATCTCCGTCATGGTCCATCACTTGCTCCATCAAACCTGAACATGATAGAGTTGTTATTCGTCAACTTATTAGACAAGTCAAGGAATCAAGTCAAGGAATCAAGTACAGCTAGAACTATAAAGGAAAGTAGGCTATTACACAGGTGTAGCTAACATGATTTAGCTAGCTCCTCAGACTATCAGGCTTTATAAATAGCTAGCAAAGTACATTGACTGACCAGGAGGACTACCAGGATCAATGCCTTCGCCTCCAACAGCCATAGCTTTGTCCATACTGCCATGGTTTCGATTGGAAAAGTCTCTGCCGAGTAGCTCTACTTGGTCACGATCCAAACTGGGCTGTCCACGGTAGGCATAGATAGCTTCACTCTCCCCTTCCTCAGATTCATCGTCAGATAACCCGAAGTCGTCGAAGTTGTCGTCCAGGACCGCTGTGAGCACCTCATCAAAAGATAGCCATTTTAAATTCTATGGCAGAATTGACCCCTTGAACTTTACGGCGGGATTTCCCTAGTTACCATGGCGCTATTGCTGTATAATTTTGAATGTAGCTGCAGTTAGAATAGCGCATTTTTGTTTTGCAAAACAACCCAATGATTGATTTTTTATGATTTTTCGAAAGCAATTACGCCATATGGCGCTTACACCGGGAAAAGAGTTAAGGGAGAAGCAGACCTCTTTTTTGTTTTCTTCTTTCACTTATATGTATACTAACTGTGTTTCAAGTTACAGCTCATTATTGTCAGCAACTCTTGAGTTGTGATCCTTTTTATGCTGCCATTTCCTTAATTAAATACCAGTTGAGAAATGGGTCGAGAAGATGAATGACGAGGCTTCCCAAAGAAGTGCATATAAATGTTTCCAACTCAGGGTCATTTTTTCCCCCACATTTTTCCCCCCACAATAAATGTAATTTTTATATCATCTGAATTGTTGTCTTTTGTCGTACTGTATGGATGATGATTTAGAGAGTCCTGTGTGTGTGTGTGTGTTGAGAATGGGCTAGTATGTTTTCTTTAAAAGACCAGACACAGGCTGGAAACTGTGGTTTACCACATATATTTCCACACATTCATGCTGTGGTCTGATTATATAACAAATGTAGCCAATGCAAATGTAGTATATTTCCGGTGGTATCGTTAAAAAAAAAATATATATATTTTAAAACATAAATGTTTATCTTTTGGAATTGCAGGTTGGGAAACCATCCCCCAAACTCATTATACATTGCTACTTTCCAGCATCAAGTCTTGAATGACTATGATTGATAGAGCTGTAATAATACCACAGATGAGATTTTTTTACAAGTTGTTCATGTGAAGGAATGCTAACAAAACATTGTGGTTACAACTTTGGAGGTCTGCACACTTCACTGGATATTAGTAGTTCTCTGTGTGTGCTCTCTTTGGACATTATAAGTATAACTTGCTAAAGTTACTTGCAACCAAAATGGGGGCCCCTTAAAATCTTGAGTGTCTGAACTGGTTGTAGTTGTGGTTCCTGCCAGTTGAAATTGTTATTGAAATTGTTATCTGTGGCTAGGCAAGTGTGAGCACTGGAAATCTATTTTCTTGCAGACTGAAAAAAATATGATTTTAACAACCATGCTAACTACCTGGTCACATTTTAGCGCCTCCTGTGATGTTTCAATAGATGGTGAGGGATATTTACGTATTGGTGGACCTAATGGACTGAACTTACAGCGATGTAGTAATTAACCCTTAATTTCCCAAGTTATTTTAGACCTATGCCAGTGTTTTTACTCTAGCTTACTTATCTCCTTGCAGGTACAAGATAAAGCAGTTAAAATAATTCTACAACTGTGCGAAGGATGGTACTATCCATTGGCATTGTCATGTGATTGAACCATAATGTTCTAATTACTAAAGAAATAATTTCTTCCTGATAATTAGAGGGGGAAAGATTTATAATTAATTTGGGCACATAATCATGTTAAATATTTTTTGATATGAGGAATACTCACACTACACTAACAATAACCAAAGACAGTAATAAGATTTATGTGATTTACATACATCAACACAAAAATGTGGAGTATATGGTAGTTGAGGGAGAGAGGCGATCGAACTGGACTCACTGCTAAAAATATATAGAGAATATTCTAGAATGAACTTTGACACTTGAAATTTTTTCAGCTGCTTCCTGGGTCTATCCTGTGTCAAAATGCAATATTTTAATACTGATGCATTATAATGAAAAATAATAGTGCAATAAGTTGTCCTGTTGTCTATGGGGTGGGAAATTAAGGGTTAACTCTAATTTGATTTTCTTGCACCTGCCCTCCCCCCTCCCTCCAAAGTGCCACAGCTGTTGGTGCTGTGTTTCACAGTTTCCGTGATATTTGGCTGTGCCTTAGTATTCCCTACTGCCCTTAATTTCAAACCTATTGTTGTTGAGATGCAGTTTGGTACGTACAAAAGCTACACTAAGATTAAGCAAAACTAGATCTATAGCAAAACCTACGGCATAGAAATCCATTGCGGAGTGTCCCCTTTCTCTGTGGCATGTGGTCCTAAAGTATATGCATAGGTACCTCTGCAGCTTTCCTCAACAGAGGAGCGCACAAGCCTGGGAGAAAAAGATTATTAAGTATTATATTATTATTAAAATATCGAGTGTATAATTTGCATTTAAAATATTATTATTATTATTATTATTATTATTATTATTATTATTATTATTATTATTATTATTATTATTATTATTATTATTATTATTATTATTATTATTATTATTATTATTATTATTATTATTATTATTATTATTATTATTATTATTATTATTATTATTATTATTATTATTATTATTATTATTATTATTATTATTATTATTATTTGCGATTTTTCTATATTTGTGCCTGTACTTATGGTGGTCTTATTGTTCAAATACTCATAATCGAATCTCTTGTTCTCTGTACAGGTTCTATGTGTGCCATTGCAGTCTTCCTGCTAGTAGTCGCAGTCTCCACAGCAGTTTTGGCTAGCCTTCTGTTGGGCACAGTATGGATACATCTGATACGACTTCCTGACCCTTTAAAATCCCCAATTCGGCAAGCATCGACTGTCATCCTGGGCGACTTCAACAGTTTCTACTATGATAAAGTTTACGTTGGTATCGACGAAGAAAGTTTGTCCAATGACACTCGTGATTTCGACTATAGCATTGATATTTATGGCATCAAAGGTGCCTGTGTCGATATCCACAAACATGGCGTCTACAGTTACGTCATGCACGTAGTTGTGACGGAGAGGAACATCAGCCATTTCATCCCAGTGTATGCTCTGAGTGGTTCTGTTTTCAACTATCAACTCCATGGAAGCACGTCCAATGTGTCTTCGAAGAACAAGTTTGTTGAGGTGTGCCTAAATAGGGGTTCTAGCTACAAAGATGGGGGGAAATTGGATTGCGTCAAAATGCCCCTGTTCAATAATGGTTTAGGCCGATACGAAATCACTGATCCTGGTTACTACTTTTTCACTGTGCATCCTCTGGACGGCATGGCAGAGTATTCGCTAAATGTCTCGGGAACCATCAAGAAGATTCATGTTAACACCAACGAATTGCTGGGGTGTGGTCTGAATAGGTCAAGTCACACCTGTCATCTCACGCTTCCAGCCAAGGAGAATGCTTACTGTCTTCTGGCCGAATTCTACAAGCTGCCCCATCATTTCATGCTCGCTGAACTTGATGTGAGAGTGGAGAAGACAAGAGCATCATACCTTCTCGGGATCTCACTGCCACCTCTGATTGTGTTTGTTCTGCTTGTGTGTTTAAGTGGCTTTGGAATTGTTTGCATCAAGTGTGCCTGTAAGCATCGGAGGAACATGCAGACTTGGCACACGCTGACCTACAGTATATGAGTGTGGATTGTTCATGCATGCAGACATGATACATGAAAAAAGTATTTTTGGTTTTTTAAAAATAATATATTGAATTGATTTATAGAAACCTGATGATGAGGAAACTTAAGTATACACATTGCAACACATCTTGAGCTATTTATATATGAACAAGTTTTAAATATTTAACAAATTTAATCATGTCCTATATAATTCATATTATGCTCCGGATATCGCCCCCACCCCCTCCTTTTCATGACTTGATAGTGGTTTCTGAATTAGCACATTGTTTTCTCTCGAGTATTGGCAACAGTTGGACAGGAGGCCTACAGAATGGACCCAAGACAGGGGTCTTATTCATCATGTTCTCTATCATGGAGCAATATAGATAATAAATATGTATGCACATATTCAACAAAATAGTTGAGGTCTGCTTCATAATCAATCTTAGCTGTCAAAATCTGCTGTTTCATCATTTGTAAACCTTGACCTGCTGTTGAACCAATCTTCCCCAGTGAGATCAACTATCCTTACTGACTTATGATTAGTGTATGATGGAGCCAGGTTTAGTGACTTTGTATATACGAGAAATTTCAATGGAGACCTTATTATCCTCATGTTTGGTAAAGGGTCTGGCTGAGATATAGGAAGGCTGTGCATAAAAAATGACAAAACGCTGTTTCCCCCTGTATACATATATACACATACACACACACATACACACACATACATACACATATATACATACATATACACATCACACACATACATGTGTATATACTAGCTTAAAAACGATCCTGGTATTGTTAACATGTCTCTAGCCATTGTCCTACCCTCACGATAGCTGCAGGCCTAACACTATACACTGAGGTGTCAATTATTTAAGCCAAGATTGTATTGGGTGTCGAGCAGAGGCATGTAAAATGTATGGGTGGAAGTCAAATGTTATATATTGTTAGAGAGTTAACTTCTGTGAGGTTTTGATAGAGTAGCACTCCCATGTAGACCTTAGTCAAGAGTTGCACTCTGTTGACTTGATATATAGCCAATCATGGGCAGAGACCCTTTACTACGCACTATTACCTACATGTATGCGCATGCTCACACTAATATACTTCATTACTGCGTGCATTGTTAACTGACAGAAACCTACTTTTGTATCTGGTCAAATCGGGGCACAAAGAGATCTTGGATCTTATCTATGCACGCAGTAATCAAGAGCCCGCCACAAGAGGTATGGACGAGAGAAGGTGCCCCATCGATGGATGCGAGTACCTGATACCCGAGGGGGCGATGGCAAACCCAGCGCTGGCAGCCACCCACCTGTCTGGTCATCTCATGAACCACAAAGGGCAGGAGAAGGACCGATCAAAAGTCGAAGCCGTGAAAAGACCGACGATATCAGCAGCAGGTACAACACAAGACTGGCTGTACTTCATGTCCAGGTGGGGTGACTACCTGCAAGCCACCAAGGTGCAGGGGGCCGAGAAGGCCATCCAACTGTTAGAATGCTGCGACCCGGGCCTAAGGTGGGACCTCCAGAGGATGTGGTTTTGTCGGGGCTGCCAGTTGATGCCATTGTGGCTGCCATCAAGGTGCTAGCAGTTAGGATTGAAAACCCAACGGTGGCAAGAGACCGCCTGCGCACAGTATGTCGCAGGAGAATGTGAGGGCCTTCGGGGCCCGCCTGAGAGGGCAAGCAGCCACATGCCAGTACAGCAAGCAGTGCACATGTGGAGTGATTGTGGACTACACGGAAGAAAACGTTGCTGACGCCCTCGTCACAGGCCTGGCTGATCAAGAGATCAAGCAAGGCATCTTGGGAGAACCCAACCAGCCACTGAGAGCCATGGCCTACGTTGAATCGAAGGAGATCGCGAAGGTGTCGATATCTCAGCTGGACCCCAACAACTCGGTCAACGCCTTAAGGAGCAAGTACAAGAAACTGCCAAGGCAAGGACAACCACTACCGGACGTGGACGACAGCAGATGCTACTTCTGTGGAAAGACCGGACACGGGAAATGCCCAGCACTCCCTACGCGGAGCACCGAGTGCAAGGCATTCGGGCACAAGTGCAGCAACTGTGGCAAGACGAATCACTCAGAAGCTGTTTGTAAGTCAAAGCCCCCACCTAGACCGGGGACAGAAAATGCTGTATTTGATCAAGTATGTAATGTTTCAACCCATGGGGCTAACAAGCATCATGCTCTGGACCACCACATCTTCAACAGCAAGACTGACAAGTGGGAGAAAAGATGGTCCCTCCCCCAGCCCAACTAGAAAACTAGTGGCGAAACTACTCCCAGACGACTTCCTCAACGACCACGTCGGGCTGTGATCAACATTGATGGCATGGCTGACACTGGATGCCAGAGCTGTCTGGTCGGGACTCACATCCTCCAGAAACTCTCCAGAAACTGGGAATCTCCAAAGCTGACTTGATCCCTGTCACTCAGAGGATGCAAGCCGCCAACAACAGTGGCATCCGGATTCTGGGTGCCATCCTCGTTGAGTTCAAACTCTCGGGCATTGAGCCTTGCTCCAAGCAGATGGTTTATGTGACCCCCAACGTCTCTCGCTTGTTCCTAAGCAGAGAGGCGTGCTCTGACTTGGGTATGATCCCCCGAGGATTCCAATCCACAGTGGTGGGTGCAACCTCCAGCGTCATGCTACCTGAGAAGAAGAAGTCGGAACCAACGAAGCAAGACAACAAGCGTCCTTGCAACTGCCCGACCCGCTCACAACCGCCCCCGGGACCTATCCCACTACCTGTGCCAGCCACAGAGGCTAACAGGGGCGTCCTGGAACAACACCTGCGTACAATCTTCAAAGCTTCGACGTTCAACACTTGCTGCCACCAACGCTCCCCATGATGGCCAGTCCCCCCCTGAGACTTAACATTGACCCAGAGGCCACACCTGTCATGGCTCACAAGGCAGCTTCTGTGCCTGTGCACTGGGAAGGCAAGGTGAAGGAGCACCTGGACCGCGACGTCCGCCTCGGAGTCATAGAGAAAGTCCCCATCGGAACCCCTGACACTTGGTGCCAGAGGATGATGATTGTGGGTAAATCAAATGGCCGTGTGATAGACTTCCAGCCATTGAACGCCCATGCTACTCGAGAGACTCATCACACCAAGTCCCCTTACCACCAAGCTCGAGACATACCCAGGCAGATGAAAAAGTCGGTGTTCGACGCTTGGAACGGATATCATTCCGTTCCATTGCATCCAGAGGACACCCACTTCACCACATTCATCACTGCCTGGGGAAGATACCATTACCTCACCGCCCCCCAGGGGTACAAGGCTTCAGGTGACGGGTACACTGCCAGATTCGACAATCTGGTCGAAGACATCACGAACAAAACAAAGTGCATCGACGACACTCTGAAATGGTCTGCGGACATAGAGCAAGCATTCAACGACGCTGTCCTCTGGCTAACGAGATGTGGCACCAATGGTATCACCCTCAACCCGGATAAATTTCAATTCGCACAAGACACAGTGCAATTCGCTGGTTTCGAAATCAGCATGTCCACCGTCAAGCCAGCCAGGAAGTTTAATAAAGCCATTGCTGAGTTCCCCACCCCATCCTCTACAACTGATGTTCGCTCGAGGTTTGGCCTGGTAAATCAGGTGGCATACACCTCCCGCGCCACTACAATGGCTCCCTTCAGGGACTTGCTGCAACCATCCACGAAATTCACTTGGACCACAGAACACCAGGAAGCATTCGAGGAATCCAAGCAGATCATCATTGAGCATATCAACTAGGGTGTGGAGATTTTTGAGAAAGACAGGCCTACGTGCATAGCCACCGACTGGAGCAAGATCGGCATCGGCTACTGGATGTTTCAGAAACATTGTGCATGCCCCACCAGAAAGCTCTTCTGCTGCAACGACGGCTGGAGAATCACTCTGGTCGGGTCCAGATTCACCCATGCAGCTGAGTCCAGGTATGCAGCAATTGAAGATGAAGCCCTGGCCGTAGCCAAGGCACTAGAGAAATGTCGCCACTTCATACTCGGATGCAGAGAGCTATACGTCACAGTTGACCACAAGCCTCTTGTGAAGATCTTCGGTGACAGAGCCCTCGCAGACATCACCAATAGCCATCTTCGTAATTTGAAAGAAAAGACGCTGATGTACGACTTCACATCCCCAGAGTGAGAAACAGCACTTCTGACGCTCTATCCCGATACCCTACAGGCTCACACAGCCCCGACAAGTTGTCTCTACCTGATGTGGTGTCGGCCCCACCTCCCATGATCCCCCTGGCACTCATGGCCGGACTATTAGTCGACCAGCCGGACGAGGAAGACGAGGAGGATTTGATTGTCACACTGTGTTCAGTCATGAATTCGATGGTTCAAATCACCTGGCAGCTCCTAAAGGAACAAACGACCACGGATGACACCATGCAGCTTCTGCTACAAACCATTGAAGAAGGATTCCCCGAGAAACCGGCAGACACGCCAAAAGAAATCAGGGAATACCACATCCACAGATCCCAACTCTACTCCACAGATGGGGTGGCGGTTTACAGGGATCGAGTTATCATCCCTGTGAATCTCAGGGAAGACTGCCTGAAAGCCCTACACTCAGCCCATCATGGTGTCACAATGATGCTATCCAAAGCCGAAGCATCCATATTCTGGCCAGGCATCGCCGCGGACATTTCACACCACAGGTCAACCTGCAGCAAGTGTAACGAGATGTCGCCATCACAATCATGACTCCCTCCTACACCCCCGGTTCTACCCACAAGGCCGTTCCAGAGCATTTGTGCAGACTATTTCCACAACAAAGGCCACACTTATGTGGTCATTGTGGATCGATACTCCAACTGGCCCATTGTGGAACGCTTGTGCAATGGGGCTACTGGGGGGGCCCATTGTGGAACGCTTGTGCAATGGGGCTACTGGCCTGGTAGGGAACTTGCGATCCATATTCATAACCTTCGGCATTCCAGAAGATATCACGACCGACGGGGGTCCTGAATTTACTGCCTCTGTGACAAGGAAATTCCTCGCCGACTGGGGCGTCCACCACAGGACCAGCACTGTGTCAAATCCACATGCCAACTGCCGAGCCGAGATCGGAGTGAAGACTGTCAAACGTGCACTCGCGGGTAATACACCCGACAATGGAGACCTCAACACTGACTCATTCCAGAAAGCGATGCTCGCGTACAGAAACACTCCTGACCCTGTCACAAAGATATCCCCTGCCATCGCTATGTTCGCCCGCCCTATTCAGGGCCTGCTACCTGTTCTCCCAGGCAAACTCAGACTCCACGACTACTGGGACCGCCTCCTGGACGACAGAGAGAAGACGATGGCTGATCGTGGATCCAGGGAACACGACAAATGGTCCGAACACTCGCCCCCTCACCCCTCTCATGGTTGGAGACAAGGTCAGGGTGCAAAACCAGTCAGGTATATTCCCCCGTCGATGGGACAAACTCGGCATCGTCACTGAGGTTAAACAGTTCCACCAATACTGGGTTCGCATGCTCAAATCAGGCCGTGCCTCCCTACGGAACAGGAAATTCCTCCGCAAGTGCTCCCCCTCCACTTCCCTTGTGGTCCCCGCATTTCAGAATGTCAGTGCTCCTCCGGTACATACCACTCTGCCCGACCAAGTAGTCGAGAGCCCCTCCATACCTGTGCCTGCCTACATCCCTGATACCACTCGGATCGTTGACCCTCCAACTCCATCTCCACCTCCACCTTCACCACAGTCTCCAGCGTCAGCACCTAAGCTTCAACGGACACCGTCCAGCCCGGTGCCAACCACCACTAGACGACTACTCACGACCCCTCCACGATGCCGCTCTAGTAGGAAATGTGTACTGGATCATCGGCCTAATTACAAAGACTAATATAGGCCTGGGGGAGATAGCCAATCATGGGCAGAGATCCTTTACCTAATGCCCTTTACCCACACACTATTACCTACATGTATGCGCATGCTCACACTAATATACTTCATTACTGCGTGCATTGTTAACTGACAGAAACCTACTTTTGTTTGTGGTCAAATCGGGGCACAAAGAGATCTTGGATCTTATCTAATATAATTATGTGAAGTCTGCAAGCTGCGTTGACTATTGTGAGTGAGGGATGTGTGGTTATAATGCAGTGAATATTTCCTTTATGTTAGTGTATATACCTTTGGTATTTATAGAAATATATGGCATCTATATACCTGTAGATTTCCTCCAATGAGAATGAGTGGCGAATGAAGTTGTGTAGTTGTCTTGTCAAGGGTGCTCTTGGTGACTCAACATATTGTTCCCTGTACTTACTGATTTAGCTTAAAAGCCTGAAGAGGCTCGTCGCTGGAATCAGCTATATATATATAAGCCCAGTACAAGATGACACATCTCTGTCCTAACCTACAACCCATCATTATCTCTTCCACCATTCACCAATATAATCTCCTTCAATCTCACAATTAACCTCCCCACATCCTCTGACCACCATCCCTCTGACTTGTCTGTAATCTTTTCCCTTCCAATTCCTTTCTCCGCTGCAGCCAAAACTGTCTCCTTCCACCTAACCCACACCTCTACAACTATGTTTCTTTCCAACTCTTGCTCAAGCTCTCTCACCTCCTCTTCACACCCCATGAACATTTCCTCCACTGTCTCCTGATACTCCTCCCAGTCTAGCATATTGTCAACTCTCCATTTAATACGCTCTCTTCTCACTTGTACCTCTCTCCTACCCCACATAATATAATGTTATCATCCGACCCCACATCCAGATTGCCTGAGTCCTCAACTACCACCCTAGCTACATCCATGTCCTCACTAAATAACATATAATCTATGACCGACTTTCTCTCCACACATTCCCACATCCACCTACCCTCACAGCACTACAACTCGTTCCCTATATCCAGACCTCCAACCCTAACCAACACTGGAAACTCCTTTCATTACTGTTTGGGTGGCCCTCCACCCCTAATCCAATCTCCCACCACCCTCCCCTCCCCTTTCCCCACCACATTTTCCATACCGACTTCTGAACATTTTCTTCTTCCCTTTAGGAAATTTCCTCTTACATAGCCTTCATTCCTCACCACCTTAGCTTGTCCTATGCCGTCCACCACCTTCTCTGTATTATCTTATATACCCTATGGTTCAACTTCCTCTACAACCCCCAACTGGTTTAGCTTACTCCCCAAAACTTCAATCCTTCTCTTCTTATATTTAGCTTGTTTTCCAACTCTTCCACCACTACACTCCCTTTTCATTATATTAAAGAAACCAGCATATTCCAGTTGCTTTAGCACCTCCCACAACATCAGCTGTATTGTCTTAGTAGTACTGTATTATTTACATAATGAGGTGTTGGGTACAGTCACCCTCCGCATTTTAAGGGCAAGTTATTATTTGTCGACTAAAGTCGCCAAAAAGAAATGAAACAAGAATTTACCAGTAGACAGCAAATATTTACAGGACACTTGACTATATGAACTCAAAATATATTAAAAAAATTAAGTGATACTGGTCTCCATTGGTAAAAGGTCTAAAAATGTTTGTTGTCTACTGGTAAATTCTTGATTCATTTCTTTTTTGACTAGTCATATATTTTTTGCTTTTACATTTTTTGTCATGTTACTATATAGTCAAGTAGCCACGTTGGAGAAGTTGGAAGTGTATACATAGATACAGAGATACACATACAGAGATAGATAGATACATTCATACATAGATACACAGATACACAGATAGAGAGATACTCAGATACAGAGATACATAGATACACAGATACAGAGATATACAGGTACAGAGATAGAGATACAGAGATACATAGATACATAGATACACAGATATATACATTTATAGATAATATAGATATATAATATAAGGTACATAAAAGGATGAATACATAGATACAAAGATAAATATATACATAGATATAGAGAAACATAGATACATAGAGATACGCTACGTATAATAGATACGTAAATACATAGATACAGACATCCATATATTTGGATACAGAGATACATAGAAAAGTGGATACATAGATATGTAAAAGATAGGGATATAGATCTATAGATATAATGATACATAAATAAATATAGAGATAGATAGATGTGGAGATACATGTACATAGACACACAGAGATACATATATAGATACATAACTCCTGTCCACACTGCACTTAAACCAATGCGCATTTGGTCAGAGAAAACGACTAATGCGCATTCGTCACCAAAATATACTTTACGAAGCAAAAATTATCAGCCAACCTAAAAAGGGGAACCATAACCTAGTGTTAATTTTTTTGTTGCGGTTACCACTATTTGGCTCCGTAGATTCTGCAAACTTCATGGAATGGACTTGATATATAGCTAGCTCAAAAGATAGGTCTCTCTCTGTGCTCTCTTTTGATACCAAGTACTGGAGCTAAAGTGGTGGTACCTCAAAAACATGAGTGCCTGATTTCTCTGCATAAATATCTCCAGATTGCCAAGTGCTAGAGAGTTTAAATTAGCACCAGGGCTAGAGGAAGCCATACTACTACAATCATCAGGTGCTAAAACTTAAGTACATGGTCAAGCACCTGGTTGGAAAAATAATTTCGTTTCTATTTTCCAACTGCATGCTTGACCGCACACTTAAGTTTTAGCACCTGATGATAAAAAACTCGTGAGTACGGCTTCCTCTAGCCACTGTGTCTCTAGCACTAAGCAATCTGGAGATTTATGCAGAGAAATCAGGCACTCAGGTTTTGTGGGAATCACTTAAGCTTCAGTAACTTGGATATAGTTTTACCAAATATTTTAGTAGCAAAAGAGATCACACAGAAAGAGCTATCTTTTGAGCTATACATCGAGTCCATAGCATGAAGTGTGCAGAATCTATGGAGCTATTAAAGTGGTAACCACAAGTTTTTTAAAAAGATTTACTAGTTTATGGTTAGTCTCCCTTATCTATAAATCAGTCAAAATCATATACTGTAGATGTAGTTGAGAAGAAGTTTGTTTTTGCATCCTTTTCTTGCTGATCAGCTACCTACAGATGCACAGGAAACATTATCTGCAGAGAAGAAAGAGGAGAGAACTGAGGGAAAGGTAGAAACTATACTGTTCAACTGTTTATCTGGTTGACTTTATATCCGTCTAGGCCAACTGATGGGACTAGATTTGTTGAGACCGTCGAACCGTACTCTGTCACGAGTATAAAACTTCTCATTCTTCTATCACGTGATGTAATAATCTGTCACAATCAATACGTAACGATGATGTAATGTCTATGCATAATAATCAACGTGACTGATATAGTGTGTGTGATTAGTAATATAATACTTGAACATTACATCTCTCCTTTTTTTCTTAATTTAATATCTTAACATAATGAAATGTTCTAATGACTTACTGTTCATAAATATTATGACCAAATCGATGAAAAGGTTGTTTCATCCTGGTAGGGTATTTTCTGTTCTGTGTCGGAGGAACTTGATTCACTGGACGCATATTTTGTGGGGAATTTCCTTGTGGTGGAGTCTCGTTGTCATCTTCCAGCGTATCTGACTCATACTCATCTTCTGAGAGATCTGAACATTCGATATTCGAACTAATCTTTTGGAACTGAGAAATGTTTCGTGTAACATACTTTCCGTTCCTGATCGCTGTGATCCATTTTTTTCTCACTATTTGGAAAGGTGATGGATCAAACTTTGTGCTGAACTTGTTCTTCTTTCGCTGACGTAGGAGAACTGTTTCACCAATGTTAAGACTTGAGATTTGAGCTCGGGCTCTTCTGTCTGCATGCTCCTTCATTCTCACTTTGGCTCGTTTATCTTTTTGTTTAACTTCCACATCATTTCCTAGAGTGTCAACATCCATTTCCACTTGGGGAAGCTTGGTTTTAATCTTTCTGTTGAACAGTAATTCAGATGGGGAAACTCCAGTTGTGCAGTGTGGTGTTGCTCTGTAATTCAACATGAATCGGTACATATCTTTCTTCCAATCTCTTCCTTCAGCATTCGATGAACGAATTGCTTTTGTGAGGGGTTTCATAAAGTTCTCTGCTTCTGAATTAGCTTGTGGCCACAATGGAGTAATCTTCTGGTGAGATATTCCATTCTCTTCGATATAAGCTTTAACCCTTCTACCGTTGACTTTATTTTGAAAAATTACAAAAAATTGACTTGCATAAACATATGCAATGCTATTTCAGCAAATGTTGATTAAAGTCCTTAGCAACCATAGTTCACATGAAAGCCCTTGTAATGACCAACATTGTGATAACCTACAGTTGCCATAGAAACAAACCACAATGCCATGAATCTAATTAGAAGTTTTGAGTTCTGGTTTCACAGATAATTAACAATTGTAGTAATATGATCTATGTACGTGCACACACGTATATGGCCTATTTCATTTCCCCCTCTAGTATGGTATATAATCAAGGTGTTTTCAGCCACTCAGACAGTGATACTGACCAGCAACATACAAGAAGACATCTTTGTGCCACACTACCACACACTACCACAATGTAATGTATAGACACCATCTAGGAATATATATTTTCACATTTCATTTACTCTTATAACACTTGGTACACAATGTATGTAGCATCAAACATGACTGGTACAAGAAGCCATTGAGGTATCCAAATGAATACTGGAAGTTACTTGACTATGTGTACTCAGACGTGCAAGTTGACTACTCCTAGCTCTACTACTGTCCCTAGTTCTGTGACTACGCTGACCAACAGGCCTTGAATGAGTATGAACCAAAGGAGTACGAACTCCACAAGAAGTGGCTATGAGGAAGGTGACAGTGAAGGGGTTGGTTGCACCATACTTAAAAAGAATAATGTCAACATAAACAAAAATTATTGCCTCCTCGACCTAATGAATTTATATATGTATTGTCCCACGAAAGAACAGCTAAACCATTCTATCCAGAACATGCTTTACTTGCTAGCTACTTAGCTAGTAAACAAAACTCACTGGCCTAGTTTTCTTCGTCACTGCTAGACTCTCCTCCGCCCAAGCAGACTATCGAGCGGCACCGCTCTCGCCAGAAAATTGTCCAAAAGTATCTCCCACCCATCGATAGTACAATTTCAGGATCAATGCTACTCTTCCCAAGTTAGGAATAGATTACTTCACCTTCCTAGCTGCTACTTTCGTCCTCTGATAGGACGTAGTCATCGTCTTGAATCCTAGAAAGAACTTGAGTCTGACCGTCATTTCCAACTTGATCAAAAAGTGAACGGTCAGCGATTTCAATTTAACTTTACCTTAGTTACCGAACCCGTATGTCTCTTATATTCTGCATGTACGTAGAGCAAGAAATGAGCATATTCATATCAACCAAACGATTGATTTTTTAATGATTTTTCACCGATAATTATGTGGTTTGGACGTATATATATACGCTTATGACGGTGAGTGAATTAGCTTGTGGCGTAATCTTTTGGTGAGATATTCCATTCTCTGCTTTAAACTCATTTCCGAAAAATGGTGGTCCATTATCAGTCTTGAGAACTCTTGGAATTCCGTGTGTGGCAAAGATTCTGTCCAGCTTGGAAATTGTTCCTTTTGCTGCTGCTGATTGTACTATTTCTACTTCAGGAAAACGAGAATAGGCATCTATCGTAACAAGTAGATATTCTCCAGTTGGGAAAGGTCCACAGAAATCAACATGTACAGTGTGCCATGGCTCTGGAGGCAATGTGACATCTGGAGAGGTTCAGGACGATTTTCTGGACCATTGGCCTGACAAGCAATGCAATTATCAATCTGTTGCTTTACTCTTGCTTCTATTCCTGGGAACCATACTTTTTCTCTGAGCAACTTCTTTGTCTTAACAATTCCTTGGTGACCTTCATGAGCCAACATAATTGCTCTCTTTCGTAGTGAAGTTGGTATTACGATGCGATTTCCACGGAGTATCACACTTTCATCACTACTAACAGTTAGTTCATTCTTGACTGTTTGAAAAAGCTTGATTTCTGCGATGTCTACCTCAGATGTGGTCTGCTCTTTCCACTTGTCAGTTCTGATCATTTTGGATATCTGCTGCAAGGTTGGTTCAGCTGTGGTTGCTTCTCGAATCTCTGACAACGTCATAGCCTTTGGTACTGCATGAGCAGATAAGAAATTGACATAGTCCTCCGCCATGGTTTCTTGTTTCTTTGGTTCCTCTGAGTTTGTATGTCTTGAGAGGTAATCGGAAGGATTCTGGTTTCCTTTTGTATGTACTATTAAGAAGTCATATCCTTGTAGTCTCAGATTCCAACGTTCGATGCGTGCTGGAGGCTTGGACTTTGGGTTACCATAAATCAATTCGACTGGTTTGCAGTCCATGTAAAGGGTAAAATGTCCACCATAGAGATATAGATGAAACTTTTCAATAGCCCACACTATGGCTAATGCTTCTTTCTCTGTCTGAAAATACCTGCTTCAACATCAGAGAGTGCTCTGCTTGCATAAGCTATTACTCTTCTGTGATTCTCTCCCTGCGACTTTTGAAACAGTATTGCTGAGAGACCGACAGGTGATGCATCTGTGATCAGCTCTGTTTCCTTCTGTTGATCGAAATATGCCATGATTGTATCACTTGCTAATATCGTTTGATTTTTTGAAAAGCTTTGTCATGTTCTTTTGTCCATAAGAAATGAACATCCTTTCTGGTCAACTCACGTAACGGCTGTGATATGTCACTGAAGCATGGTATAAATTTTGCACAATATGTTGCCATTCCTAGAAAACTTCGGATACCACTGGTTGATGTAGGAGGATTGGCGTCATGAATTGCTTGTACTTTCTTAGGATCAGGTGAGATTCCTTTGTCCGAAAATACAAAACCAAAGAATGTCAACGAGTTCTTGCTGAATTCACACTTTGTCTTGTTGAAAGACAAACCGACTGATGAGAATCTCTCAAAAACTGCCTGTAGAGCCTTGTCATGAGATCAGCTCGAGTTCTCCCAAACATCATCACTAATGTTGATTGATCCTGGTATGTATGTCCCGAATCTGTTCATGGATGATGTTTTGAAACATCTCACTTGCTGAGTTTGTTCCAAAGTTCAGTCGAGCATAACGTCTTAAACCTTTGTGAGTCGTGAACGTTGTGATATATCTGCTCTCAGGTGATAAGGGTATTTGATGATATCCTTGTCTTAAATCAAGTTTTGTAAAAACTGTTGCTCCATTCAGGTTGTGAATAAGATCATCAATTGTTGGACTAGGATGTCTCTCTCGGTTGATTGCCTTATTTGCTCTCCTCATGTCAACACATAAACGGACCTCGCCATTCTTTTTGGGGATAATGACTAAAGGTGAAACCCATGGAGTTGAACCTTCAACTTTCTCAATGATTCCTTGTTGTTCAAGGTTGATGAGCTCTTTTTCAACTTGTTCCCTCATGTGAAAAGGAATTCTGCGTGTTGCTTGAGGCACAGGAGGTACATTTGTGTCAATGTGAAGTTTGACTTCTGTATTCTTGAGCTTTCCTATACCTTCAAACAAATTGGGATATTTTTGCACCAGCCTGTCACATACTCTTGGACTATCCCAAACATGCTTAATCTTAACATGAACCAGACCAAGGTCACATGCTGTCTTGTAACTGAGTAGAGACCCGTGACTTCCTTGTAGTACATGAATTGTTGATAGCACTGTCTTTGTATCAACTTCAGCTATTGATATAAGATGTGGTCTTCGAGCCATATATATCACATGTAAATTTCTCCAACACCTTATGATCCTCTTCAGTGACAATTTCATGCATGCCCAGCTGGCCAAAAGTGCTACCAAAAGTGCTAATGAATGCAGGATCACTCAGCATTTTCTTGTAAGGCTTGACCTTCCCCTTTCCCATAAATGCACTAGTAGTGTCACAGTCGGTGAATGCATGAAAGCCTAGGACTGCTTCACTAACACTGGCACCAATGTGATGTCGCACTGCATTGATATCGATCCTCCTCCTTTTTTAACCTGATTGCTGATAAGACCATCATAGGTCAGCAGTGAGTACAACTCAACACCATCACTCGTCAATTCCCAGCACTCTTTACCTAGAGTAAACATGACCTGGCGACCCTCTAGCCTAGAAGCATATTTTGGAGACTGCCATTCCTTCAAGATAAACTTTGAGAGCTGGCTCTTGTTCAGATTGTTCGACAAGAAGCTTTTGAAATCTCAACGGACTTAATTGATGCCTGAATGTAGGTGTCATTTACAAAATTGACACGGTGAGTTTTAGGCAAGGTATTCCACAATTGCTCTGCTAGTTCCTCAAAGGTTCTTGGAATGATTGATTGAGCCTGGATGTGTGCTGCAAAATCAATGATGGTAGCAGCATTATGTGGTCTGTCACTTATCTGGAAGTCCCCTTCAAGATGATGCAGGAGTGTTGATTTGTCTGTTTTCAGTGGGCATCCGCCTGCAGTTGCCATACTCCAAGGAATCACTCCAAGTTCAATTGACAATGCTTTCTCCAAACTGATGTTATGTTGAGCAGATAAAAGGACGAGCTGCCGAAACAAATTGCGCTGAGCTTGTATAGAAATACATTTGTTCTTGGCCTTGATAGTCTTTCTCTCTGCTTGCTTTGGAATGTCAGACGGTTCCTCTTCTTGATTGGCTCATGAAATTTTACAAAGCCTCCAGATATTCGCAGTTCCAGGAAGTCTTTCAATGCTCTCTCTCCAGGTGTATCATCAAGGAGGTCGACGACTAGTTCTTGAGATGCAGGAATTCCAGAGGAAAGGCATACAATAACGTTTTGTCTCTGTGTCAAATGGATTGATATAGCTTTTGATCGTGTTCATATATAGTCCTTAATTAACTGCCTCTTCAGACTTCCTAATTTGTGCTGCCTAACATCTTTGTGGAGATGCTTAGACTCTTCTTTTTCATGCATTTTAGCAATCTCCAACAATGTCAAGAATCCTTGAATCGGAAGCAGCAGCTTCAAATGCAACTTCATTTGCAGCACCTTGTGTAACATGACTGGAATATATATACTAGTTCACTGAGGTAGTTTGGTTGCCAGAATTTGATGGTATGGCCGAATTGTTTCATTAGTTTAGCCTTGAGTTTGTATGTTTTGTAGTCCTGACTATAGAATCTAGGATGATAACATAGCAAATATTCAAGGTATCTCTCCCTCAACATTGTGATACGTTATACGTGTGCTCCCTTGATGATTTGATTATCCACATGTTCACATACATGGTGAGTTTAGGATCTTGATTTAACTCTTTAATTTCAGACTCACGTGACTTAGAAGCTAACTTGATCAGTTTATCAAACTTTTGGTTATGCTTTTTCACCCTCTTACAACACAAGAAGCAATGATCCTGAGGAAGTAGAGTTGATGTGTTCGATTTGCTTTTTTTGCGAGGATTTTTAACCTCATCACATTCAATCTTCAATCTCACTATGTTTTCGTTTAGTAATTCTTGAAGTTGATATGAAACGCTGATAACACTTACGATGGTAGCCATGCCTATGATTTACAATGCTATTTCACATAATACTGCCACACTGCTCAGGGTCTTTTTGCCAATCAACTGACGGGTCCTTGCAGCTTTTTGTATTGATTCAAAGATTGCTTTGCTAACTGAATCCTTGCATCCTGGTGTATGACAGATAATACAATCAGGTTTCTCATCAGCCATTATTACCCACCTGGAACAATTAAAAATTACACAACTCTAGTAGCTAGTCTACAACAGCTAACTAATGGCTGCCTCACCTTGCTTTCAAGTTTCAATGAATTCTGAAGATTATAATGTGCAACATCAATTATACAAATTATCTGTATATTTGAACCTTTATATACAACTAGTCCACAGAGAAGGGCCCTGGTAACACAATAAGCTGGCTAACAATGAACAGGCTATATACTAGCCAAACAAAGGTAGCTAACAGACAAAAGACTACTGAGCATGCAAGATTGAATACAGGATGCAGTTAATTAATTAGTAAAACAAAACCAAGTCTATCCATAAGTTACTACTAATAAAAAGAAACGTACATGAAAAAAACATAAATCAGAAGATGCAAGTTGATACTACTATCCAATTGACACTGCCTAATTAATTACGAATCTATGCAAACTTAATCAACTGCTATTTTTAACCTCACCAGTGGCCATATTTTTTTTTACAATGAAGACCTCAAAATGGACAAATTGTGTCTCCAATGAATTTCTCCAATCCCAAATTATATTACACATATTTACACATATTTTACATCAATTGGATATTAAAAAAAAGTATTTGTATCAAATTTAGCCAGCAGTGCACAGATGCCATCTTGGATTGCTCATTTACCATACTTGCAACCAAAAATTTCATGTATATCAAGCATTTTTGTAAACACCAGGGCTTAAACTAACATAAAATCACAGTGACAGTTATATAGACTGGGGGGGGAGGGGGGGTTTCGGCAGCCCTTGGACTATTAGTCACGAGTATAAAACTTCTCATTCTTCTATCACGTGATGTAATAATGTGTCACAATCAATACGTAATGATGATGTAATGTCTATGCATAATAATCAACGTGACTGATATAGTGTGTGTGATTAGTAATATTATAATACTTGAACATTACAGAAACCAATAAAGGTTGCGACTGCACGAACTTCAGAACTTGAGATGCAGGGTGTATATACATAGAAACAGTTCTCTAGATATGTAGTTGGTCTAGCTAGCTAGTTTGGCCGCAGGCAACAGAGAGTATATAGCTAGTCTCCAATAGCAGTATCACATATACGCGGGTGTATGAAATTCTTTTCTACACACCTTTGCATAGTTATTTGTTGCTGTTCTGATTTGCATCAAACTACCTTTCGAAGTGGACCAGGGTAATGCATCCAATTCAGTGCAATGTGCATTGGCTTATGCAGTGTGGACAGGCCTATAGATACAGAGATGGATAGATATAGAGATATAGAGTCAGAGATAGATAGATAGAGATATATATAGATAGAGAGATACAGAGATACACAGATAGAGAGATATAGAGATAGATACAGAGATATATAGATAGAGAGATACAGATACATAGATAGATAGATGGAGAGATACAAGGAAACATGGATCAAGATACTTAGATACATAGATACACAAATACTGAGATACATAGATACATAGAAACATGGATACATAGATACTAGATACATAGATAGATACATAGATACAGAGATACATAAATAGATACATAGATAGATAGATAGATAGATAGATAGAGTGATACACACATAGATAGATAGATATCGAGATACATAGACAGAAAACCTCTTAGATACATATACACAGATATTTGATACAGAGATACATAGATACATAGATATATATATACATACAGACAGATATATATATAGATAGTTACATAAATAAATAAATGGAGATAGATAGATAGATAGATATATATATAGAGAGATACAGAGATACATAGATAGAGATAAATAGATTGATACATTGTTACATGGATACATACATACATAGATATATAGTTAGATACACAAAAATAAATATACATAGATAGAGATATATGTATATATTTATGTAGATAGATAGATATAAATAGATACAGAAATACATAGATAAGAGATATATAGGTGCATTGATAGATACAGGGGTACAGACATACATAGATACATAGATACCTAGATATATAGGTACATAGATCCAGAGATACATAGATATATAGATACATAAATACATAGATACATAGACACATAGATACATAGATACTGATGTATATATATATATAATATATATATATATATGTAGATAAATAGATACAGAGATATATAGATACATAGATATATAAATACAGAGAAAAAGATATATATAGATACATATACATACATAGACACACATACATACATATGCATATAGAGATACATAGATAGATAAATAGAAAGATAGATAGATAGGTAGATATATAATACATAGCTACATATGCATATACATAAATACATAGATACATAGATAAATGGACAAAGATACATAATTATATAGTTACAAAAATACATATGTAGATAAAACTATACATATCATATATAGGTACATAGATACATATATACATATATATATATATATAGTTACAGATACATACATATATAGTTACATATATAGATATATAGATATATAGATACATAGATACATATCTATACATAGGTCATAGATAAATAGATACGTAGATACATATAGAATTACACAGAGACATGGATACATAGATACAGAGTTACATAGATACATAGGCATAGGTACACATATAGATACATATAATTATACATAATAAATAGATATATTGGTACATAGATACATAAATACATATAATATAGGTACATATATAGATACATGGATACATAATAAATTTTATATATATCGATAAATATATCAAAGATACATAGAAACGTGGATACATAGATACATAGATAGTTAGATAAATAGATATAGATACATAGATACATAGACACATATTGATATAGATACACAAATCATAGGTACATAGAAACTTGGATACATCTGGCCTGGTCTAATATGGTGGCCTCCTCCTACAAAATAGTAATGTCCATTTTCCGATGCATGTTCAGCAATTGCAGACTTCTCTTTAGCAAATTTTCTACATGCATCTTGATATTGTTTCACTCTGGTCTCCAATCTTCTTATAGTCTCCCCTATGTAGTACTTTCCACACCTACAAGGGCTGTGGTACACATCACATTAAGGTAAAACATCCTTCACTTTGCTCAGTTGTGTCCTCAGAGTTCTTCCCGATCCGAAAACGACTTTGATGTTGAACTTCCTGCAGACCCTCCTGATGTCTTCACTCATCCCTGCTACTTAAAGAATCACTAGCACAGGATTCTTCTTTTTAGACCCCTCATTGCCCGTTTCAGTGTACTAATCTTCCTTTCTGCATTTAGATGTATCTGCAGATGAAGGCTTGCAGATAACCATTCTTTATAAAGACCCAATTTAAATGATGTTCTTTAATCCATAGGTCCTCCTTCTCAGTCATAATCCTCCTGGTTCTATCAAACAAGCTCTTCACCACCCCTCTGCTGACATGGAGAGGATGATGTGATCTATAATGAGGGTACTGGTTGGTGTGCAGGGGTTTCTGTAAACGGTTGCAGTTTGCATTCCATCTTCCTTCCCGTGTAGGTGGCAATCCAGAATAGGCAGTATTCCGTCTACTTCAAGCTCTATGGAAACTTTATGGATGGCCTGATGGTGTTCAGATGGTCCATCAACTACTATGCATAAGCTATCATCCACCTATCTCTTCCAACACTTTGGGTTCAGGGGGATAATTGAGAGTATGAATTTCTCAAAGAATTCCATGTAAAGGTTGACTACCACGCAGATACAGGAAAATTCATTACATCACCCTCTTTCTGCTCATAGTATTTTTCTTGATTACTGAAGTAGGTGGACTTTAGGCACAACTCCAACAGTTCAGAAATCCTGTCAGCAACTCCTAGTACAGTCCTCTCATGCAATCTCTCAGCATTCCAAAAATGACTTACAATGCCATATCTACATCAACATTGGTAAAAAGCGAGGAAAATATCAAAACTAATAAGACACTTTGATTTCCGCAATGCTTTCAATTCAATTCGCCGTGATAAAATGTTAGCTGCAGTGGAGGAGTTGGCCCCATATTTACTCCCATTTGTCCATTCAGCCTATGCCTCTCCTTCTTCTCTCTTCTTTGGGAATGAGTCCATCCTGTCTTCTGAGGGAGTTCAACAAGGCGACCCCCTGGGCCCCCTTTTATCTCACCATCCACAGAATTACACTTCAGTTGATCTCCGAGTTTAACGTGTTCTATCTGGATGATGGTACTCTCGGAGGTAGTTTTAGCGAAGTGCTCCAGGATCTGGATGTGGTTGAGTCTGCAGCTCAGGAGGTGGGTTTGCAACTGAACCGGGACAAGTGTGAGCTCATTTGCCCCGACCCAGCAACATTGGGGGAGGCTCTTTGTGCTGCTCCAGGGCTCAGGGTCAATCCGGAGGTGGCCACTCTTTTGGGGTCCCCTATCGGTGGTAATGCTGGTATTGAAGCAATGATCAATCCCAAGATCGATTCATTGAGGTTTATGGGCAGCAGACTCACACACCTTCACGCCCACGATGCCTTCTGTCTCCTTCACCACGCCTTCTCGATTCCAAAGCTCTTATATTCCTTGAGAACCACCCCTTGTTTCCTTTTACCCGCACTCCATGATTTTGATTCATTGCAATGCTCCATCCTGAGTGAGATCTCCAACATTTCTCTTGATGTCAATGACCCAGCTTGGGCTCAGGCTTCTCTCCCAGTCAGTTTTGGTGGTCTTGGGATCAGAAGTGCCGTTATGCTTGCTTCTTCTGCCTTTTTGGCATCAGCAAATGGTGCTTTCGATCTTATTCATCAGATCCTTCCTACTAGTCTTCATTTTAATTACAGTGATTGTGACTAAGCTTTGGAAGTTTGGAGCCTTGATCACAATAACCTTCCTCCCGATAACACTAGCTGTTCACAACAAAAGGCTTGGGACAATCCTTACGTGAAGATGGCGTATGCTTCCCTTTTAGATTCAGCAGTGGATTTAACATCTCGTGGGAGGCTTCAGGCTGCAGCTTGCAAGGAGTCTGGAGCATGG